>OZ038439.1:5906168-6506168 GCA_964036275.1 Litoditis marina
ATGATTTGTTGATTTTTCATGGCATATGTTCATATGTACAAGCTATGTTCGAAATTTGAACAAAATTGATTAAGTTTGAGCCGAGTTATGACGTTATGCGCTTCATGCAGACTTACAATGAGAATCATGAAATGCACAGTGTGAAGGGACTGTGAACTGACATGAATACCACCTAGTGTAATAACTAATGGGATATTTAATTCAGTTACTCGACAAACTCGTTCTCTTCAGGTATTCGTATTCCAATGTTCCCCCTCCTATTACTTCGTCCAACAATCGAATGTTCTTGATATTCACCTCTGATTATTATGCGAGTTATACTGGATTCAAAGCTACGTTCACGACCGTTTCACAATTCCCATTGTGATCGCCTTCGCACTTTGTTCCAATATGTTGCTCGAAGAACATAATTTTTTTTCTATTATTATATATTTGTTTTTGTAGAAAAGCGAGTGCTAAAATTAGATAAACAGCAAAAATGGAGACACAACAAACATCGACAAAACAAAGTTAACAATAAAAATAACCGTGAAAAATAGTAACGGAGTGATAACGGAGTTTTACAAAAAACGGAGTTGTAATAGCCAAAGTTCACTATTATCTAGGTTTCAACGTATTTCAAGAAACTGAAACGTTACTCTATATTCTCGGAAAATTAAGTCAGCTTTCAGAGATTATTTTACGTATCTAAGTTTCTCTCCAACCGAGAGATGGATTTAGTTCATGAAATGCAAGATTTTTCGTGTATTGGTAATTTTCACTAGGTACCTTCCACATTAAATGTTTTCTCATAACAACAACAATTGAACAATCATACTACATCGTGTTTCGGTTCAAATAAGAAACCCAACATTGAACAATGATAGTTCATTCAGAGAAAGAAACAACTGTCCGAGTGAAATATTATTGGGGATCCGTACTTCGAATTCACACGGATACAGTATTCTATCACAGAGGGTAATGACGCGGAATATCTGCTATCTGAAAAAATTTCAATGAGGAAAATATGATTAAACATTTTCAGAGTGGTGTACATAAAAACGCTCCTCAGGACTGTAATAAATAACGACTAAATAAAGACTTGAAGGGCTGTTTTATCATCTTTTTTCAATGAAATTCTTTACCGCGCTGTTTTTGTAGTTTGATTCCGTTCGTTTTGGGCAAGAAACTAAAACAATTGTACGTGCTATATAATTCAATCAAACCCCAACTCACGTATATGAAAAAGGTTCTATTGCCTATTATCGATTTATCGATTGTTTTCACATTCCTTTCTTCGATGCAACCAATTGCATTTTTCCACAAGTAGACTCCACGTTTTGACTCTCAATTGGGTCCGTGTTCTCCTGTGTTTCCTTGGCTCGAACCTGTTATAATGCTTATACTAATATTACTATAATGACATTTTTATAATAATATGATATTGTTTTTATTGCACCTGAGCTACATCTTATTCCGGCCGGTCGGTTTATTGTTGTTCTCTCTTTTTCTTCCTGTTCCTTTTCCTCTCTTTTTTTTTAAAGTTTTTTTTCTTTTTATTATTGTTCTTGGGGTGAATCAAATATGCATTCATTAGTACACATAAACTCCTCAATAGCATTATGTTTATTCTATTTAGTGTATGTTCTTCATTTCTCCGATCAATGTTATTATTAGAGAAACTTCCGTTGGACACTAACCGAACAATATCTCTCCTTCGGCACATCGCTGACCGGGTGATACCTATCCGGGCACGGGTTGTCTGGGAAAAGAGTTGGGTTTGTTTTACAATTCAAAGTTATTCGGTACATTTTCATATACCATATACAAGGAAATGTCAACCTGGATAAGTATAATCTGCCGCATTTTTACTTAACGATCACTTTTTTCACGGTGTCACCAAACTACAACTTAGACTCAGTCTACTCAGAACAAGCGTCGTTGCAAAACAGTAATGTTTATACAGCGTGGCGGTCATATAGTTGCCAATTTATCCATAAAGACCGCAGAGGGTTCGATTGATTGAGCAATGCGGGACGAGCGGTCGTTGATTATCTGCCAGCAGTTGAGAGAGTGAGTAGATCAATGATACGCAGACGAACTGGCCGCTCGCCAAACCCCGTCTCATACAAAATCGATGGTACGGTGTCCAGAATGGTTTGACAAATCCTATATGTATATTGATATTCTCTCTCGTCGTCTGACGTCTCTTCGGGGCACACTGAATCTCTAGATTTGTTGCAATAAAGTTTCGACCAAACGCGAATATGTAATTAACAGAGCGCGTGCCGAGTACTGAGACTCCTACGGTAGGAATTCAAAACGTTCAACAATTTCAAATTACTTGAATGTTGTCGGAAAGGTCAACGGTTTGGACAAATGGTTCTGTTACCATATTGCAGAGAGTGTAACAAAATGTTTCCGACAGAGATAAATTTCGCATCAGTAAACAGTTATTACAAAAATTGAATATGTACTGTAGGAGTCTCAGAAGGAACAGCGTAAGCCACCGTAGTTGGGTCCCTCCTCCACATTCAACGAAAGGGGCGGATATTTAATATAAGAAATTCTTACTTTTTACCCCCACCCTCAAAATTTTGTATTGCAGGGGGTCAAACTACAATTTCCCAAAGCAATACAAAGTCAGAAAGGTTGGGGTTAGAAAGTCAATGCTCCCCAGTTTTCGATAGTTCCACCTTTCATCGGAGACTTCATGACTGATTTGGCATCGTTTTTGCGAACTCGCTCGAAACTCTCGGAACGCACGGAGAGGTGTTCGGCCTGCGAATGAAACTTGTAAATGCAATTGCAAACTTTCAAACGAAATTGCAAATGAAACTTTTATCGAAAAACATCGAAAATGGTTTATGGCATCTATGGAAGTGGAAGTAAGCAGAAACTAGTTTAGACCAGACAATATACTCTCGTTCCTAAAAAGAATTTGAACTCCTGCTCTGATATTAGATTTCCGAACTGAATTACATTTATCTATTCACAAAAGTCATGAGTCAAAACTATGTTCATACTGCAGTCAAGCAATGAACTATATCCTGAAAAGTTCTTAAAACTTCCGAAATATACTACTTCAACGCTCAGTTTCAATGAAAAGGATATTTCTTTACCACCAACCCTCAGTGAAGATGCGTCGTCCCTCGTATCCTCACACAAAGACGAGAACTCGATCATCTTATAAGGGACCTCCATCTGAAATGAGATCAATTGAATCACGTTACGACAGAAAATGGGTGGACAACTATGTGGACTCCAACGAGAAATAGTGAGACAGAACGAGAGACGCAGGACAAAATGAAGGTGCCGGGATCTTTTAGCAAACGTACTCTGATTCACTGTTTGGTACAATATTTGGCTTACGCTTATAGCTAAATAGATTGGACAGTGCTTGGTTTTGCTGTTCATATTCATCAGATCGGTTGATCAGATCGATAAGTATAATCAAAATAAAATCATAAAATAGGGTAATGGAACATTGACTTTTTAACCCCCCCCCCCCCTCCTCTCCCCTCCACCTTTCCCAGTTTGTATTACTTTTAGGATACTGCCGTCTTTGGGTGGGGGTTGCAGTACTGCGGAGAGAGAGAGCCAACTTCAGTGGGGGGGGTTAAAACTCCAATTTGCCTAAGGGTATTTGGAGTGTAGGATTTTAAGAATATACTTCACCCACATCTTTCTGAGAGTTTGGCTGTGTAATATCCTCAGGTATGACAACTTCGGCCGACGTAGCGGGCTGAAATTTTTTTTCTGTTTTTGAATACAACTTCTTAGAAAATTAAACTAAGATGAATATTCAACGTCTCCAAACTTTGGGTGAATAGATGCAGCAGCATTTTTCACCTCTTCCGCCAACCTTTAATCTGGAGCGGTCGTTCTATTGTACGAAGAGTAAGTTCAATAGCCACGTGAAGTCAGCATTCTAATGAGGCATCGTGCACTTTGTCATCGCACGTTTCTGAGTTCTGCTGTGTTTCACATGACTGTGCATTTGGCTAATAGTATAAAACGCTCGTTTCAATAAACGATAAGTTACCTCTCTCGACTCTCTCGATCTCATTTGATCCGGCACCGCTTCTGCTGATTTTTCGAGCGGTGACTGAAAAAGTAAAATAAAATTGAGAAATTAAAAAGTGGGACAAAATCTTCTAATTGGTTGAGGTCAAAAGCAGAAGCGCCACGACAATCAATATTCCATGCGTTTTTAGTTGATATATGTGCATGCAAGGGCCTCATTTCATAGTTTTGATATGTCGAGAGATGATACTGCACTCAGAATTTTGTCATCCCTACATTTTCCAACGAGCTAGAATAACTAATGAATAATAAATGACGTTGGTCACATTGGTTTGGCTTCATTTAAGCTTGACTTAGAGAGAAAAATATTTGTCGATTGAACTTTCACCTTTGAGTCGGTCTTCTTCTGGTCTTTCTGTTCTTTCTCTTTCCTATCGGCATTCTGAAAACAGTGAAATGTGAATATTTTATAGACAAACTGATCTCTCCTCTGTGAGATAACTTAAATTATACGTTCTTGTATTGTTTGTTGGAGTTCAAAACCAATCAGAAGCAAGTTTTCGAATACACTCCCAAACGTGAAGTCTCGACTATTAACTCTTGTTTTTTTTTGGAAAACTTAATTCTCGGGAAAAAAACCATGAGTTACGGATTCGCATAAGGAATTTTTTCGTTGCAATCAAGTTGATTTTCAATAACGTACCTTCCGGCTTTTACATGAAATTAATGCCAACATTGTGGCAACCAGAAAAATTGGTAGCAACAGATTTGCGAAAACAGCTGACCACCACATTGAGAACTCTGGAAAAGATGAGATTTGAAAATTTTAAAATAGCATATTACCATTCTTGGAATTTGTGAACCAGGCAAAAGCAGTCATTTTTCGCTCAAAATAATATAGAAATAAACTTTTGAACACAATTTAATAGGATCTGGAAAAAACAGTCACTTACCGGCAGAAGTTAGTATTGCAGCCGCCGCTCAGAAGTTTTGATTTGAAATCGAACCAATGTCTGGAAAAACAAGAAGATCATTTCACGTGAAAGATTTCATAACTCTGACGTCTCAGTCTACCTCCAACTTTCGAGTTTTCAGAAAGATCAAACTTCGAGTCCACGGAAACCTGTTTGGAATGTCTGGAAGTAACTTTCATTTCTTAAAAAGAAAACCCAGCTCAGTTGGCTAGAGCTCAACAAAGAATCTAGCTGCTCAGAAAACGTTCAATAGGGTTCTAGAAAGAGCAGATTGAAACGGGGTATGTTGATTGACCAGAAGTGATTGTAGTTCAAGCCTGGGTCGTGCTTGTCATCACTGAACATTAAGCCGTACTCAATGAACACAACTCGTGGTGGCTCTTTAGAGAGAAAAGTGTCACTGACACTTTTGTGCAGGATAATTTAATTGTTTATTTATTCATTTATCTACATTCAAAGAATGTGGCACTCGCTCATCAGAGATAAAAACACGAGGTGAAAAAATAAAGTAAGACCAGAGTGGTAAGTGGATTCTAACACGAAGCGTTTAAAATTCACATTTGGAGCATCGTCCAATCTCACAGCAAGTGTCTTGTTTTTCTAACTTTTCTGTAGCCTTTTTCAAACACGGCCAGTTTGAATAAGAAAAAGCGTTTTCACGTGATTTTCCTGCAAACAGGATTTTCCTGGAAAGTCTGCGCAACACGTCAGTGCACACAATCTTGGTTGTAAAGGACTGATTTGAATAGAGAAGTACACGTTTTTACGTGCACTTCACAATGCACGAAACATTCGATGGTTGGTTGAATCTCATTTCTTGCTCTACCTGCCTATAATGCAGCCTGAGACACCATGCTCTCAATATGGCTCCACTCTAACGGTAAATTGTTATTGTTTGTTGCTTATCTTCATTGTATAAACTACACATCCGAGTTCAGTAATGACAACCTAAATGTAATATGATCAAACCATAAGCATAGCAGAACATAGCATTTTGAATTGTGAGTTCCTATGATGTTATGTGTTGTATTTGTAGTTTGATCCCGTCAAACCTGGATTACAATTGAGACATTTTGCCGTGTTAGTATAGTCGTCATCTTTCCTACTGAGACTCCTGCAGTACACTTTCGGGGAACATTGACTTTTTACCCCCCACCTTTCTGAATTTGTATTGCGTTTGGGGAATTGTAGTTTGACCCCCCCCCCTCTCCTAGATTTTCAGGTTTTAGCTTGGGTGGGAGGGTTGAAGTGCTACGGGGGGGGGACTCAACTAAAGTGGGGGGCGATATCGTTGTTTTCTAAAAACTTCAACTTTATCAAAGGATAGTTCGAACACTTTTTTCTTATAGGGATCAGACTCAGAAAATATTAGCGTCACTAAAACAAACTTGAATTTTTGTAATCCCACTGTAGAAGTCTCAGTAGGAATGAAAAAGACTATAGTTAACCAGATCTGACTAACTTCATTCCGAAAACCATTTGTTTCTCCTCCCCAACATATCTTGATACGTCTTCGATTCGCAACTTTATACGACTGTCATACAGAAGATTGATAAAATTGTTATTACCTTTCATCCAGTCGACACTCTTCCAGGTGAAACCGTCTTCTAGTCGGTTCGAAGAAGATCCCCTCAAAACCGAAAGGGCCACTTCTTCAAGGGCTGTCGATAAGGCGGTGAAACCGGTGAAGGGAAAACCAAAGGGCCGGTTAGTATTCTTTTTTTGACAAAACACTATAGTTCTCTCTATTTTTTGCGGTTTCGGAAGAATGTCAATGCTTATTTGAATGACTGATTTACATAGGACACAATGAATGCCGTATCTTACCTTTTAGCTGGAATCAAGTGGTGCCGAATGTACAATCGTGTCAGGATGGTGGGTTTTACCATTACCCTCAACCATAAACCGAAAAGGCATTAGTTTCTATTATTGGAAGTTTTAAGTAAAATGTTTCAACATGCTTGAAAGCAATGTTTTTGAACACTTTGACTGTTTACAGATGGCTGGTTACCCCCGCGAAAATTATTGTTTTCCTGGAAGTTCTGCTGTTGATCCTCATGGGTGGATTCTCCATGTGGAATGTTCTCAAGTACAATCTGGTTGACGTCAGTTTTACTCATCCTTTTTGTATCATTTTTTCTGAGAAACATAGATAGTTTACCCGATGTGATTCAGTTTCAACAAAATTCCCCATTCCAGCGTGAAGGCTGGGAGTTTTTGGCCGAGCCGGCCGCCCAACATTTCGAGTCAATTTCTATTTCAAGCAACTCGGAAACGTGTAATGAGTTGACCAGGTGAGCACTGATTTACATAATACACTAGTTTAGTTGGAAAGTTTGTGAAAGTAGGCGTTTTCCGTTCAAGGATAGAGTTTTGTTTTTCTATGTGAGATATAGAGAGCTAGGTATAGTAGAGTTCACACTTTGTTCTAGAACAGAAAGCTATTTTCATTAGTTACATTGGCGGTAAAGTGAATAGTAACACTCGGCCACATGGTTGAAGCTTCTAGGATAGTTTGAAGTAACTGGGGAGGGGGGGGGGTAGTAGTAAAATACCTAATAAGACCTCATGTCAGTAGTTCAGCCCCATATTGTTCAATAGGATCCCATTGAACACAGGGCTGAATTAGTATGCAGAAGGCTAATTGTTGGTTGGACTTAACTTTTGCCTAGTATTCGTAACCATTACAATACATTTCTCAATATCCTCATCTACAGATTATATGCGATGGAACACCACCACATGGCCACCGTCGCCCTCTACATGCTGCTCTGTTTGGATGCGGCTGAGCCCCAAGCAAGTGGAATGGGCGGGGCCTCAGTGCTGTTATACGCAGACGCGTGAGTATAGTTATCACCATTTATACGTATAGATTACAGTACTTGTCTAGTTTCTAGAATAGAAGTAGATTATTAGCAGTAGCACTGAAAATGTGTAGCTTTTATCTTTTATACGTTGTGAATACGGTACTTGATTCAGAAGCAAGTCGTTTTTCTCCAGATTTCCACGTTATTTATACCCCTCAATTCATTCATTCAAAATTGTGTCAAAAACTTTTTTTTTAGAAAAACGGGGGCTTGCAACAAATCGCTTGGTTTCACTCCGATCGCCGCCGAATTTCTCGATCATTTCATCACAAAAATCAGAGCAAATTCGTTGAACGAACACATGGGTACGAGTTTCTGCTCTGTTTTCGATGATTTCAGCAGTTTTGCTGTGTTTTCTGTAGTTTTTTTTCATTGATTAGGAGTTGTGTGTAAAGCACGATTTCTGTATGCATGATTCTCCTTCTATACTTCGTTTCACCAATCGATGTCCTCCTACAGTAATTCGTCAAACATCAAGAGACTTTTTCTAATGAACAGTTCATTATTTCGGTTGCAAACCTCTAGAGTTTTGGCAGCAAAAGTTCGAGAAAAAATATATCAAAAACCAACACACCAAAGTTTGACCTGGAAGTTCGAGCATACTACTGTAGAGGGTTATAAGCGGGTGGAACAAACTATTCAGTTGTGGTCATTTTCACGTAAAATGTGTGAACAGAGAACGAGATGAACGTTTTTCAATCATACTGTAGAAGTGTCACTGGGAATGGTTACGATTATCGATCCAACCCCTAAATTAAGTATCGTCGATTTCCGCGTTTCGCGCCTTGGAACCTCTGCTTCTCAATCTGGAACTATGAAAGTAGCTTAGACGCCAGACTATAAAGTATAAAGTACAGAGTACAAAGTATAGACTTTTTTTATTTGTATAAATCTAGTTCACACTTCCAGGATTGTCTGCACAGACCACTCCCGGACATATCATTTCAATCATGCGAATTGTCGAACTGCTCGAAAATGAACCGAACCCCTACAGAGCTTTCGATCATTTGAACCAGGAGGTCGGTTTCACTTATCTCTCTTTCTCTCGCTCTCTTCATTTCTCTTTTTTTCATGGACTCTTTCACTCTCTCGCTTTTTTTCGGTCTAACTCAATCTTCTTTTCTATTTCAGTTTCACAATTTTTCTTGTTCTCTCTATTTTGCTCTTTCGCTATTCTTTCAGATTCTTACTCATACTTCTTTCTCTCTCATTCTCACTCTTTCTTCTTCTCTCTCTCTTTCTACCACTATCACTGTCTCGATTTCTCTGTCTTATTCTCAACCTACTTTCCTTCTATTCCAGCTCCTGATGTCCCTCCGTTTCCCCATAACGAAGAGAATTTTGGACGCCCTCAGAGAAGGCAACGTCGTCCAGCAAATGCAGTATAGAAAGGCGTATACGTGAGTACAAAGATCAAATATCAATTTTACTTTGATCTCGACACAATCCGTAGTTCATACAGTGTAAAAAGTCATCACCTTGTAGTTTGATATCGAACCACTCTTTAATCCAAGACTTTCGCCTGAAAAGCAACAGGATCCAATCACAAAGCCAGTGGGATGAAGGAACATACAGTCGTTATCGGGAGAGTACGAATCCTTGTTATCTTTGTTCTGAAAAAAAGCAGTTCTCTGCGAATGGCCATCTACCGGAGCGAGAGAGCGTTGAGGTCAACGAGGCGCAGACAGGCTGAGACAGTATGCGTTTCTCGAACCTGCACACGATCTCGTCACGGCCGTATGCTGAAAGATCCCGGCACCTTCTCCCATCCTGCGTCTCTCGCTCTACGTCACTAGTTCTCGTCTCTTACATGCCGGTCGGATGTGAGAGCAGAGAAATAGCGTATGATTGAGGAGACGCAGGATGGAATGAAGGTGCTGGGATCTTTTAGCATACCAGAAATCAGATGTTTCCAAGTTATAATCGCCATCTCCCCCATACAGACAGCAGAGGGTTCAATTGATTGAGCGATGCGGGGCGAGCGGTCGTTGATTACTTGCCAGCAGTTGCGAGAGTGTGTAGATCAGTGATACGCAGACTGGCTGGTCTCTCGCCAAACCCCGCCCATTACAAATTCGATGGTACGGTGTCCACAACGGTTTGACCAATCCTATATCATGTTTTTCCAGTCATTTGTCCAAGAAAAGGCACTCGATTGTGCGAATGTTCACCCCAGAGAATTTTCTCGAAGAAACCAAGATCTTGGTGCAACAAATGAAACCAGTTCTTGTTAATTTGCCCATTCATCAGGTTCGGTTTATTGAAGTTGTTACATTCTATAATATTTATTTAACACATTTAATACCTAAGCTACACATCTTCACCAGTTCTTCAGTTGTGGTGACATGTTGTTCCGTACTATACTAGAAGTGAATTGAATAGTCACGTAAAGTTAGTATACTAATAAGGCATCGTGCACTTTGTTGTTGCACGTTTCTGAATTCTGCTGTGTTTAACATGTTTCACGTGACTGTTCAATTGACTAACAGTATAAACGTGAGCCGCTTTCAAATAGTCGGAAAATTCAAACATTTCTAGATTAAAACAAATTGCCGTGTGCAGTGATAGAACCTACGCAGGTCGTATTCATCATCCCGGTGTTTGATCCCAACCTGCATCTCTATCAAACACACACTACTTCTCTGATCGCACATCCTGTTGGGAATGTTGCGAAATAGCGCGCTAAAGTGAGAGACGCTGGATGGGATGAAGATTTAGGGATGTTCTAACACAAGTACTCCGTGGAAAGCAATCATACAAACCCATTTCGTCTAAATTGGTTACATGTTTCTTCTATTTACAGTAACTTAAACTGTTCATAGTTCAATAGACGTCCCATTTCACAATGAAAAACGCCAGACACCAATATTTGCTCGTCCTACAGCGGTGCTATGCTGATTTCAAGTAGTGACAGAAGTGTATTTTACTTAAATATAACGGTCTATTTAAGTAAAGCTATAATTCATTCTCCATTCTTGTACACAACGTTTTTCTCAGCTGCTGAAGCTAATCAGAGACAGTCATGGTTTGGTGTCCTCCCTTCTTAAAGAAGGACGACTATCTGGTCCAATCCCAACGCTTCAGTCTTTTGAACTGCAATAAATTTTTCGATTGCAGTTTGAAGGACCGATGACACGTGATTGGTCCACATAATCGTCCTGCTTTCAATTTTGTGATTTACCAATAACCTGCATAATTTCAGATACAAAATTTTCTAGCACAGTACGGTCTGGTTACTACGGTGAACGGTGAGACTCCATTGAGCATCTGTGATTATACTAGAAGTAAATTGAATAGTCACGTAAAGTGAGCATTCTAATGAGGCATCGTGCACTTTGTCATTGCACTTTTTTGAGTTCTTTTGTGTTTTACATGTCGGACGTGACTGTGCATTTGACTAACAGTATTAGCATCTGATGATGAGAAAAAGTGTAATCACTTGTTCCATCCATTTGACTGCAACATTCTCCTCAATCACGGAAAACTACTTTTACTTTGCTTCAAAAGCATTGAGAAGTTCAATTGTGAATTGTAGCAGTCTCACTAAAAATGGTGAAGTTTCAACATAAAACTGTAAGGCGGGGGTAAAAGTAAAAGATCAAAAACGGGACTATTATCTTTTTGGAAAGAGAACTCTGTTGAAACGTTCATTGCATTTTCTCGCACTTTTTTGTTTCTCATCTTTCTCTTTGCAGGCAAAGTGCCGGCTTTTGTGAAGAATGAGGTGATGCATCTGTTCGGTTCGTGGAAAGACAGTCCGGCGGAGAGGACCCAAATGTTTTCCGGGACACTCTGTTCTACTTCTTTCCGGTCAACCGAGAGATGGAACTCGACCGGAGAATTTCTGCAGCAGATGCTGTCCCGACGAGGAGGTATTCATGAAATATACAGTTAGAGTAATCAAAATGTTTAATAGAATGAAGTTGATACATTAATTATTGAATGAACTGAAAATATGTAGATGTGTACCTTGTTTCTAGAAAGTGACCAAATCTTAGTTGTATTTTGAAGAATTTCAACCGAGAAGCCACGGAATCATACTATGAACATAGTGCACCCTATAGGATTCGATCAGTGATGTGTCGATCGATACTGTACATTTGTGTCAAACCGCTGTTTTTGTAGTTTAATCGCCGGCTACTTTCTTCGCAAGCAGCCGGATGGGTATTAACATACTATATTTGTGCTCATGATTTCTATTTCAGAAATAGTACCTGGAAGTATGACTATCTGGCATCTAATCTCAGTGAACTGGTTAGAGTATAACTTTTGAACTTTTTCATACTTTTTCACGATTCGCATTTCAGAAATTGATGTAAAAGATGGTGAGGACGCGGCCGTTTCGCCCAGTTTCTATAGAGAAATATCGAAGGCTTTGACCAAGCTGGCCCGGACAGGAAATGAGTCGAAAATGTGGGTTTTTCAGTTTCAGGAACACAGGAAAAGTTGAGAAATCCTTACAGTCAAAACCGCATGGCAGTTTGACATCCCCCCCCCCCCCCCCCCCCCCTCATAAGCAGTAGTTTCGACCGAAAAGAATGTGATGTAAAAGCTGACTGTAACAAAGGGAGAATGGTCAAAATTCTCTCATAGTCGTTCTTATTATGACGTGAAATTCACTTTGAAGGGCGTCGAATTAATTTGAAGTTTCTCATGATTGCCTTCCAGAGCGAAATAGATACAGAATTTGGTGAAACATTGCGCTCTCGAACTATCCCAACGAAGAGCAATCAGTTGTTATCAATAACTGTTATCATTGGAGCTGATTAAAAACCGTTTCTACCACACAGGATAAATTGAGATGTACAGTATGTTGTCGGTCTGGCGACGACTAAAGACAACTCATTAGAAGTGAAACTGTAAAACCTAAACCAATGACATTTTTATTATTTTTAGTTTGGACCGAATTCAATTGGAGAACAAATTTCCCTTCAAAAGACGTGTGAGTTGAACAACTTGGGGCGAAACGTACCACTTAATATTCGATTTCTATTCTCTTACACTGTGACTATACTAAAGTAAAAGTTTTATTCCTATTTGATTATAAAAATCAACAACATGATGTTTATTTTGTCAATTTATCGAAAATCGATGAAAGTTATACACTTCTCGTATAAATTATTGTTTATTACATTATTGATCATTTGTTTTTAGATAAACACCCCCAGCAGCAACGTTTTTTCGATAGTGGATCATGTGGAACAGACTGCCATTTCTTCGGTGGCAACACTTGGATCTAGGTGGGGGAATGGGTATATCTGCGTGTCTGTCTGACTGTCTGTCTGACTCTCTATTTCTCTGTTCGTCTCTCTCTCTCTTTTTCTCTCTCTCTTTTCCTCTCTCTCTATTCCTCTTTCTCTTCCATCCTTCGTATGGGAGTGACTGAAAACAGTCTCACACGGTACATTTTGCACTAACCCAATTTCTTACCTATCTTACCTTGATTCCGTTGCTTCTCAATAGACTCTCCTTCTGTGCTAGTTCATCAACTACAATTCGCCTATTGTCACTCCCTGAACGTTTTCGTTTCTTCATACGACATTTGTTTCGTTTGTGGTAGGGTTTTCGAGGAATTGAGTTTATGTGGGTTATTTCAGTTTCAATTCATCTATTTTCAGTCCCTATGCAGGTTTTTCAGGATTTATCTTTCGGTTTTCCAACCAATTTATTAGATAGTTCGTGGAAAGATATAATTTGGGGTTATTTCAGTTTCGGGAGTTTGGACGATTTTGTGCTCGACAACCAAATGGGAAGTGGAGTGATTCACATGAACAATTTGATGTCATTCTGGGGTCGACTGGACAAGTTTATCGGAACCGACTCGATGATTATGGAACCGGTTATATTCATGAAGGACAAGAAGGTATGAATAGACAGTCTACAAAGGCGAGAGTGTGGAGGTCGATGAGACGCAGACAGTATCGGAGAGTCAGCGTGTCGAACCTATCAGCTCTGGCTGGAAATTCACCACGTCCTAACAAATGTGCTGTCAGTTAGCTGACAATTGTGGTCCAATTCTACAACTAACCGGGTTTTCAGGTGACCTAACCCTTTTTTGGTAACCTCTTTTCAGGTTACTTTGGTAGGTAACCTGGAAGTAACCTGAAAATAAAATCCAGTTACCGTTTAAACTAACGATAAAAACCACAATTTACATTAGAAAAACAGATAACCGGTTTTTCATTTCAGGTTACTAACCGGTTACCTACTGAGGTAACCTGAAAAAGAGGTTACCAAAAAAGGTTAGGTTACCTAAAAACCCGGTTAGATGTAGAGTTCACCACAATTGCGTGAAGGCCTGTCAAACGACGCGTAACCCATTATGAGAGATCAAACTAAAGTCACAGGTAAAAGAAACAGAACATTCGTTTCGGTTACGCCTGAAAAACGCAAGATAGGTGATAATATTTCTTCTGTTTGTAGTTTGATTATATGTACAGAGCACAATGTTTGAGCTATGACCAAAATTTAGCAATTGCACAACCATTGTACACTACTGTACACAACTACTGCACAAAAATTGCTATTGTACACCTATTGTACAAAAATTGCACAACCTACTCCGCGTAACTGTTCAAGAATACATTTGATGAGCATTTACGCCACCCGGTACTTACAGTGTTCTACTGCTTTGCAGCAACACAAATTGCAATACAGTACAGTTGAGATGAATATGAAAAGCGTTCTAGCTTGTGTGTTCCTTGATACCTCTGGGAGATCTTTTTTAAACTTTTCTCACGTGCTGTGAGATCAACTCGTCTGACATTTTACAGATCGAGATTGCGTACGCGGGAAACGGCGGAAACGTGGACTGGTCGCTGGACTTTCCCCGTAAACTCACCAGTCTTTCTCTGAGTCTCTTATTTGATCTACCTCTCACCGAGTCCCTCACCACTCCGCTTCTCTTCAGTCAGACCGCGGCACACGAAGCGTCATTCACCAAAGGAATACCCTATGTGAGTTCTGAGTTATCGATTATTTGAGCTTTATATCGATTATGTGGTAGATCAGAGTTCACAAAGTACGTGAAACAAGGGTACAAAAAAAGGGTTTTGGCATTTGCCAATATTGTTGAATAAGTAAGGTGTTTCTCCCGATATGTTAATGTGTTGCGAAAAAAAATTTATTATTTTCATTGAGAATTTCGAGTAAAAACCCTAAACATCTACTTATATGATTAATACCAAGGTCTTTTTTTAAGTATGTATTTTTGTTGAATTGATGTGTTTGTTGTTTTCAGTACGCTGTCAACAAGGCTGCTTTGTTGTCGAAAAATCAACTGACAGGCAGAAAAAAAGTAGCACCCGGAGAAAAAAGAGACTACGTGGCTGCGGTTCAAGGTACAAACTACAAATAAATATTTATCTACTATCTAATAATGAATCAATAAGGTAATAATTAGTAATTAAACTCATATGAATGGAGTATTTATCATCAATAAGTATTTCTACAGTGTTTCTCTTTCTTATATGGTCTTAGAATCAGAGAATCAGCCCCTATACTCGGAAAACTATTTGCAACCAAAACTACCGGTATCCTGTTTCGGTCTTGTGATTTGAACATTTAGCGGCTGAGAATAAGTATTCATTTACAAAAATAACGTATTCCTAATCTTCTTCACTAATGTTACTGTGTTCACTTTCCTTCTGTGTTTCAGGTCATCAATCGATTTTCTTCAATGGCGAACCGAACCAGGATCTGATCATTCCAAGCGGATTGTGATTTGTAGATTTCCGACTTATTTTTTCCCAAAAAGCTCGTTTTATGAATGTATTTCTTCTTTCACTAGTCATTGTCCTCATAATTTATTCATAAAAACTTTGCCCGATGTTCTGTTTCTTATCTTAAAATTTAGGTCCCACATAACCATCACAAAATCAACTTTTTTCTTCTCAGTAGCCACATTCTCGCTAAAAAAATGTGCAATTGTTCTGAAACTGAATAAAGTGTACTTTTCAAAAAATTGCTTACAATGAAGCTAACGATATTAAGTAGTTTTGTATTGCAACTAGCGAGTGACTCACGTTGTTATATTACAACACTGAGCAAAATGCGCATTTGTTATTGAAAGCACTTTAAATTTACGAATGAATTAATCGTATGAAGGAAGAAGGAGTTAGATTTGGCGTTTTGAATCAAGAGCATGAAAAGATGACCCAATCGCAAAGCTGCCCCATCGGCAGCGGTCGCGTTTTCGAAAAACCGCACCGCGTCCCCGTCAATTTGGGCCTAAAATTTTTGAAAAAAATTCTCTCAATAATGCTTTTACTTTGTTTATTTCTACTATTATGTAAATTTTCATACGCTGTATGCATGAATGAACGCTTGAAAGATGACATATCGGTGAAGTTCATCGCGAAAACGTTTTTATCGAATAAAAAATGCAGAAAGTCAGTTTTTTTCTAAATTTCGAAAAAAAAAAACGCAATATAGTTGCTACTTTGTTGATAGTTCCGTTGAATAAAGATAGATCAGTTAGTGTTTTTCTGAGTTGTTTCGCGGACAGTAGTAACTGTCATAATTTTATGTTTTAAATTCTGTTTTGTTTCTAGGAAGGAAAGTGTTTTCCTTCCACGCTCGGGAATGGACGTTCCCTCTACTTCAAATGAGGGACCTGACTCGTTCGGAACGGCCACCTATGCCCTGAGTCGTCATAGAAAGAACAAGGTAATAACTGCAACTTTCCTGTTTTACTCTCTGAAACTCAACTTTGTTGCTGCCAAATCCAGAAAACAACCAGAAATAATGGTTTGAAAAACTCAATAGCAGAAATAAATTTTTAAATATGCGTTGGTAATATTTTTCCCAAAGCCAAGATAGCACCGAAACAGGCTTGTCGAAGTTGTGGATTTTTGATGAAAATTTTGGTTTGAAATTCGGTGCAGAATCATGAAAGTTCACTTGTTCAATCGGAAAACTGTTTTTTTTATCATCGTTCGGGTGGTGTCTGATCGTGAATCATTTTGAGCGTACAGATTCGTGTTTAATGGAATGCAACAGGATTTTTTTCTCAGATTATGATCTGGCAGAGTCGTAAGTTGGAAGGGCGAGTCTACGAATTCACCCTGGCCAGTCGACTTAGAAGGGCTGGGGTTTTCTCCTGGAGATGTCTTCATTGTGCTCTGCTCAGGGACTCGCTCAAGAAAACGGTTAGTGGGCAATTTTTTGCACACTGCATGTGAAACAGAGTTTGTTGGAAAACATTGCTCCTGGGTACTGGCTATATCGATTACGCGAGAACAGGTCTGTTAGGTAAAATAAATGAAAGTATCTTGATAAACTAATAATTTCTAAACTGAACCTATTGTCGCGGTCGATTGGAAATCGGATTTGTTGTCCGTCAACCGGTTACATAGTCAGATGCAGGGATGGGATGACCAAAGTTGGTACGCGGACAACTTTTTCAGGGGGGGGGAGGGCTCGTTTTCGGACCAACATTCGAGAAAATAATAAAAATTCGGGACGATTTTGATAAATTCAATCTTAGAATTGGAATATTTTGGGTTCAGAACTTGTTTTTGACTATTTACCCTTTGATTTTTGAGGGGGGGGGGGGGTCGTTCTGGTTGTCAGGCCAGTCAAAATTTTGGTCATCCCTGGTCAGATGGAGCCAGTACGGTGTACGAATTTAACTTATCTAGTGAAATCATAGTGCACACTTGCATGTGTTTTCTTGCACCACACACATCATTCAATTTCTGTGTTTTTATCAGGGAGGAGACTACCAGACGAAGAAAATTCCTCTTGTCTTAGTCGATAATGACGTTATAAAAGAAGATCCGGATAGACCTTTAAACGCGGCTCATTTCTGTCAGGTACGTCTTGCTAAATAAACGCTGGAATAAATGTTTAATGAAGAAAATTGTTTATCAAACAAACATATTCAGATGCCCTTTGGAGATCAATTTTTATTTTATAACCATCAATTTCTAGATTATCAAGTAGGTGGCTTCGACAATTTTCAGATTGAAGCGTTTCTAATTTTATGATTTGTTAGATATTCCAATTTACAAATTAGTCAAATCTCGTGTGTGAGTCGTGAGTCTCACGAAGAGGGGTTAGAGAGGGCTTGTTTCTAGATATTTCTGACCATTCTGGACAGTTCCACTACAATATGTCATAGCTGGAATCGGAACGTGGTAGTCTTTCTAGGGTCGTGAACTGGTTTTAGATTTTTCCGGCCTTTTTGAAGACTGCTTCTAAAATATGCGATCATAGGTAAAAAGGTGCCATCCTGAAATGGTACCACCTTCACTTTTTGAAAAGAGTTACCAAATAACCCCCTTCCATACACCAGTAAGGTTCGACTAAGCGACAAAAAGTAATTCGTTCTCACATGTAAACACGTGCAAATTTAGGATTTTTCATCGAAAAGTAGACCGATTTTCATCTTTTCGGTTGAAAAAGTAGTCCGTTTCTCGGTTATTTTGACTATTCGGACAACCTTGCTGGTGTGTGCCCCCTTCACCCTTGCTACGCAATAGGGGAGAGGGGCAGCATCCATTGGTTGATCTCAGACCAGCCAATGTATGCTACCCCACCCCCCTCACTTTTGCAACAAGATTGGTGTGACTCCCTTCACTGTTGAACAGCCCGGTTGGACCCCTTTTCACCTATGTATGCGATATGCCGTTTCAATCCCTATCATCAATGTATATGTAACTACGTAACCTGGTTGATGGTTGTGTTTGCAGGGTCGTGACCTGGTTGAGGCTGCGGTTCTCCGATCGAAGCTGCTCTTCTACGATGTTCATTCTCAGTCGTCTCCCCTGGGAGAGGAAGTGGTAGAAGAATATGCAGAGGAGGCTGCCAAGTCAGGTACGGTTTCAGACAGATACAATAGTTAAATGAACTAAAAGGAACGTACTTAGCCGGGAATCATTGTTCTCCTACAAGAACGATTATCTCTCGTCTATCGCGTTTCAATGAACGTAAATTCCAGAAAAGGGCAAAATGAGCAGTGCTCATCGCCATTTGGACGGGTGTGTTACCTATGACATATGATGATGTTCCATTTCCAGCTCCCTTCGACTTGACGGTGACGCAGAAGCGAAAAGTGGAGAAGTACATCCACGAGAATATGACGGCGAAGCGAATGAAGAAGACGATTCAGAGAAGGAAGAGACTGGCTGCGGAAAGCCCCCCGCCACCGCCGACACCTATGCACGACCATGTTTGTTATCTAATGTATCTTTCTGTAGAATAGTAAAATAGTTTAACTGCAGGACATACATACATAGACATATGACTCAGTTGGCTGTTCCGAAATTCACTCTAGCGAACATTCCCACTCTCAGACTATAGTTTTGCTTAATCTTGAAGAAAACATGAAATTGATATGTGGGACTTGAAGCCCACAGTCCACACACACCCGACATTCACATTGTACATCTGTTGTTCATTTTAACCGCAGTACGTCGAAGTTAGACTGAACAGCAAGATAAAACCATCAAGCGGCTATGTCTCACTACACGACTACTGTACTGATATCGTTTAAATCTAGTTGGTTCTCGTGATTGCGGTGTAATCGGTGGTCGTCTTCTACATGATGTGAACCTAAGTATTTTCAGCGTCTGATCGTGGCCAAATGGAGGAAGCCGGTGAAATACGAGAGTTTCAAGTACGCGGATGGGGATGCTCCCGCTGACCAATTGGCCGCCGCCAATGATTTGTCTCCTTTAAAGGACTATGTGAAGACGGAGAGAAACCTCGAACGACATCGCTTCATGAAAAGGACTGTTCAGCAGGTAGTCACCATATGAGATATTTAATTATCTAACATATCATTATGGTATGGTTTGACAAAAATCCGATCTGACTTATTTTTCATGTTTTAGTCAATTGAAATAGTGAAAGTCTAGAAAAACTCAAGGCTGATTACAAGTGAGAATGCAATTTGCAATAATCATTTTCATGAATTTTTTCCTGCCGTTCAACCTACCAGAGTAAATTTGATAGTTTAAGTTCGAGTTATTTTATCATTTCATTTCAGCTTCCATATCCGGCAGTTGTAGTGGAAAGGATCCAGGAAAGAGTTCCTGCACCTATAAGGGAATCACTCAAAGAAGCTAAGACGGAAAAAGAGGGACAGAGCGACTGCGATTCGGAACAGTATATCGATGTCGAAGGTAGGTCAAATATGCCTTTTCCCTATTGATTTTCATAATTTGTTATAGTGGATATAAGAGACTTGTATCTCAAATTTTTCCCTTCACATTCTAGATTAATCCTATCAGTAGATATTGAAGTTACACGACCATAGCCACCGACTTGGGATACATACTCTATGAGAAGAAACTAGGGAACGCGATGTTTGCTAAAAAAAAACCGTCAAACTTTCGGTTCTCGCATCAAAACCGGCCTAAATGATCTATTTCGTGGCAGAAAAGGTGCCAGTTTTTCAGTCTACTCCACTAAGGCTGCCGAACGAAACGGACTTCTGTTTTGACAAAATCGTAAATGTTTTACGTATTAAACTGGGAGACGGGTTTATTTTTGTAGAATAGTCAAACCTTAATAATGTCATAATTGTAGGTGACGACGATGTGGTGCCCCCCAAGCAGCCCCAGAAGCCCGTTCTGCCCTCCCCCTCTACAAACTCTCGAATGGAACTTCATCATGACATTATGATCGCCAGAGAAGTGGTAGTACGCACAACTCCATCCACATCAAGGAAAGCCAACTAGCATGATGATTGATGATTTCATTTGTTTTATTTTATTTGTTTGTTTGTAAATATAATATATTATGTACATTTATTTGTGTTTGGACTTTCTGCTCGACACGAGGTCTTATCATCCTCTGATGTATCCTTTTGGTATTTTTATGTGGATGTGTTATCTATTGTTTGTTTTATTAGAACCCAGTTGATGTTTCTTTTTTCATTAGTTTCTATTTAGTGTTTGTTCAGATGTCTTTGACTGATCGTTCCGTGTTTTGTACGCGCGAGGACAATATTCTTCACCGTCTCGCGGAGTTGGACCCGGATGATTTCTACTGCACCCACAATGGTCGCCCACTCGACGATGTCGTCTCTTTTGTGGAGCAGAACTCGGATCAATACCTATTCTTCAACATACACTTTCGACTAGTGGGAGGAAAGGGAGGTGAGAAAGTATGATGGGAGTGAGTATTGTATGGGAAACAGTGGAAAACTCTTCAATTAAGGAGTTGTGAAACAGGCAATTTGATAGAAATTCGTTCCTGTGTGGGAAGTGTAGGCGTTTTCTAAGATGCGGATCTGTATAGATTGTCACTTAACGTTTTTTGTGTGTAGACTAGACCCTGTCATTAAATGATCTTATATGCGAGTTTTGAGCATAGCATTACTACATAAGTTGGTCGTCAAGGGTGATGCCGGATTTGTTTTGACTCCTCAGTGCTGGGCGGCTTTCGCCATTGTTGAAACGGATTTTGGCCGATGTGTTTAATATGGGCACTTTCGTTTGAAAGAAATTTGACTTTTGAAAAGTTGTAGTTATAAGAGAACCATAAGAAGTAAGATATAAATAGTGGATATTATGTTAACATCTAAGTAGTAAAATAGGAAAAATAATAAAATGTTTCCTTTTCTCAGGCTTCGGTTCCTTGCTGCGTTCGTTCCGCGTGAACAAGTCGACGAATCAGCTGATGTGTCGCGATCTGAACGGACGTAGATTGGCGTCGATTGACGAGGAGAAGAAGCTGCGGCTGTGGATAGAAAGGGCCGCCGTCAGGGAGAAGGAAAAGCGGGAGAAGAGGTGCTGATTTGGCTTTTGGCAAATTATTTGAGAAAATGAGTCCCCCTTTATGATTTCGATGTGCAGTTACGAAAATCTTTTAGATGAGTTTTAATGTGGGGTGACCAGTTTTTTCACTTAGTTGGTAGCGGTAGTATGAGCAGTGAGCACACGTTTCTTGTTTTGCTTCACCTAGTTCGAAATTGTACATCTTTGGCAGAATGAATTTGTAAAATTAAAATATTATCAGTGTCACCCTTTGCCCCAATTTCCATATAGTATCACAATATTCACAATCTTGAACATACACGTACCCGCTCGGAATATGAGAGATGGTTTTGCTGTTTGCTCACTGTTTTACTATAATTTAAAATAATGTTGCTTCTCTTTTTCAGAAAAGCGAAATACGAGCGTCTGAAGGCCGGGGATCCGAAGCACGAGTTCAACGACCCGAATTACATCAGACAACGGGAGGACATACTGGAGAGTACGGAGGAAGCATTTGAACAGGGTGGGTGATATTACACCAGCTAACTCTTAGGGCTCACGTTGCTCTTCTTCCCGGGCGATGTTGCTTGTTCACTTCGTCCAAAAATTCGAAAAACGATAGGTTAAAAAAGCTAACCATTCGATTTTCCAACGTTAGTACGTACAAAAGACATTAACTTTTTACTCCGTTCTGTTCGGTTCTACGAAGTCGTTCTGATTCTATCACTGTTTTGCGCCTTTGTTTTTATGTTTCGCGCAAAACAAGCTTTTTACGTAGCTACATACTGTCCTCTGTCGACAATTCTCCAGCTGATTGAGATCGACTAGTTTCGTCCGTAGTGTGGACTGTGGAAAGCACTCTTCTTCTTTTCAATGCCATTTTTCAAATAATAATTTCCACCCATTTTACTTTTCAATGTTTTCGTTGTTCAGGTTTCGCCGAGTTGAAGAAGTCGAAGGCGGTTCCTTCGAAGGAAGAGGAGAAGGACTCCTCCTCGTCCGACTCCGATTTCGACCTGGATCAGCTGACCGGATCTCGCGGCGGACTGAAACGAAAGGTCAAGAAGACCAAGGATGCCAGTGTGCCCGAGAAGAAGATGAAAATGTGGGTTATGTTCTCTTTTCCGGAGAACATTACGGTGATGAAACAATGGATCTATGATCTCACATTCAAGGAAAGATACCCTTTTCCGAATGCTGTATGACAAATTTTTACGGTTTTTGCTGATTGGTTATAGAAATCTTTACTAGATTGGATATATTTAATTTGAATTTCGAGGTAATTGATTCTGTGATATTTTCACACTGGTAGAGGGCGATGTCGGTTAGTTGCGTATGTGAATATACTTCTTCTAACGCACCATTTGAATTGTTTTCACCCGAATTAAATTCTATTCTATCTATTATTATATTGCTTATCATTCTAGGTCTGACTCCACGGATTCTGCCCCAATAGCCGAGGACGATTCGTCAGATTCAGAAGGAGAAGAGGAGGAGGAGGAACTTCTGCAGGACATTGTCGATTATCTGAAGCAGCGGGAGGAGCAGGGCACCAGCAGCAGCTCGCGGCAGGACAATGAGGCTAGGGAGGGGGACAGTCAGGTGGGCAGAGGGTTAGATACTTTCAATATATTCTGTAAGCACATACTGGGCAACTGGGTTTTGTGATTAGATTCTGATTTTCATCATTTTATGGTATGACTTTGTGAAAATTGGGCTTGTCCGAGAAGGAAACGGAAAGGAATTAGAGAAAAACTGGTAGGATGTAGGATTGAGGCGTTGACTCTATTTTACAAATAAAAATAACAGTCTGCGTGGAGTGGTTCATTCGTTACATTTGAAATTTGTTGTAATAATTTCTTGAAATAATTTTTCAATTATTTATGGTCTTTTTGATCAGCTGTCGAGATTATTGGTTTTTTAATGCATTCGTTCCAGGATAAATCGTCTGCCCCGATAATAGAAAAAGAAGACGATGAGGCGTCCCGGACAGAACCGGAAATTGAGAAAAAGGAGGAGGAAGATGCGATCGCCTGGAGCCATGTGGATTTGGACAAAATCAACGAGATTAGCGAGCTGGAGCAGCTGGGACTCGATCATTTGAAACATGCACTCGAAAGTGAGGTATTGGGGGAAAGGGGGAAAATATGAGGAAGTTTTTGTCTATTTTTTCTCTATAGATCGTTCATCGTTCAAAGTTTAGCGCTGAGATCGTTCAAAGTAGTGATTCGATGTAGAAAATTTATGATCGCCGTATGTATTTTGTTCTTCGGCTTTCTCACTTCTCGAGCTTCGACTTGCATAATTCACATCCTGTGGTCGTTATTATCTTCTACAAAACATTATGATTTAGCGCTTTGATTAGCATTTCTAGTCCCGAACCATTTTCATTGATCCCTTTTGTTGCAGTTCGCGGCCTGAAATGCGGTGGTTCGTTGGCAGAGCGAGCCGCGCGTCTTTTCTCCGTCAAAGATGTCGATCCGAAAGATTATCCCAAGAAGATCATGGCCCACAAGAAGAAATAATCGATACGCGTCATAATTTATTTGTTGTAATAATAATTGTCCATTTTTGAATTGCTTTTCGTTGTTTTACAACCTCCGGTTTGCACCGTGATCATATCTACGATGACTTTATTGATTTTGTTTGTTCACATTTTGTAATGTATTATTATTGTCAGCTGGTAATCATGGTTGGAAAGGCTAGCAAGAAAGTGGCAAAGATTGTCCCCGTAGAGGAGGTGAAGGAGGATTCAGAAGAGAAGAAGGACGTGAAGGGACAGGAGACGCAGGAGAGGAGAGAAAGCGATGCGAAGAAGGTGGCCGGCATCAAGGATCAGGTGAGAGAGAGATACAGAAAAATTCAATTTCATCATTTTTCCCATTCAGGCAGCTTTCAGATGTTTTCACTTGAATTATATTCATTCTGAGGCGATTATACAAAACACACAGTTCTAGTTCGAAATATTAAAAAAAATCTAGAAATCAGAGAACTCGGAAGAAATTTGTGAGCATAGGTAGCACACTCCAGTAACATTGTCCGAATAGCCAAAATAATTCGGAAAACGTGCTCCTATTCTGACAATAACGGGGCAATTTCCTATTATAAATTTACATATTACATCCTTGATTTATTGAAAAAGACATTTTACTGATGTGTGTTTTGTGATAGTTTACATACTTGTACTTGGCTGCGTTATATGGTTCTAGTATCATCAACGTTTTCCTCCAAATATTGTTTTTGAATAATAACACTTTTTTCTCAATCTCTCCAAATCAGTATCTCGGTCTATGAGACAACAATCAGGCATTATCTTGGTTTTGGTATAAGGCAACAGCTTGATATATAATCTACTTGCTTTGCAGTCGCGTGTGGCCCTGGCTGCGCTTCGCAAGTATTTCGCGGATCGCGGAGGCAAATCTCTGTTCCCTGACATCGATCACTCGTTGAATCTGTCCGTTGTTTACAAGAAGCCAGCGATGGTCACCGACAGACTTAGGGCCAAGATGTGGGTTGTTACCAGAAGCTATTGGGTTTATGATATTATGACAGGTTGACAGGGTTGAGTTCGTCTTGAGGAGTTTCTCATTTAATGTCATGCGATATCACTTTGATAGTTGGCTGTGTGCATACCCCAGTAAACTTGTCGGAACGGTCATAAAAACTCTAAAACGGGCTACTTTTTTTTCCAAAAACAAGAAAATTTATCTATTTCTTGGCGCAAATTCATTAATTTTCATGTGTTTGACTCCGGAAAATGTATTTCTTTTTGTCGAATAGTCTCAGTTCTCATTCGATTTTTTGGATTTGGATTTTAGAGTTGGATTTTTTGATAAGAAAGTTGATACTACCGTTCATCGATCTAGTTATTGATTTATTGATTGCAGCCTGCTGCCCCACTCGTCGCGTACCATCAGCAACACGTCGGTGTGTATCTTCATGCCCGATCTGGATCAGACCGAGAAGGGAAGGGTACGTTGATATTTGCATTATTGATTAGTTCTCCTTTCATATACCATAAGTGAGCGGAGGAAACATCAGAACTGTTTAATATCAGTTAATATCAGTGGAGTTGTTACACGCATGAGTTGAGAATGGCCTACAGCAGCAAGTTTATCTTATTTCTCGGTTCTTACTATTTTTCACTCGCAAACGTGAACATACTTCATTCCATACTGTGTTCGTTTCGTGGGCATTGTCAATGTGTAGAAAGTGTTGGTTGTTGGTATAAAATAGGGATTTCTCCATATAAGACGATTTGGCGTTCCTGTTACAATTCAGCATGGAACCGTATCGGAATGAAACCGTTTTTCCGCATATGTTGACAGTGTTGGTATTGCAGACGGATCCCGATGTGGACAAGCAGGCGAGACAGTGGGCCGAGCAGATCGAGAAGGATCACGGACTCACCGGAAAACACTACGCCAAGGTCGGTTGAAACAGCGTATGGGGGCCCTGAAGTAACTCCATAGTCCATATAGCCGCAAAAAATTCAAGAAACGGACTACTTTTTGGGTTAAATCGTCCATTTCTATGCGAAATCAGGTACATCAACCTATTCGGATGGAAAAACGTGCTCCTTTTTGTCGAGTAGTCTGACCTTGTACGGGTAACTCACTGATCAAGAAGATTTTGTGAATTCAGGTCCCATTAGTTGGGAAAACTGGTATTTGGTATTTCCCCTGGGAACCTTGAAACACGAACTACCCCTTTACCATATGCCAGAACCAGCCCCGCATTGAGAGAGAAAGCTTTAGGAAGCATTTTAGGAAAACATTTAAGTTATTTAAATTGCTGTCCACAGAGAGCGGCTTCTTCAATATAATCAAATCGTATTCAAAACATAGTAACCATATTCATCATAGTTGTCATTCAGTTGATGACGAAGCGTCAGTTGGAGCGAGAGTGTCATTCGTACCGCGAGCGTCGTGCACTGGCCTCCCTCTATGACGTGTTTCTGGTGGATGCGAGATGCGCGAAGAGTGTCAACACATTCCTCGGAAAAGAGTTCCACAGGGTACACAAGTGAGTTTTGATTGTAATATTTATTATGAATGAATAATATTTATTTTGGTGAGGATTAGTTTGCGGCCGAAACATAGCTGACAAAGAATAGTGATTCAACACCTTTCTTGTATTGTTCATTCATTATTTACAACTGAGCTGGTTGGAGAAAGTAGAATTTTGTGAGATCCTAGTTGTGTTCATTACTAGGAGAGGAGCTTTTTGGGCTTTGCTGGCTGAACATTTACAGTAGGACCCATTGTTTACGAGAAGCACGAGTGTGTTGGTTTGCGAGAATAAGTTTGTAACCGAAAAAGCATAGCTGACCAAAACCACCGATTGAAACTAGTCACTGAGTCTGAGATCAACGTGTGGGGTGTGGCTTTGATCCATGAGATTTGTGAATTGACTTGATTGCAGGATTCCTCTTTGGTTCGAGTACTCGAAGCCGCTCTCTACTGCCATCAATGAGGCGTTGAGCACTGTCACCTTCCCACTCAACAGATACATGACCAGATCGTTAGTTCTTTTCGGGTGGTATTCTTTGGGGAGAAGTTTTTCTCAGTTTCTGATCGGGTTTGAGTTTTGTTGATGGTTTTGCTTTGAAATATTAGTAAAACTTTATTGGTCTCGAAATGTTGTGTAGTTGTGTTCAAGTTCGCTATGAACACTCGCCTTCAAATTGTAGGGTAATACTTATTTATTATAGTACAATTACGTATATATTTTAGCTGAATCTAATTTTGTTACTGTTTTCAGTTGTGTTTCCGTGGGTCATCTGGGCCAGGAATCAGCTGATTTGGCCGGCAACCTGGACACGGTTAGTGCCTGTGGGAAGAAAGAGGGAGGGGAACGGGCCAGATGCGGGCATTGTGCCTCTTTGTTGGGCAGGTGGCGGGCACTGTGTACGCAGGCAGCAGACACTGTGTCTGTTTCCTGCCAGAGTGAAGCTACTCTGTAGTTTCTAGCCCAGCACTCTGCACGTGATACGAACCCAGTGCCCGCACCCTGCCCTCTGGTTCCCCTCTCTTGGCCGGTCTGTCGGGCGGCGTTTTCCCAATAGGGGAGAACCCCGTCCAAGTGAGAGTATCTATTAGGCCGCGCGCAAATCATAGTAGTTTAGTCAGTTTAAGTCTATTTACAGTGTTTATTATAGTCGCGATTTGCTCAGTAGGGGTTTTAATATTACGTAACAACATTTCAGCGGTTTATAATTTTAGGGATGATTCAAATTTTTCAGAAATTGATTAGGTGTTAATGTAAATAAAGAAGTAGGATCCTATATTGGGTGTCTGTTTAGGTGTTGGACAGTGTGGTGGCGGTGTGTCCCGGAGGACTAATCAATATCCGCAGTATCTATCTGCAGCCGACTGGCTCCAAGCCAAGTCTCCCCATCTATGTGGACGAGGGTTGGTACACAGCTTTCCATACGTAAATTACCCCTCACTTTCGATATTGACTGATGCTTACTTTTGCCATATTTTGAGCGACTCATAGTCACTTTCGGGCTCACCTATGTCTAAGAAACCAGGAGTGGTGACGAAAATACGCCATTTTTAGTTGCACACGCTCACTTCTTGGTGTTGCTGATGCTCACTTTTTTCGACCTGGTGTGAAACTATTTTACGTATGCAGCTTTCAGTCTCAGTATTCTAATCACTTTGGCATTCTACCAATATTTCGAAATAGACTTCTATAATCTCTAACTTTTGGCACTTACTTTGTTTCTCGGCCATGTAGTGTTATTGTGAGACCTAGAACCTAGTCCGCGTTATGCAATTTTGCTGAATTACTTCATTTAGTGGTTTAAGTTCAAAAAAGTATTAGGACTTTTGCCTTGTAATGGCAGACTCTATTTTCAAAAATCGGAATGGAAGTATTATTCGTGTTGTTTTTCATGTTTATAGTTCAAATTCCTAATACATTGTATTGAAGGAGCCGCCTCGGCCGTGCAATTGGCGTCGGACAAGAACGAGATTCGTCGCAGCGAGCAGAAGATCACCGACGAGTGCAGTACATTGCCCGACGGACTCAAGGTGAGTGTCTTTTTCCTTTACTTTTTTTGTTACAAACACAAATAAAACCAGCTGGCTGCTTCAGTCAACTAGGATGTGAACCACACTAGAATTCAAACCTAAAACCTTCCATATTAAACTACAGATACGAGGATACTTCTGTACGTTACATCGTACATTTATTTTCAGTATGTGTTAATTCAGTACGTAGGTCGCTTTGGGAATAGTGATTGTGCAAGCTCTTCGTTATGGGAAAGTAAAAAGGTGAAGGTAAACTATCTGTTATATTTTCAGTTGGAAGTTCGCAAGAACGGAAAGCTGCGTGTGTTGCGCGATGAGGACAACCACGGAATCCACTACCCAACTGGTTGGTTTTGTATTTCTCGCCCTCCGATCATGAATCCGTAAATTCTTTCACAGTCACTGCCGGCGCCGGGTGCGAAATTACACCTCGAACCCTCGTAATCTCTTTCAGCGTTGTGTTCAGCTAGATCTTTTAAATTAAGTGTTTCCTCTTATAATACGGACTACGCTGTGTACTTCACTCCTCTCTGAGAAAACTTTGACCATGACATGCGTAACCCCCCCCCCCCCCATTTTTTTGCCATGGCGAAACTATGAATTTGGGCTTGTCGTGGTCAAAAGCGGAAGACATCCACTAGTTGGAAGCAATAATGCACGCATGGTCCAACAGTTTTCGGTGTTACTGCTTGTTCTAACAATCGTTTTCAGTGAACGACGAATGGGATGAGCGTGACATCACAAAGCCGACCATCGACCCAACCAAGTTGGAGAAGAAGAGAAAGAACAAGGTCAAGAAGAATGTGAGTTACTTTGTTCTTAGTTTACCGTTTATTTTCTAGAAACGAACATTTAAAGAACTTCCCGCCTCCCGGAAGCTAATACAAATATCGTCGTAGGCTGTGACTGTGAAACAATGGAAGGTTTTCATCAATTCGATCTCTTCCGATAATCTGAGGTTTTGTAGGGGAAAGTCAATTTCGTTATTTGTAGTTTGGTGCTCTTATATATCGAAAACTGAAGTGTAAATCGGGTCATTGGTTTGAGGAAGGTATATTCATTATGAGCAACCATGTTGATGTTGCAGAGAAAGCGTGTTGCGGAGCGTCTTCTGAAGTCTGGAGAAAGCGTGAAGGTCGTCCCGGCAAAGAAGGCCAAGGCATAGTGGATATGACGTCATCAATTGGTTATTATTCTCGTTCTGACATGTTATGGTTGACTAATTCTACTGTTTGTTATTGCCCTATCTTGTTGATGTTTCATATTTGTGTTTTGTTTGTTCCTCGTTGTGAGAAAATGAATTTGTTATGAGTGTACTTGATGCTGTTGGAAAAGTTGCAGTTTGCGGAAAGCTATCCCAAAAATCGTCAAACTAATCACTCGTTGTCGATGTCGAAAGAAGGTAATCGCGCGCAGCGCGAAGCGCTGTGCGAGATTTGTCTTTGGTCCGGCTAATGCGCGCTTCCGTTTTTTTTAGTTTCTCCTCAAAAAGGCTGAAATTTGCAAAACAAAGTTTTTATTGATGTACTTGTTTTCTATAGCTAATTCCCTAACCGTGTTTCAAATTTGAGCGAAATCGGTTAAGTTTGAGCCAAGTTATGACCTCATGCGCTTCATCAAGAGCGCCAACTTCCGTCGTGTGTGGGTGGGTGGGTGGGTTGTGACAAGAAAAGTAAACCCAGTTCAAGAGTTTCTACTCAACCGAATTCGTTGAAAATTGTGGAAGACATGTAATACCTACTCAAACACTCGCGGAGCAAAAAAAATTCAAGAAAAAATTGTTTTACTCAAAGTTATAGACATTTTTCGAACGTGTCTGCGTCTCTCCATTTAGCACGCTCTCTCACTCTCTCTGGTCCGGTCGACAACTCAAACTGTATTGTAACTTAGAGTAACATTTACCGATTTGCTCGAAAATTGAAATATGATGCCATCGTGACTTTTATTTGAGTATGAAGTATTCTATTCGTGACGTCCTTCAGGATTCTGGAGACCGGATGACGTCATTTTTGAAAAGTGCAAAGTTGACGTCACATATATTTTCAAATGATGATAATATCTTAGAAAGGGTCAATCAACGGAGAAACTCAATCTGAGAGTGATGTATTCTGGGATTCTGGAGACCAGATGACGTCGATTTTGAAAAGTGCAAAGTTGACGTCACATATATTTTTAAACGATGGTAATATCTTAGAAAGGGTCAATTAACGGTGAAACTCAATCTGAGAGTGATTTATTCTGGGATTCTGGAGACCAGATGACGTCGATTTTGAAAAGTGCAAAGTTGACGTCACATATATTTTTAAACGATGGTAATATCTTAGAAAGGGTCAATTAACGGTGAAACTCAATCTGAGAGTGATTTATTCTGGGATTCTGGAGACCAGATGACGTCGATTTTCAAAAGTGCAAAGTTGACGTCACATATATTTTTAAACGATGGTAATATCTTAGAAAGGGTCAATTAACGGTGAAACTCAATCTGAGAGTGATGTATTCTGGGATTCTGGAGACCAGATGACGTCGATTTTGAAAAGTGCAAAGTTGACGTCACATATATTTTTAAACGATGGTAATATCTTAGAAAGGGTCAATTAACGGTGAAACTCAATCTGAGAGTGATTTATTCTGGGATTCTGGAGACCAGATGACGTCGATTTTGAAAAGTGCAAAGTTGACGTCACATATATTTTTAAAAGATGGTAATATCTTAGAAAGGGTCAATTAACGGTGAAACTCAATCTGAGAGTGATGTATTCTGGGATTCTGGAGACCAGATGAAGTTGATTTAGAAAAGTACAAAGTTGACGTCACATATATTTTCAAATGCTGAAAATATCTTAAAAATGGTATATTAACGACAAAACTTCATGTAAATATGACTTATTCTGGAAATCAGAAGGCCAGATGACGTCAACTCTCAAAAAATTGACGTGAAATATGTTTTCGAATGCTGAAAGTTTCTTAGAAATGGTCAATTTACGATGAAACTTCATTCAAATATGACGTATTCTGGGATTCTGAAGGGCAGAGGGCAGAAAGTAAGTTTTTAGAACTGCAATGTTGACGTCATATTTTTCTCAAATGATAGTAATACTCGGCAAGTGGTTCATTAAGAAAACAATTTTATCTGCACCATACAGATCAAACCACTTCTCTACATACCTACGGCATGTAAACAAAAAGAGAAAAATTCATGAAAAAGTGGGGGCCCAACGACTGTGAGATTTGTCTTCTGCTGTGCGCCCCTTAGACAACTACTCTCAAATGGAGCAGCTACTGCTACAAAAACCGAAAAATACTCATGTATAACTGTTAATTACAAAAATACAAAAGTCGTAAAATATTTTTTCAAACCTGTAAACTAGAATCTGTAAATAACCGAAAAATACTAATATACTCAAGTATAACTGTTCATTACAAACATACAAAAGTCGTAAAATATTTTCTCAAACCTGTAAACTAGAATCTACAAATCACAGATGTTAACTCAACGTAGTCAATTATAGAGTTCCTGGTTTTGTGCACAATGGTTGGTGTTTTTGATCATTACTTCAATTCTAGGTGCTATAACGTTCGGCATATTATTCAACAGTTGTTCTCTCTTTCGCAGCTGTGACTTGTAGATTCTAGTTCACAGCTTTGAGAAAATATTTTACGACTTTTGTATGTTTGTAATGAACAGTTATACTTGAGTATATTAGTATTTTTCGGTTATTTACAGATTCTAGTTTACAGGTTTGAAAAAATATTTTACGACTTTTGTATTTTTGTAATTAACAGTTATACATGAGTATTTTTCGGTTTTTGTAGCAGTAGCTGCTCCATTTGAGAGTAGTTGTCTAAGGGGCGCACAGCAGAAGACAAATCTCACAGTCGTTGGGCCCCCACTTTTTCATGAATCACAATAGTCTTCGCCAAACCGACGTGAAGGTAGGTGAAAATCCTGAATGGCCCTCAAGTTCACAAGTAGTGAATAAAATGAACATTTGATTGTCGGAAGAGTTGAAAGTCTCTAGAAACATTATTGCCTCTGTACCTGAAGAGAAGAGGTGATCGAGTATAGTCCATATCATACGGACTGATAATTCTACGGTACTATAACTATTAACAATGACTTTTCATGACATGAATGTAGTTAAAATGCATTGAACAACTTGAAGTAGTGCTGTAGAAGTCACAGTAGTAATGAGAACCAATATCTAAATTGTTCCTAAACTCGGTCGCTAGCTTGAAAACTCTAAATTTGAGCGAAACTCATGCACTTGTTTCCAAACCATCTTATATATTGAAAATTCTTATGCAATATGAACATCACTTTTTTGCAGTCGCTTTCAAATCTTTTGTCTTCTCTTCTATCGTTTGTTATTCCAATATTGGTATTTTTATAAATTTGATTATTGGAAACAGAACATCAAGCAAAGTTTTTATGAACAAATTATGAGGACAATGACTAGTGAAAGAATAAATACATTCGTAAATCGAGCTTTTTAGAAAAAGAAATCGGAAATTTAAACGATTCACAATCCGCTTGGAATGATTAGATCTTGGTTCGGTTCGCCATTGAAGAAAATCGATTGATGACCTAAAACATAGAAGAAAAGTGAACACAGTAACATTGGTGGATTAGGCATAAGTTTTGTACGGTATTTTTGTGAATGAATACTCGAATTCAGTCGCTGAATCCCAAATGTTCCGTACACGACAAATCGTAGGAGAGAAACATGATTCCGGTATTTGCGGTTGCAAACAATTTTCAGAACTTAGCCTCGTTTCAAGTTCAACACGGCAGTAAAAAGGAAATACAGCCGATTTCAGCTTTTTGTGGCTGTTCGAATACCGAATATGAAAGATAAATAGTAGGTATTGATAACACATATATATATATATTTAATTGATAGACAAATACTTGATATATATGTTCTAACTATTAATTATTAACTTATTGATTTATTGTTAGATAGTAGATAAATATTTATTTGTAGTTTGTACCTTGAACCGCAGCCACGTAGTCTCTTTTTTCTCCGGGTGCTACTTTTTTTCTGCCTGTCAGTTGATTTTTCGACAACAAAGCAGCCTTGTTGACAGCGTACTGAAAACAAACAAACACATCAATACAACAAAAATACATACTTTACAAAATAGAAGCTACTTTTTTCAACATTTGGGAGAAACAACTTATTTATCCAATAACAATATGAACATGTTTGCGAACCTTGTTTCACGAACTTCGTAAACTCTGATCTACCACATAATCGATATAAAGCTCAAATAATCGATAACTCAGAACTGACATAGGGTATTCCTTTGGTGAACGACGCTTCGTGTTCCGCGGTCTGACTGAAGAGAAGCGGAGTGGTGAGGGACTCGGTGAGAGGTAGATCAAATAAGAGACTCAGAGAAAGACTGGTGAGTTTACGGGGAAAGTCCAGCGACCAGTCCACGTTTCCGCCGTTTCCCGCGTACGCAATCTCGATCTGAATAGTTATATCATGATTCACACCCTAAATAAGTCGATAAAGACCTCATAGGTAAAGTTCACAAAATATCTCGCAGATGCTTAACCACGTGGTTTTTAGAAGAAAACTCACTATCTAGCAATTTCTGAAAATTCACGATTATCGTCACCTCTATTTCCAACCCGCCAAACTGTCAAAAGTGTGTAAACAGGTTTTAAATAAGTTTATTTTCTTTCTATCACTTGTCGTTGTAGTTTGATCTCACTATGGGTTACACGTGGTGTTAATTTTACTACAACTATATCGAACAGTTTCCAGTAAATTTACCAGGACATTTGTCAATTTCCAGTTTCCAGCCAGAGCTGACAGGTTCGAGACGCAGACTCTGATGCTGTCTGCGTCTCATCGACCTCCACACTCTCTCGCCTTCGTAGACTGTCTATTCATACCTTCTTGTCCTTCATGAATATGACCGGTTCCATAATCATCGAGTCGGTTCCGATAAACTTGTCCAGTCGACCCCAAAAAGACATCAAATTGTTCATGTGAATCACTCCTTTCTCCCCCACACGAATATCGATTGTAACATGGTAACATCCTCCAAACTACCGAAACTGAAAATCAACTATTTTCTCAAAATTTCCGAAGAAATTGAAGAAAAACAAAAAACAAACTCTGAAAAACCTGTATAGGGACTGAAATTAGATGAATTGTAGATTGAGAGCTGAAATGAACTCAAATCAACTTATTTCTCGAAATATCTGATGGAATAGGAAATTGGCACTTTATTATAACACTTTTAGTCAGTCAGTGACAGTATATGAATTGTAGTTTGACCAGCGAGCACAGATGAGGATCCATCGAAAAGGAACAAGATCAAGTTAGAGAAACGCTAGGTTAGTTCAACACTTACCGTAATTTTCTGCTGTTCAGTTACTTCTAGATTGAGAGGAGTTCCTTCGACATTGAAGGTCTAAGAGAGAGCGAGAGAGAGAGAGAGAGGGAATAGAGACATCGAGAATAAGAGAGAGAGAGAAATCGAGGGAGAGAGGGGACGAGAGAGAAAGAGAGAAATATGTGAAGATTAAAAAAAGAGATAGAGAGTTAGAGAAAGACTGTGTGTATAGAGAGACGCAGACGAGTCCATTCCCCCACCTCGATCCAAGTGTTGCCACCGAAGAAATGGCAGTCTGTTCCACATGATCCACTATCGAAAAAAACGTTGCTGGTGGGGGCGTTTATCTAAAAACTAATAATCAATAATCAATAAAATAACACAAAAATCGATATTTAGTAAGGAGAAATGTATATTTCTATGGATTGTGGAAATATGGAAGACCTACACTTAATTTTGTTCTTTTATTTAATCAGATAAGAACCAAAGCTTCAAATCACTACAGTAAGAGTGTCAAAGAATAGAAATCAAATAATAAGGTGTACGTTTCGCACCAAGTTGTTCAACTCACACGTCTTTTGAAGGGAAATTTCTTCTCTAATTGAATTTGGTCCAAACTGAAAACAAAAAACTACGAAATTTGGTTTTTTCAACCAATCAATTTCATAGTCAGATTGAAGCTGGCATCATACTGTACATCTCAGTTCATTCTTAAAGAAGGACGATTATGTGGTCCAATCGCAACGCTTTAGTCCTTTAAACTGCAATACATTTTTCAATTGCAGTTTAAAGGACCGTTGACACGGGGTTGGTCCGTCCTGATTTAATGGTAGAGACTATTTCTAATCAGACTTACTGATAACAGTCATTGATAACAACTGATTGCTCTCTATTGGAACAGTTTGAGAACACAAACATTTCAGCAAACACTGCATGTAGTTCTCTCTAGAAGGCAGTAATGAGAAAGTTCATATTTAACATGACTATGGCAATATCCTGACACCCCACTCGTTCAACATTCAACGTTTACCCCACACATTTGTTTGTATCAACTACCACACGATTGGTATCGTAAGGTTGGGCGCAATTATACATAACTTTCTATGAAAAATAGTTTTCTATTAGTTTATAATTTCCTGAAAAACCCACATTTTCGAGTCATTTCCGGTCCGGGCCAGCTTGGTAAGAGCTTTCGATATTTCTTTATAGAAACTGGGCGAAACGGCCGGGTCCTCACCATCTTTCACATAAATTTCTGGAATGCGAATCATGAGAGAACAACATGAAAGAGGTCAAATGTTAAACTCCAACAAAATCTTTATGATCAGACGCGTTTTCACGTTTCTACACGTTTTTTCTCTATTGTTTCTGGAATGGGAATCATTTTTTAAGAGACCATTTCTTTCTAATTTTGACCTTTGAGCTAGCAGTTCCATATTATGGAGCTTGAAAACTTGATTAAGAACATAAAACTTTTCATCTTCATCTTGCTCTATTTTCTCATAAATTCGAATTACGTAATGTACACCGAGTACAAAAAATCAAGAATTTCTGATAGAAATACAAAAACTTTCTAAATATGTCTTGAAGCCTATCCTATCAGGATACAGAAAATGAGTGAAAAAGTCAAATTCATTGAAAAACTAATTAACCAAGCTGGATAGCGTCACAGGGAAAATGTTCATGTTCGGATATGTATTCAATGGCATTAGGCAATTTTTTTCTCATTTTCAAATTCTTAGGTTGTTGGTGACCATTGAATCACAATAGAATATATTTTTAAATATTAATTTCAAATTATAGGGAAATGGTCTCTTTAAAAGTATACTGCTAGTCAAATGAACCTTCACGAAAAATAGTTGTTGTTTGATCTGCCTACATCGACGGCGCAGCTGACCACATTTGACAAAACTGATTCGGGATAAAACTACAAACACAGGCGCCGTAGCAATCGCCACAAAAGTTCATGAGATCACCTCATGAGCTATTGGAACGAGTTTCTCATGAGATTCTATTGATTGCTATGCTACAACATTAGGAGTTCACGAGTAGCTCATGAGGTACATCATGAGAAACTCATATGAACTTCTCATAAGGTTGGGCAGTTTGCTACGCCGCCAGCGGTTTCGACCGAAATGTACAATATCGATCGCCCCCCCCCCCCCCCTGAGCGAACATACAACTGGCTTTGTAGTTTGATCACATTGCTTTCGGACGAAACGCTTACATTATTGCGTACATCGACATCGAATTGGAAAAACTAACTAAACTTAGATGTGGCCACTGTCTAATAACTGAAAACAAGCGCGCGTTGCTGACACAATCACAAAATACTCGCTATCGCGTACGCGACAGAACTGGACAACCGCCAACAGAGATTTGCAGTTAATTCGAGAAACTTCAAAGTGGTGAAAAATAGCTCGAGAAATTCATTGGCTGCCAAGTATCAGTGGGAAAGACCGGAACTGTTGAAATGAATCGTGGTCGAACTGCCATCACTTTCGTATTTAGAGAAATCTCAATTCTGATTTTCCTTTTCTCGAACCATGCCTTTTTAGAGATGAAAAAGTAGATTCCTTTTGCTTTGGCCGACTGAGCTGGCGTTTTTCAAGAGAAGAAAATTTCTTCCAGACATACCAAACAGGTTTCCGTGGACTCAAAGTTTGAACTTTTTGAAAACTTGAAAGTTGGAGGTAGACTGAGACGTCAGAGTTATGAAATCTTTCACGTGAAATGATCTTCCCGTTTTTCCAGACATTGGTTCTATTTCGAATCAAAATTTCTGAGCGGCGGCTGCAATACTAACTTCTGCCGGTGAGTGACTTATCTTTTGGAGAAGAGATGTTATTGAATTTAATTCATTAGTTCGTTTTTACATACATTATTTTTTTTCAGAGCGAACCGGGAAAAAAGTTCAAAAAAAGTTCAAAGGTGATAAATATTGAATGACTTCGAATTGAGAACTTTTCGAACCCCACCTTTTTCAGAGCTCTCAATGTGGTGGTCAGCTGTTTTCGCAAATCTGTCGCTACCAATTTATCTGATTGCTACAATTTTGGCATTGATGACATGCAAAAGCCGGAAGGTACGTTTTTTAAAATTTAAGTTGAGTTTATTGAAAAAGTTCATTATTCACTCATAGTCACTCTTAGTTTGTTTATGAAAATTCCCGCTCGCCCTTTTCCGCAAAACAAAGCAAAGCTAGACTAAAGCTTTACGTTTGGGTGTGTAGTCAAAGACTTGCTTGTGATCTGTTTTACAACTCCAACAGACAATACAAACAACCGATAACTTGAATTATCTCATGGAGGAGAGATCAGTTTAAAAAAAACACTGAAATACTCATATTTCCCTGTTTTCAGAATACCGAAAGGAATGAAAAACCACAGAAAATCCAGAGAAAGACCGACTCGAAGGTAAAAATTCAATCGACAAATACTTTTTCTCTCTCAGTCAAGCTAGATTGAAGCCAAACGTAATGTGAAAAACATCATTTATTAGTTCTGAGTCATTCTAGCCCGTTGGAGAATGTAGGGATGACAAAATTCTGAGTGCAGTATCATCTCTCGACATATCAAAACTTTGAAATGAGGCCCTTAAATGCATCTAAATCGAACTACAAACACTTGTTGATTTCTGTCCAGTACGAACTTTTTACTTAATTTGTGTTTACTTTTTCAGTCACCATTGGAAAAATCAGCAGAACCGGTGCCGGGACAGAGCAGATCGAGAGAGTCTAGAGAGGTACCTATTTTTTTAATTTACGGTCAAAAGACCAATTAACAACGACTGTTGAAGTAACATACTCGCGGAAAAAGTTGAGACTGCTGTTATATTTATTTACCGCGTTTTATGGACGAGCTTGTTGAATTTTCTGAGAACTGTATTTCAAAACTGTAATGTGGGCTCTTAAAAAAGTATTTTCAAAAATGTAGTTTGTGTCCTGGAAAGAAAAAGGTTCTCCTTAGGTGATATTTCTGAATAATATTTTCAACTTATTTTTTTGTTGTTTTCAGCCCGTTCGGTCAGCCGAAGTTGTCGTTCCGGAAGATTTAACACAACCAAACTCACAGAAAGATGTAGGTGAAGTATATTCTCAAAACGATATTTTGAAAAAACCCTATTCCATAGATTAATTTTGATTGTACTCATCGATGTGATCAATCAATCTGAAAAACCTGAATAGTAAAAACACCAAGTTCTGTTCAATCTGTCTAGCTTCGAGCATTACCAAAATATTGTGTTAAAAAAAATAGAAACACTTTTATAATACATATTTTCTGTAATCTCGGTTGATCACGTTACAAAACAATAATAGCTTGGAGTTTGATGAGTTTTCTACCAATTTTTGTGGTAATGTGATTCATTCAACTTCTGTTCAGATGGAGGTCCCGTGTAAGATGATTGAGTTCTCGTCTTTGTGTGATGAAACGAGGGACGACGCATCTTCACTGAGGGTTAGTAGCGAAAAACTATTTTACTAAGTATTGAAACTTCGAAATTAAAGAAGGGCGATTATGTGGTCCATTTCGCAACGGTTAAGTCCTTTGAACTGTAATACATTTTTCAATTTCAGTTTTAATATTGGTTCACATTATCGTCCTTATCGTGAAATTCGAGTTCGTTCGAATTCGAATTCGAAGAGTCGAATTCGAGAAAGTGAAGTTCGTATTATCGTGAAACAATGATATTCTCAAAATGGTAGGTTAGTGTTAAAAGTTTGAGTGCAATATCAACACTAGTTGAGGGACAACTCATCACTTTCACGGCTAGGTCACTTAGCGTTGATGAAAAACCCTGAGTGAGAAACTCAAATCAATCCGGGAGTCTTGATTCAGAATGAGAATTCAGCGTGTCATAGATTGTAGAATGTCTGCTCTAAACTATCTGAGTACGTATGCTAGAAGACACCTTCATCTCATCCCACGTCTCTCACTCTGCTTCACCCTTTTGCGCCACTCGTATCCCGGCTGGATGTAAGAGCAGAGAAATAGCGTATGTTTGAGGAGACGCAGGATGGGATGAAGGATGAAGATGTCGGGATCTTCTAGCATACGTACTCAGATAGTTTCGGTCACTTCCATAGATTTGGTGTTTCGAACAGTTTCCGATGTTTTTCGATAAGAGTTGTATTTGACATGTCTTCAATCACAGGCCGAGCATCTGTCCGTGCGTTCTGAAAGTTTCCAGCGAGTTCGGAGAAATGGCGCCAAATCAGTCATGAAGTCCCCGATGCAAGGTGAATTTATCATGTCTTGTCTTTAATAAAATAAAACGAATTCTCGTTCATCATGATTTGAGATAGACTGATAAGTAACATGCCCGGTTGAATCAAAAAAAGTCTACAAAAACTGAAATAGTAGGCTTTTCACGAAACGCACGCTTTTTAGATTGACAGACTTTTTGTATTAAATCATAAAAACCACTCTGAATGATAGAATTGAACGGACGAAAAGTTGAAACACATTTTCAAAAACATCTGAATATTGGAAGATAAATTAACTTTTTTCCAGACAACCCGTGCCCGGATAGGTATCATCCGGTCAGCGATGTGCCGAAGGAAAGATACTGTTCGGTTGGTTTCCACCGGATGTTTGTGTAAAATTGATGGCAGAAATAAAATATTCAAAGAAAATAACTAAATAGTATACACATAACGCTTTTAAAGAGTTTATTTGTATCAATGGACAAATGCTAGAATCACTTAAACAAATGAGAAGAAAAAAAACAAAAGAAAAGAAAGCAACTAGAAAACCCAAGAGTTACAGTATGATGTCAACCTTGAAGGAATTTGACGCTAGGCTACGACGATACAACGCTTGTGTAGTAGCACAACAAGTTTGCATGAATACGATACGATACTGTTTTTGATTAATATAAGTACTGTACCAGGTTCGAGCCAAGGAAACACAGGAGAACACGGACCCAATTGAGAGTGAGCACGTGGAGTCTACTCGTGGGAAAATGCAATTGGTTGCATCGAAGAAAGGAATGTGAAACCAATCGATAAATCGATAATAGGCAATAGAACCTTTTTCATATACGTGAGTTGGGTTTCAATATATATTTTTAAGAGAGTGACCGAAAATTTGCTGTAGTTTGATCTCGATACACGCAAATTCAGAATAAAAGGGATGAAACTACAAACACAGCAGAATAAGGAAACACCGTAATGGCTTGCTTGAAACAAGAGAACCCTTTACACTATTTTTTCCGTTTTCAACCGTTTTGTGACAGAATCAATGTACATCAATGAAATTACTGAATGATGAAATTGAAATTTCATGATCATTCATGCTAGCTGTGTATCTCATTGACTCCATTGTTTTTCTTCTGTAACAGGTCAAAGAGAGATTAGGATTAAGCAATTTTATCTGAGATCGAGAACTTTTCTTTGCATGTTCCATATTTTCAAGAGTCCCTCTGAATTTTTTCCAGATAGCAAATATTCCGCGTCATTACCCACTGTGATAGAATACTGTATCCGTGTGAATTCGAAGTATGAATCCCCAATGATATTCCACTCGGACAGTTGTTTTATTTCTCTGAATGAACTATGATTGTTCAATGCTGGGTTTCTTATTTGAATCGAAACACGTAGTATGATCGTTCAATTGTTGTTGTTATGAGAAAGAAAGCAAAAACAAGCAATATTCGTAAAAAGTGGGGGACCAGGAAGTGTGTGAGTTCTGTTCGGTTTCACCGTTTTCTGCAAAAAGTGAACAATACGATGTTGTGAATGAGGGCAACAAAAAAAGAACAACACATTTCTTTGCACAACGCTTCACAAAAAAACTGAATATACAAAGTATAACTTGAACGTAAAAGTACAGTGCATAGTGGTTTCTCCTAAGAACGTTGTGAACCGTTGTGCAAACAAATGTATTGTTCTTTTTTTGTTGCACACTCATTCACAACATCGTATTGTTCACTTTTTGCAGAAAACGGTGAAACCGAACAGAACTCACACACTTCCTGGTCCCCCACTTTTTACGAATTGTTCTCTTTTTGCTAGTTGTACTAGTACAACCACTTTTAGAGTTGACTTTGAAAAACGATTTTTGAATAGTGGTGACCATCAAACATCCTGAGATCTGGAAGTTCCGAGTTTTCAAACGATGTGATCCTGGTTTTTCAAAATATTTTTGGCGCTAATTAACCTCTTAAATTGGCGTAATAGGCGAAACTGATTTAAAAAACAGCTTTTTTCCGCTTCGTTAATTAAAATCTGAATATTGTTGAAAATCTGCGTCATTATAGTACAAAGAAAATCTTCTCCCAATTGGCGCGAACGGGCGCCAGCCATTGGCGCTATATATGGAACATGTTACTCTTATTGGTAAAAAATAACTTGGAATGAATGGCCTCAACCAATTAGCACGATTTCCGACTGTTTTTCGGTTCAGAAACCCTATTTGTAATTTTGGCGCCAATTGGCGGATAAAGTACCGTTTTGGCGCAAAATATCGAAGAAATGTTAGTATCCAAGCCGTATTCGTTGACATGTTCATAGTTCGGACATCTGTGGAACATTTCGCTCGTTACCCTACTTGCCTGGCGTTGTTCTAATTTGGCGCCACTGGGCGCCAGCGTTTGGCGCCAAACATAAACCATGACACCAAATTTCCAGAGAAGGCTGGAATTCACTAATCTAACCTCTGTGCAAAATTTCGGAGCATTTCGTCAATGGGAACACATATTTTCCAGCTTCTGGCGCCTAATGGCGCCCGCGCCAAGCGCCAAACAAAACGTGACAACACCAAACTTTGGGGGCCGAGCTGACTTTGGGGTCTACGCATGTGTGCCAAGTTTCAGCCAAATCGGTCCGGTAGTTAAAAAAATAATTTTATATGCGGACATTGGACGAGGGACGAGCGACGAGGGACGAGGGACGAGCGACGAGGGACAACGGAAATTTTCATAACGACACGAAAGCATAACTTTTTTCAACCCTGACCGATTTTCCTAATTTTTTCACACAACGTGTATTTAATAGATATCTAGCTCTCTCTCTCTTTAAATTTTCGAAAAAATGTCTTGTCTGAAGACTTTTGTGGTTTGAAAGCCAAAAATGAGTGCGCAATGGCCAAACGAAACACAACTCACACGCAGCGCTTCGCGCTGCGCGCGATGGAACATAGAGGTACCGAAAGTAATGAAAATTACCAACACACGGAAAAACTTGCATTTCATGAATCAAATATATCACTCTGTAGGAAAAAAAAACCAAAATACGTTGAAATATCACGAAAACTCATACCTTTGTCGGAAATATGAAATGTTATTACTCTTCTCAAATAGAAATGTAACTCTTGAATAGTTTATGTGAACCTTTGATAATGGTGAGTTTCGGTTGGATAGAGTTAATCAGATGATTTATTCATTGAACCGTCCCGTTTTCAACGAATTTCATCCAATCAAAAACCCTAAAGCACTTAGAATATTCTATAGCTGATTGGAGAACGACCTCTGTAGGTACATCCTCGACACTAAACCGTTTGAATTAAGTCTTGTCGTCCTCCGTGCTCCCTCGCTCTCCTGACCAAATTCTGTCAAATTATGCTTGTCGCAAAATAACCACCACACACAACAATAACAAAAACAGTTCTTCACACAACAATAAAAAACTCTGACCAAAATATTTATTAATCCAAGATGACGTTGTATGATAGTAAAAATACAAGCAAAGATTATGTACAATTGATCGAAAGTAGATCAAAAAGTCGAAAATTATCTACATGAGACTGGGCTGCTGGGTTTTCTGTGAGATTTCGAGTGAATCTGTCGGGCGCGGAGGAAGTTTCTTTCCGGGCTTCTTTGACTTCTGCTTTGACTGAAATGGAAGAAAATGAGGTTCATAGAAGTTGTGCTGGTTTTAAAAGATTTTTATCTTTCTAAGAAAAATTATACTGACTGAAATGAAACATTTGGAGAAGAATTGACAATTATTGTTTTTTCACAAAAATTAGCAATCGTACGACAAAAAGGGTTTCCGGAATATTGTTTTTAGTTCAGTATTCCGGTTCAATGGACTTTATGCTTTCAGTTTTCCATCAGAATCATAAATATTACTTCAGAGGTGGGGTGGGGGTATGAAAAACTACCAATACACCATACCAAACACGCATTTCGCGTGTACAAATGACAATCATATATTTCGGAAAAAGTAATTTTTGGGGTAAAATGAATTTTGCTCTACACAAACCTGTACAAACTACATTTCATATTTTCAAAAGTGATGTTTGAAGTAAATAACATTTTTCAAGATTTACAAAGTCAAACCTTGTGTGCGATCTCGTCTTCAATTGTGTTTGCCTGATCATATTCTGTGCCGGTTGACGGCTTTTGGGCGGCAGACAGATTTTCACTGGAACATGAATAATCAAAAATACTGAAATTCAAGGAGGTCAAACGACAAATGATAGAGCGCGTGCCAATCTATAGAATATCTGCCTCATGTGAGATTTGAACCAGGCCCGAAAGTTAGGGAGACGGGAACGCTAACTACTATATCAACTGGGCTTATATAGTCTGTTTCACCAATCGATGTACTCCTACAGTAATCCGTCAATTATTCAAGGGGGTGTTTTCTAATGAAAAAGTCAATACTTTGGTTTTAAATTTCCAGAGTCAGTAGTAGTCAACATGCAGAAGACACTATCAACATTTTGAGGACTTCTGAATACGCTAATATACCAAACTTTGACCTGGAAGAGATAGCAGATTACTGTAGAAGGTTATAAGTGGGTGGAACAAACTATAACAACGCGGTCGTATTTATGTGAGAAGTGAGATGTTCACTATACCCCGCCTTTGTTTAAGCGACAACTATATTCATGGTCACACATTCTCCGTGACCTACCCCATGACGTCATACTGTCCATCAGGATCCTTTTGTTTCTTTGCGACACTCGGAATATCCAGTCCTTCATATTGGTCTTCTCCACTTTTCTCTTTCTTCACAGGAATATCGAAGGCTTCATACCCGTCATCCATATCTAACGATTTCTTCTGAAATTGGTGTGAATTAAAGAAAGTTAGCATTGATGACGTTGATCATTGAGCATTGATGACATTGAACTATCGTGGAAATTCTGTGATTGTCCTACAATAAATGTTCAATCCCAACCAAATTGTACATGTTGTAATCATTTTCCGCATGGAAACGTAGAAAGGTTCCGTCGAAAACATAAATATGAGGTTCAAATAGAAAACTCGACAAAACAAAACGCTTAGGTTTTTAGGTTGAAAGGTTTTTATCGAGATGAATGAAATCGTTATTGTAACTAGACTAGTTCTTTAACATTCCTTCTCAAACTAATTTTCCAACCTTCTGACTCTTTTTAAGCGAGGGGTTCTTGGTTTTTCTAGCCGTTTCATCCTTTTTCTTTTCCGAACCAAAAGTCCCGGATTCGGCCGAAAACAGTTGTTCCTCCGACAGTTGTTCAACTGGAAAAGTTTGAAACTAAAGACCTTTCTATTGAAACAAAGCTATGAAACATAACCTAGTAACTGAAGAAAATAGTGTTCAAACTAGGGTTTTGAAAACATTATCGTTTCAGAATAATGAAAAACTCATGATTGCATCCAGTCGATCAATAGAATCGAGTTTTGTAATTTATACAACTATGAAAATAGTCAAAAATGAGTAATAGCCAGACACAATTGAACGTTTAAGATACTATATTCCACATTTGAACTCCTATCGCTGCAGATACATGTCTCAATCACATTGAACATAACCACATTAAATCTATTCTCATATTTTCCATCACAAGTTTCGCTGAATTAGCCAAACAAACTGATGAAACGAAAAAAACCTCATGAAACTAACCGGCTTTCCTGCTGGAAGTCTGTGTGTTCCGTTCACTTTGGACCAAACGACGACATTCTTCTCTCTTGGAATGATCTACTTTTCTCACGGAACTTTTTCGATTCGAAAGGGATTCAAGTGAAGAAACACTAAGTTCTTTCTCTTTTTGCACCAGAAAATAGCAAGAAAACACGAGAACTGCACTCAAAATAGAGAAACCCTGGAATAGAAGAAATAGGCGGTTCTTCCGTGAGAGTGAGAAATACCTCGAAAAGTACTCAACTTAAACTCAAATATTTGTTGTTTGATATTGACTATGCCGCTTGCCCAGAAAATAACACTGTTTCGTTATTTGCAATCTGAGAACAGTTTGGTATTGGTTTTCAGTTTGTACCATTTGACCATGGTATGAATTTGACCTGCACACATGTATAATTTTATAAAGATTCTAAACTCCAACTATCCATTTTATTCGCCAATTTAAGTCATTTAAGGTTTTCCTTTGTGTGTTTAGTATACTTCAGTCTATTTGTTTCACGGTCAATTTCTAGGTACAATTATACGTTTAAAAGGGGGCTGCATTGAATGCCGGCTAACGGCGTTAGCCGAAAAGGGGAAAAGGCACGAAAATGAGAAGTGCGCGCCATCAATATTCATTCACTCCAAATCTTTCTCTGCGTCCCTCACAGTAAGCGAAAAATAGCGAAATTTGGGAAATAGAACTTTGGATTGGACATTTCAGTAAGAAAAAGACACAATATATCGAACTATCTCAGTTTGATCTTTTATTTGAAAATTCATTGCAGCCCCCCTTTAAACAAAAACTCACGACATTCCCGAGCTCCAAATAGAACATTGGTTCATTCAACAAAACCAGAAAAAGACCGGACATCGAAAGTGAGAACAAATGAGGAAAAATGGACAGAAAACAGAGCAGAAGAAACTGTAATTTCAGAAATTCAAGAATATAGACATTTATTATTATATATTTTTATCATTCTTAGATATTATTAGATATTATATATTTATGATTAGATATTATCAGTTATTATTAGAAAGAGACATTAGAAATGTTAAGAAAATAGTGAATGAACTCCAATGCTATGACAAAAAGTTACCAAACTTACTTTATTTGATCGAGTTTCATAGAACTTGAAATAGAAAATGTTGAGAACGAATAAAACGCAGCAGGCTATTGGAATACTGAACGAAATGACACTGATCTGAAAAAGGTAACTTTGAATGAGATTTTGTTACGAAGTCTGTTTGAAAAATGTTCGAATTATTCGGATCATTTAATGGTACTAGTAATATATTTTCATAGGACGTGTTATTTCGAGTTTTAGCTCGATGTTTCATCCTTCAAAGAGCTCTCAATAGTTATTAGTAGTTTGAACAAATACATCAGAAAACATGAAAAGAAGAACAGTATAGTCGTTGCCAACGGAAAGGCGGGAAGGTACTGTATATCTCACTTTCCGCTGTGTGCGCACACATGCCTTCGATTTCAAAGTTTGCCGATTATGTGCTCTAAAAGCGCAGTGGTTAGCGCCTTGCTACAAAACTTTTCTCGCAGGTTCGATTCCGGCGAGAGACAGAAATAAATAAATTTGGCACTCACTATAATAGAAAGCTCCTTTTGCCTGCGCATTCTAAAGCAACTACCCTTATAATGTTGTGCTTTGGAAAATATTTAAAATCGTTATGAATTATCTAAAGTGTTCATTTTATGTCTATTGTCGTTGAGAGTTCGAAATTTTGATTGAATATGTTTTTCTCGAAGTAAAAACCAACCGATACTTTTGCCGAAATGTTTTTGTGGAATAACGTTCGCACAAACCCCACTGCGAAAGAGCCAGCCTGTAAAAACTATCAATAAATTCAATATGTTTCTAACTCCAGAAAAGTATTCTACAGTTTCGGTTACGAGTTTTCTGTCTTTGAAAGTTGTATTGAATATACTTACAAGAGACTGTTTAACAAAGAGAAATAGAGAGAGGGAAAAGAGAAAGGGAAAAGGACGACAGAGCGATGGAGAAAGAAAGTTATTTGAAATTATTGCAATCGTTTTTATGTTTAGAAAAACAAAACGTTTTCCATTGGTCAACTTATTACTACTTTCAGATTGGTTGGAAACTTAGTTCATACTTCAGATATTTAGGTTTACATGATTCAAATAAAATAGTTGTACAAATAGCTTCCTTTTTATGAGAAACTACTGAAGAAGCAATCAACTAACCGTTATTGAAAAGTGAATGAAAAGCACCAGTAAAGCCGACAACATTTGGTAAAATGAAGTAAGAAGCCATCCCAAGACACGTGTACACGTTTTACAGGAAACCAAGAATACCACAAGTTTCAAAGGACATTTTCTTGGAAGTAATTTCACGCAGTCGCACTATGTGGAATTTTTCCGTTCATTCGAACCGGTTTCCAAGTTGTTTCTGAATTATATTTTAGGTAAAGTGTACACTTTTTCTTTGATTCTGAATCATATAGAGTGTGTGCTCTTTTAATTGTTTATCTATAAAAACTTTTAATTGTTTATCTATAAAACAAAACATCATAAATTATTCGATCAACAGGCTGCTCAAATTCGCGAAGAGAATAAGTAGACGCAGTATTCATTTTTGAGCAGAGGTGGAAACATAAATAAATGAATACATAATTTGTGTACGGCCTATTCAATCAATCAATCAATCAATCAATCAATCAATCAATCAATCAATCAATCAATCAATCAATCAATCAATCAATCAATCAATCAATCAATCAATCAATCAATCAATCAATCAATCAATCAATCAATCAATCAATCAATCAATCAATCAATCAATCAATCAATCAATCAATCAATCAATCAATCAATCAATCAATCAATCAATCAATCAATCAATCAATCAATCAATCAATCAATCAATCAATCAATCAATCAATCAATCAATCAATCAATCAATCAATCAATCAATCAATCAATCAATCAATCAATCAATCAATCAATCAATCAATCAATCAATCAATCAATCAATCAATCAATCAATCAATCAATCAATCAATCAATCAATCAATCAATCAATCAATCAATCAATCAATCAATCAATCAATCAATCAATCAATCAATCAATCAATCAATCAATCAATCAATCAATCAATCAATCAATCAATCAATCAATCAATCAATCAATCAATCAATCAATCAATCAATCAATCAATCAATCAATCAATCAATCAATCAATCAATCAATCAATCAATCAATCAATCAATCAATCAATCAATCAATCAATCAATCAATCAATCAATCAATCAATCAATCAATCAATCAATCAATCAATCAATCAATCAATCAATCAATCAATCAATCAATCAATCAATCAATCAATCAATCAATTAATCAATCAATCAATCAAATCAATCAATCAATCAATCAAATCAAATCAAATCAAATCAAATCAATCAATCAATCAATCAATCAAATCAAATCAAATCAAATCAATCAATCAAATCAAATCAAATCAAATCAATCAATCAATCAATCAATCAATCAATCAATCAATCTATCAATCAAATCAAATCAAATCAAATCAATCAATCAATCAATCAATCAATCAATCAATCAATCAATCAATCAATCAATCAATCAATCAATCAATCAATCAATCAATCAATCAATCAATCAATCAATCAATCAATCAATCAATCAATCAATCAATCAATCAATCAATCAATCAATCAATCAATCAGTTTGAACCCAGGTCTGATTTTTTTTGAGTTTCGTAGGCTAACACGAGTTGTAGAACGTCGACAGCTAGAAAGTTTTGAAAGTATCTCACATTTAGAAGTTAGTTTTTCAAGTTGGCATTTCTCAGATTTTGGCTGGAATTTTGAAGTTTAGTGCTTAAAATTATTAGATTTCTTTGGGTTGGAGTTTCAAGTTAACAGACTGGCCCAGTCTTCGATCACACAAATTTACAGACTAAATAATCACATCGAAACACTATTTTCTATCTGGAGACGGGAGATAGAAGATACGTTAGGAAAAGTGTACATACGAAGTGTACATACGACCCCCCCCCCCCGCCCCGTAGTACTATCACCCCCTTCCAATACGATTACCCCCATAGAGAGGGTTCGAATTTTAACCACCCCCCCCCCCCCCCCCCCCCTCCTCAAAGCATGCGGAAGACATGCCGTTCTACAAATTATCATCATCAAATCTGAGATTGAAGCAATCAACAATAATTTTTCACCATCTGTTAACTTATTTGAAAAACTCACATGAAATAGCATTTACCTTCACCAAAATGTCTAGTTCACATCAATACTATTCATATACTCACTTTCTACAAACCTACAATAAAAGTTTGTACAACATACCCCATACTCATTTGAAAAATTGACTCAACAAAGTACAACATTAATATCAGTGAAACATAATTGATTGACATATATTTTTAAGATTGTACTGATTATTTTTCTCCATGTTCCGCTGTCTATGTTTCTATTTTCCTTCTATTTTTCTATTTTTCCCTCAAATTCTGAAAGAGCTGTAGTAGATAAGGTGCAGTTAGCGAACGAGATAAGAAATTTCATTGGTCCATCAAATATGAAACGCTGTGTTCTCTTTCTTTCATTTGCCATTTCGGGTGAGTTTATAGATTAATGAATTTCCGTTGTTTGTAACATTAAGGGTAAAACTATTTCAAACCTTTAAAAATGCTAATTATTGAAGGGATCCATAATGGAAAGCTAGTTTAGGTACCCCGGGGTACCTAAACATAGCGTTGCGCGCGCTAAACAGCATAAAACAAAAAAACATGTGAACCGTATGCAAAATAGTTTTGTTGGTGTGAATTAAAAAAAATATATATATCAGTTTCTCTTGAGCATCTCTTTCATACTAACTTCCCTTTCTACCCTCCCCCCCCCTTTTAACAACAGTTGCTTGCTGCATTCACTAAAGATCAGTCCCCAACTTTGGCTTCTGACATAGAGCTGACAGTTTTACGACAGGTTACTACATTCAAGCTTCATTATGTCCTTGTGCAAAATTAAAACAATAACAATTTAAGACTGTATGAAATGTATTTTTGTATTCCAGCAGTTCATGGTGTGTGTTCAAATGGATACGAAGACATTGGGAATGGAAACTGTTATAAGGCGGGTTTCTCATTGTGTTGAATATTTGTTTTGATGGCTAGTGGATAAAGAAATCATTTCAAATGGAAAAGTGTGTTTGTTTCTGTACATCGCATAAAATTTCTAGATTAGTTGCACGCCTGAAGCGGTATTTACGAACATCCAAAACTGTCGTGCCGACTTGGGGAGAGAGAATATAAGTTTAGTGGTCACGTTTGCGGGTAGAGGCGAAACGTGCTACTATGTTTTCGTACTAATATTTTAACGTATTTACGTTCTCAATCTTTGAGCTTTTCTTTAATTGTATTTCTTCAAACAAAATCTGTTTCTCTACTCTCTCACCCCGCCAGGATACAGGTGTCGCACAATAGTGCGCAAAGCGATGGAGGCAGGTCTTGATAGAAATGCTGAGAGAAAGTCGAGCACGAACAAATGAGAAACTATTGTATTCTTGACACCCTTTGATTGATAACTTTATCCACACTTTTCCCGTGACTATACCACCGGAGTGAAGTTACGTGTGGTTCTATGTACTTTCATGATAGTTTCTTTCAGACGTTCACGAGTCGGAGTTTCCAAAGAGAGGCCGAACAGTTTTGTGAACAACAGGGGGGAGGTCTTGTGCAACCACAGAACGCATTTGTGAGTATTTTTCTTATTAAGAATGAAAACGTTGTGTCTCTCTCCAGAAGTTGTTATTGCGTGCTCGAGAGGCCTATTAGCAAATGAACTGGGAAAACAATGATTTCCGTCTATAATTCGCGCAAACTCATGAGAAGAAGAGAACATAAACTTTTGTGTGACTTGTTGTTCTAGCTTTGTTGAACTGAAAAAATTGTTGTTTTGAATTGAAAGTATTTTGTTGTTTCACTAAAAACTTGTCAGCGGTTCGAATGATTTTTTCGCGCTGATCATTCAACTATTCACGTGAAAAACATGTAAGAAGTTGGTTCAATGATAAAGTGCATTTTGTTATCTAATGAATCTGTTATAGGTGCCAAAACAGGCAATCACCCCAGTTTAAAAGTTTAGAACCGATGAGAATATACTAAGTTTTACCTGAACATAACTAAACACAGTATACCTAACTCGATGAAACCTGGTTCCAGTAAAGAACACTGAGAGTGTGTGCCAGTTTCGCAACAAGGGCGGAGCGAAACCCGCGGGATAGGATGAAAACCTGTTTTAGACAGCTATTACGTACTACTACGTGCTCTGAATTCAGACGAATCGGAGTTCTTATTACTACCTATTCGAATCTTAGTTTTTAATAATTGTAACTGACCTGCATTCTAGGTGAATGCCCAGATACAAATGGAAGCTCAGAACAAAAACACTCACGTGTGGCTGGGTCTCACGTGTTCTGGCACTACAAAGCTGTCTTGTACTTATTCGGACGGAAACCAAGTCAGCACCTCATCCTACACCAATTTTGCGCCGGGTAAGGTTTTGGTATATTGGTCGGTTCACGTTGAAATACTAAACTGACTCAAGAAGTGGAGGCCAGTATTTGTATTACTTGTGAGAAAAAGGTTTAATTGTTGACTTCCTCCTCACACTTTTCTCGATGCTTCAGTGGATCTTAAAATTGAATGATAACGCCAAACGACTTGTAGAGATAACATTACATTTGCTGTTACACATTCAAACCTGGGAAAATATCTCTGAAGCAAACTCTGAACTAACAAATAATAACGATACGAAGTTTGGTTGTACATTTTCGTGTTCAGGTCATCCAGACCCAAGTTTCGGTAGATGTGTTTACCTTTCGAAGTCTGGTTCGGTGAGTGGAAAATGGATAAGTGGAAATTGTGAGGAAGAAGTTCTCGGATTCGGATGTCAAATCACCTCGGAAGGTACTTTTTCCTAGTTTGTCTCAGCCAAGACGTCATATTATAATTCAATTTCCGGAAGTGTACTTTGGCATAAATCACTTTACCTGACATTTACCTGCCAACGTTACGCAACGCAACTAGTTGAAAGATTCCTGAGGCCGTATGCATAAAACAGCCCGGGCCGGGTTGGAATGCTATCCCGAGCTGAATTGGCCGGGAAATAGCTCAGGATAGCATCCCAATCCGGCCCGGGATGTTTCATGCATACGGCCTCTGATATTGAATGACTCGTAGTTCACCCCAACCTGATCTACCAATGTGAAAATACAGATGTTGATCTGTGTCGCAATATAATCTTTCAAGCTCCCACTTGTGGTTCATCGTACAGTGAGTACAACAACTTCTGCTACAAGGTCATTCCATTCATGTCGAAAACAGATGCAGAATCAGCCTGTGAAGTGGAATGCGCATATTTGACGTCTATTCACAGTGCAGGGGTGAGTTACACGTTCTACATACACCCAATTAATCCGGTACCGTCACTTTATACTGAATCATTCACAATTACATAGTATTGGTATCTGTAAGAGATTGCTAAGTCTTTTAGTTTGATTCTTGATGGTTTGATCGTTGATGCGCGTTCTCTGAGTCTAATCAGACAGTACGTGCCGAAATCGATATTGGCAGCGCCCCAAGTGGGCGTGGCTTAAACCAAAACGCCACCTCAAGAGGAAAATGAACGCTTTCATTCTAGTTGTACTGCTTTAATGCTAGAAACTATTTCTAATCAGACTTACTGATAACAGTCATTGATAACAACTGATTGCTCTCTATTGGAACAGTTTGAGAACACAAACATTTCACCAAACACTGCATGTAGTTCTCTCTAAAAGGCAGTAGTGAGAATGTTCATATTTAACATGACTATGGCAATATCCTGACACCCCACTCGTTCAACATTCAACGTTTACCCCACACATTTATTAGTATCAACTACCACACGACTGGTATCGTAAGGTTGGGGGCAATTATACATAACTTTCTATGAAAAATAGTTTTCTATTAGTTTATAATTTCCTGAAAAACCCACATTTTCGAGTCATTTCCGGTCCGGGCCAGCTTGGTCAAAGCCTTCGATATTTCTCTATAGAAACTGGGCGAAACGGCCGGGTCCTCACCATCTTTCACATCAATTTCTGGAATGCGAATCATGAGAGAAAAAACATGAAAGAGGTCAAATGTTAAACTCCAACAAAATCTTTATGATCAGACGCGCTTTCACGTTTCCACGCGTTTTTTTCTATAGTTTCTGGAATGGGAATCATTTTTAAAGAGACCATTTCTCTCTAATTTTGACCTTCGAGCTAGCAGTTCCATCTTATAGAGCTTGAAAACCTGATTACGAACATAAAACTTTTCATCTTCATCTTGCTCTGTTTTCTCATAAAGTCGATATACGTAATGTACACCGAGAACGAGTTACGTACAAAAATCAAGAAAATTCTGATAGAAATACAAAACCTTTCTAAATATGTCTTGAAGCCTATCAGGATACAGAAAATGAGTGAAAAAGTCAAATTCATTGAAAAACTTATTAACCCAGCTGGATAGCGTCACAGTGAAAATGTTCAAGTTCAGATATGTATTGAATGGCATTAGGCAATTTTTTTTCTAATTTTCAAATTCTTAGGTTGTTGATGACCATTGAATCACAATATAATATATTTTTCAAGATTCGAAAATTTCAAGTTATAGGGAGATGGTCTCTTTAAAAGTGCTGCTAGTCAAATGAACCTTCACGAAAAATAGTTGTTGTTTGATCTGCCTGCATCGACGGCGCAGCTGACCACATTTGACAAAACTGATTCGGGATAAAACTACAAACACAGGCGCCGTAGCAATCGCCACAAAAGTTCATGAGATCACCTCATGAGCTATTGGAACGAGTTTCTCATGAGATTCTATTGATTGCTATGCTACAACATTAGGAGTTCACGAGTAGCTCATGAGGTACATCATGAGAAACTCATATGAACTTCTCATAAGATTGGGCAGTTTGCTACGCCGCCAGCGGTTTCGACCGAAATGTACAATATCGATCGCCCCCCCCCCCCCCCCCCCCTGAGCGAACATACAACTGGCTTTGTAGTTTGATCACATTGGTTTCGGACGAAACGCTTACATTATTGCGTACATCGACATCGAATTGGAAAAACTAACTAAACTTAGATGTGGCCACTGTCTAATAACTGAGAACAAGCGCGCGTTGCTGACACAATCACATTTTAACGATTTTTGAATAGTGGTGACCATCAAACATCCTGAGATCTGGAAGTTCCGAGTTTTCAAACGATGTGATCCTGGTTTTTCAAAATATTTTTGGCGCTAATTAACCTCTTAAATTGGCGTAATAGGCGAAACTGATTTAAAAAACAGCTTTTTTCCGCTTCGTTAATTAAAATCTGAATATTGTTGAAAATCTGCGTCATTATAGTACAAAGAAAATCTTCTCCCAATTGGCGCGAACGGGCGCCAGCCATTGGCGCTATATATGGAACATGTTACTCTTATTGGTAAAAAATAACTTGGAATGAATGGCCTCAACCAATTAGCACGATTTCCGACTGTTTTTCGGTTCAGAAACCCTATTTGTAATTTTGGCGCCAATTGGCGGATAAAGTACCGTTTTGGCGCAAAATATCGAAGAAATGTTAGTATCCAAGCCGTATTCGTTGACATGTTCATAGTTCGGACATCTGTGGAACATTTCGCTCGTTACCCTACTTGCCTGGCGTTGTTCTAATTTGGCGCCACTGGGCGCCAGCGTTTGGCGCCAAACATAAACCATGACACCAAATTTCCAGAGAAGGCTGGAATTCACTAATCTAACCTCTGTGCAAAATTTCGGAGCATTTCGTCAATGGGAACACATATTTTCCAGCTTCTGGCGCCTAATGGCGCCCGCGCCAAGCGCCAAACAAAACGTGACAACACCAAACTTTGGGGGCCGAGCTGACTTTGGGGTCTACGCATGTGTGCCAAGTTTCAGCCAAATCGGTCCGGTAGTTAAAAAAATAATTTTATATGCGGACATTGGACGAGGGACGAGCGACGAGGGACGAGGGACGAGCGACGAGGGACAACGGAAATTTTCATAACGACACGAAAGCATAACTTTTTTCAACCCTGACCGATTTTCCTAATTTTTTCACACAACGTGTATTTAATAGATATCTAGCTCTCTCTCTCTTTAAATTTTCGAAAAAATGTCTTGTCTGAAGACTTTTGTGGTTTGAAAGCCAAAAATGAGTGCGCAATGGCCAAACGAAACACAACTCACACGCAGCGCTTCGCGCTGCGCGCGATGGAACATAGAGGTACCGAAAGTAATGAAAATTACCAACACACGGAAAAACTTGCATTTCATGAATCAAATATATCACTCTGTAGGAAAAAAAAACCAAAATACGTTGAAATATCACGAAAACTCATACCTTTGTCGGAAATATGAAATGTTATTACTCTTCTCAAATAGAAATGTAACTCTTGAATAGTTTATGTGAACCTTTGATAATGGTGAGTTTCGGTTGGATAGAGTTAATCAGATGATTTATTCATTGAACCGTCCCGTTTTCAACGAATTTCATCCAATCAAAAACCCTAAAGCACTTAGAATATTCTATAGCTGATTGGAGAACGACCTCTGTAGGTACATCCTCGACACTAAACCGTTTGAATTAAGTCTTGTCGTCCTCCGTGCTCCCTCGCTCTCCTGACCAAATTCTGTCAAATTATGCTTGTCGCAAAATAACCACCACACACAACAATAACAAAAACAGTTCTTCACACAACAATAAAAAACTCTGACCAAAATATTTATTAATCCAAGATGACGTTGTATGATAGTAAAAATACAAGCAAAGATTATGTACAATTGATCGAAAGTAGATCAAAAAGTCGAAAATTATCTACATGAGACTGGGCTGCTGGGTTTTCTGTGAGATTTCGAGTGAATCTGTCGGGCGCGGAGGAAGTTTCTTTCCGGGCTTCTTTGACTTCTGCTTTGACTGAAATGGAAGAAAATGAGGTTCATAGAAGTTGTGCTGGTTTTAAAAGATTTTTATCTTTCTAAGAAAAATTATACTGACTGAAATGAAACATTTGGAGAAGAATTGACAATTATTGTTTTTTCACAAAAATTAGCAATCGTACGACAAAAAGGGTTTCCGGAATATTGTTTTTAGTTCAGTATTCCGGTTCAATGGACTTTATGCTTTCAGTTTTCCATCAGAATCATAAATATTACTTCAGAGGTGGGGTGGGGGTATGAAAAACTACCAATACACCATACCAAACACGCATTTCGCGTGTACAAATGACAATCATATATTTCGGAAAAAGTAATTTTTGGGGTAAAATGAATTTTGCTCTACACAAACCTGTACAAACTACATTTCATATTTTCAAAAGTGATGTTTGAAGTAAATAACATTTTTCAAGATTTACAAAGTCAAACCTTGTGTGCGATCTCGTCTTCAATTGTGTTTGCCTGATCATATTCTGTGCCGGTTGACGGCTTTTGGGCGGCAGACAGATTTTCACTGGAACATGAATAATCAAAAATACTGAAATTCAAGGAGGTCAAACGACAAATGATAGAGCGCGTGCCAATCTATAGAATATCTGCCTCATGTGAGATTTGAACCAGGCCCGAAAGTTAGGGAGACGGGAACGCTAACTACTATATCAACTGGGCTTATATAGTCTGTTTCACCAATCGATGTACTCCTACAGTAATCCGTCAATTATTCAAGGGGGTGTTTTCTAATGAAAAAGTCAATACTTTGGTTTTAAATTTCCAGAGTCAGTAGTAGTCAACATGCAGAAGACACTATCAACATTTTGAGGACTTCTGAATACGCTAATATACCAAACTTTGACCTGGAAGAGATAGCAGATTACTGTAGAAGGTTATAAGTGGGTGGAACAAACTATAACAACGCGGTCGTATTTATGTGAGAAGTGAGATGTTCACTATACCCCGCCTTTGTTTAAGCGACAACTATATTCATGGTCACACATTCTCCGTGACCTACCCCATGACGTCATACTGTCCATCAGGATCCTTTTGTTTCTTTGCGACACTCGGAATATCCAGTCCTTCATATTGGTCTTCTCCACTTTTCTCTTTCTTCACAGGAATATCGAAGGCTTCATACCCGTCATCCATATCTAACGATTTCTTCTGAAATTGGTGTGAATTAAAGAAAGTTAGCATTGATGACGTTGATCATTGAGCATTGATGACATTGAACTATCGTGGAAATTCTGTGATTGTCCTACAATAAATGTTCAATCCCAACCAAATTGTACATGTTGTAATCATTTTCCGCATGGAAACGTAGAAAGGTTCCGTCGAAAACATAAATATGAGGTTCAAATAGAAAACTCGACAAAACAAAACGCTTAGGTTTTTAGGTTGAAAGGTTTTTATCGAGATGAATGAAATCGTTATTGTAACTAGACTAGTTCTTTAACATTCCTTCTCAAACTAATTTTCCAACCTTCTGACTCTTTTTAAGCGAGGGGTTCTTGGTTTTTCTAGCCGTTTCATCCTTTTTCTTTTCCGAACCAAAAGTCCCGGATTCGGCCGAAAACAGTTGTTCCTCCGACAGTTGTTCAACTGGAAAAGTTTGAAACTAAAGACCTTTCTATTGAAACAAAGCTATGAAACATAACCTAGTAACTGAAGAAAATAGTGTTCAAACTAGGGTTTTGAAAACATTATCGTTTCAGAATAATGAAAAACTCATGATTGCATCCAGTCGATCAATAGAATCGAGTTTTGTAATTTATACAACTATGAAAATAGTCAAAAATGAGTAATAGCCAGACACAATTGAACGTTTAAGATACTATATTCCACATTTGAACTCCTATCGCTGCAGATACATGTCTCAATCACATTGAACATAACCACATTAAATCTATTCTCATATTTTCCATCACAAGTTTCGCTGAATTAGCCAAACAAACTGATGAAACGAAAAAAACCTCATGAAACTAACCGGCTTTCCTGCTGGAAGTCTGTGTGTTCCGTTCACTTTGGACCAAACGACGACATTCTTCTCTCTTGGAATGATCTACTTTTCTCACGGAACTTTTTCGATTCGAAAGGGATTCAAGTGAAGAAACACTAAGTTCTTTCTCTTTTTGCACCAGAAAATAGCAAGAAAACACGAGAACTGCACTCAAAATAGAGAAACCCTGGAATAGAAGAAATAGGCGGTTCTTCCGTGAGAGTGAGAAATACCTCGAAAAGTACTCAACTTAAACTCAAATATTTGTTGTTTGATATTGACTATGCCGCTTGCCCAGAAAATAACACTGTTTCGTTATTTGCAATCTGAGAACAGTTTGGTATTGGTTTTCAGTTTGTACCATTTGACCATGGTATGAATTTGACCTGCACACATGTATAATTTTATAAAGATTCTAAACTCCAACTATCCATTTTATTCGCCAATTTAAGTCATTTAAGGTTTTCCTTTGTGTGTTTAGTATACTTCAGTCTATTTGTTTCACGGTCAATTTCTAGGTACAATTATACGTTTAAAAGGGGGCTGCATTGAATGCCGGCTAACGGCGTTAGCCGAAAAGGGGAAAAGGCACGAAAATGAGAAGTGCGCGCCATCAATATTCATTCACTCCAAATCTTTCTCTGCGTCCCTCACAGTAAGCGAAAAATAGCGAAATTTGGGAAATAGAACTTTGGATTGGACATTTCAGTAAGAAAAAGACACAATATATCGAACTATCTCAGTTTGATCTTTTATTTGAAAATTCATTGCAGCCCCCCTTTAAACAAAAACTCACGACATTCCCGAGCTCCAAATAGAACATTGGTTCATTCAACAAAACCAGAAAAAGACCGGACATCGAAAGTGAGAACAAATGAGGAAAAATGGACAGAAAACAGAGCAGAAGAAACTGTAATTTCAGAAATTCAAGAATATAGACATTTATTATTATATATTTTTATCATTCTCAGATATTATTAGATATTATATATTTATGATTAGATATTATCAGTTATTATTAGAAAGAGACATTAGAAATGTTAAGAAAATAGTGAATGAACTCCAATGCTATGACAAAAAGTTACCAAACTTACTTTATTTGATCGAGTTTCATAGAACTTGAAATAGAAAATGTTGAGAACGAATAAAACGCAGCAGGCTATTGGAATACTGAACGAAATGACACTGATCTGAAAAAGGTAACTTTGAATGAGATTTTGTTACGAAGTCTGTTTGAAAAATGTTCGAATTATTCGGATCATTTAATGGTACTAGTAATATATTTTCATAGGACGTGTTATTTCGAGTTTTAGCTCGATGTTTCATCCTTCAAAGAGCTCTCAATAGTTATTAGTAGTTTGAACAAATACATCAGAAAACATGAAAAGAAGAACAGTATAGTCGTTGCCAACGGAAAGGCGGGAAGGTACTGTATATCTCACTTTCCGCTGTGTGCGCACACATGCCTTCGATTTCAAAGTTTGCCGATTATGTGCTCTAAAAGCGCAGTGGTTAGCGCCTTGCTACAAAACTTTTCTCGCAGGTTCGATTCCGGCGAGAGACAGAAATAAATAAATTTGGCACTCACTATAATAGAAAGCTCCTTTTGCCTGCGCATTCTAAAGCAACTACCCTTATAATGTTGTGCTTTGGAAAATATTTAAAATCGTTATGAATTATCTAAAGTGTTCATTTTATGTCTATTGTCGTTGAGAGTTCGAAATTTTGATTGAATATGTTTTTCTCGAAGTAAAAACCAACCGATACTTTTGCCGAAATGTTTTTGTGGAATAACGTTCGCACAAACCCCACTGCGAAAGAGCCAGCCTGTAAAAACTATCAATAAATTCAATATGTTTCTAACTCCAGAAAAGTATTCTACAGTTTCGGTTACGAGTTTTCTGTCTTTGAAAGTTGTATTGAATATACTTACAAGAGACTGTTTAACAAAGAGAAATAGAGAGAGGGAAAAGAGAAAGGGAAAAGGACGACAGAGCGATGGAGAAAGAAAGTTATTTGAAATTATTGCAATCGTTTTTATGTTTAGAAAAACAAAACGTTTTCCATTGGTCAACTTATTACTACTTTCAGATTGGTTGGAAACTTAGTTCATACTTCAGATATTTAGGTTTACATGATTCAAATAAAATAGTTGTACAAATAGCTTCCTTTTTATGAGAAACTACTGAAGAAGCAATCAACTAACCGTTATTGAAAAGTGAATGAAAAGCACCAGTAAAGCCGACAACATTTGGTAAAATGAAGTAAGAAGCCATCCCAAGACACGTGTACACGTTTTACAGGAAACCAAGAATACCACAAGTTTCAAAGGACATTTTCTTGGAAGTAATTTCACGCAGTCGCACTATGTGGAATTTTTCCGTTCATTCGAACCGGTTTCCAAGTTGTTTCTGAATTATATTTTAGGTAAAGTGTACACTTTTTCTTTGATTCTGAATCATATAGAGTGTGTGCTCTTTTAATTGTTTATCTATAAAAACTTTTAATTGTTTATCTATAAAACAAAACATCATAAATTATTCGATCAACAGGCTGCTCAAATTCGCGAAGAGAATAAGTAGACGCAGTATTCATTTTTGAGCAGAGGTGGAAACATAAATAAATGAATACATAATTTGTGTACGGCCTATTCAATCAATCAATCAATCAATCAATCAATCAATCAATCAATCAATCAATCAATCAATCAATCAATCAATCAATCAATCAATCAATCAATCAATCAATCAATCAATCAATCAATCAATCAATCAATCAATCAATCAATCAATCAATCAATCAATCAATCAATCAATCAATCAATCAATCAATCAATCAATCAATCAATCAATCAATCAATCAATCAATCAATCAATCAATCAATCAATCAATCAATCAATCAATCAATCAATCAATCAATCAATCAATCAATCAATCAATCAATCAATCAATCAATCAATCAATCAATCAATCAATCAATCAATCAATCAATCAATCAATCAATCAATCAATCAATCAATCAATCAATCAATCAATCAATCAATCAATCAATCAATCAATCAATCAATCAATCAATCAATCAATCAATCAATCAATCAATCAATCAATCAATCAATCAATCAATCAATCAATCAATCAATCAATCAATCAATCAATCAATCAATCAATCAATCAATCAATCAATCAATCAATCAATCAATCAATCAATCAATCAATCAATCAATCAATCAATCAATCAATCAATCAATCAATCAATCAATCAATCAATCAATCAATCAATCAATCAATCAATCAATCAATCAATCAATCAATCAATCAATCAATCAATCAATCAATCAATCAATCAATCAATCAATCAATCAATCAATCAATCAATCAATCAATCAATCAATCAATCAATCAATCAATCAATCAATCAATCAATCAATCAATCAATCAATCAATCAATCAATCAATCAATCAATCAATCAATCAATCAATCAATCAATCAATCAATCAATCAATCAATCAATCAATCAATCAATCAATCAATCAATCAATCAATCAATCAATCAATCAATCAATCAATCAATCAATCAATCAATCAATCAATCAATCAATCAATCAATCAATCAATTCGTTTGTCACTTTGATGTGATTCAATTACAATTACATAGAATCATTATCAACCGTAGATGGACTGTCCGTAGAGGGGGGTGAAGATAGGCATGGGTGAGCATTGTTACCAGCTTATGCGGTTTGCCATAAAAATACCGCGGCAAGCGGGGTTTGAACCCAGGTCTGATTTTTTTTGAGTTTCGTAGGCTAACACGAGTTGTAGAACGTCGACAGCTAGAAAGTTTTGAAAGTATCTCACATTTAGAAGTTAGTTTTTCAAGTTGGCATTTCTCAGATTTTGGCTGGAATTTTGAAGTTTAGTGCTTAAAATTATTAGATTTCTTTGGGTTGGAGTTTCAAGTTAACAGACTGGCCCAGTCTTCGATCACACAAATTTACAGACTAAATAATCACATCGAAACACTATTTTCTATCTGGAGACGGGAGATAGAAGATACGTTAGGAAAAGTGTACATACGAAGTGTACATACGACCCCCCCCCCCCCCCGCCCCGTAGTACTATCACCCCCTTCCAATACGATTACCCCCATAGAGAGGGTTCGAATTTTAACCACCCCCCCCCCCCCCCCCCCCCCTCCTCAAAGCATGCGGAAGACATGCCGTTCTACAAATTATCATCATCAAATCTGAGATTGAAGCAATCAACAATAATTTTTCACCATCTGTTAACTTATTTGAAAAACTCACATGAAATAGCATTTACCTTCACCAAAATGTCTAGTTCACATCAATACTATTCATATACTCACTTTCTACAAACCTACAATAAAAGTTTGTACAACATACCCCATACTCATTTGAAAAATTGACTCAACAAAGTACAACATTAATATCAGTGAAACATAATTGATTGACATATATTTTTAAGATTGTACTGATTATTTTTCTCCATGTTCCGCTGTCTATGTTTCTATTTTCCTTCTATTTTTCTATTTTTCCCTCAAATTCTGAAAGAGCTGTAGTAGATAAGGTGCAGTTAGCGAACGAGATAAGAAATTTCATTGGTCCATCAAATATGAAACGCTGTGTTCTCTTTCTTTCATTTGCCATTTCGGGTGAGTTTATAGATTAATGAATTTCCGTTGTTTGTAACATTAAGGGTAAAACTATTTCAAACCTTTAAAAATGCTAATTATTGAAGGGATCCATAATGGAAAGCTAGTTTAGGTACCCCGGGGTACCTAAACATAGCGTTGCGCGCGCTAAACAGCATAAAACAAAAAAACATGTGAACCGTATGCAAAATAGTTTTGTTGGTGTGAATTAAAAAAAATATATATCAGTTTCTCTTGAGCATCTCTTTCATACTAACTTCCCTTTCTACCCTCCCCCCCCCTTTTAACAACAGTTGCTTGCTGCATTCACTAAAGATCAGTCCCCAACTTTGGCTTCTGACATAGAGCTGACAGTTTTACGACAGGTTACTACATTCAAGCTTCATTATGTCCTTGTGCAAAATTAAAACAATAACAATTTAAGACTGTATGAAATGTATTTTTGTATTCCAGCAGTTCATGGTGTGTGTTCAAATGGATACGAAGACATTGGGAATGGAAACTGTTATAAGGCGGGTTTCTCATTGTGTTGAATATTTGTTTTGATGGCTAGTGGATAAAGAAATCATTTCAAATGGAAAAGTGTGTTTGTTTCTGTACATCGCATAAAATTTCTAGATTAGTTGCACGCCTGAAGCGGTATTTACGAACATCCAAAACTGTCGTGCCGACTTGGGGAGAGAGAATATAAGTTTAGTGGTCACGTTTGCGGGTAGAGGCGAAACGTGCTACTATGTTTTCGTACTAATATTTTAACGTATTTACGTTCTCAATCTTTGAGCTTTTCTTTAATTGTATTTCTTCAAACAAAATCTGTTTCTCTACTCTCTCACCCCGCCAGGATACAGGTGTCGCACAATAGTGCGCAAAGCGATGGAGGCAGGTCTTGATAGAAATGCTGAGAGAAAGTCGAGCACGAACAAATGAGAAACTATTGTATTCTTGACACCCTTTGATTGATAACTTTATCCACACTTTTCCCGTGACTATACCACCGGAGTGAAGTTACGTGTGGTTCTATGTACTTTCATGATAGTTTCTTTCAGACGTTCACGAGTCGGAGTTTCCAAAGAGAGGCCGAACAGTTTTGTGAACAACAGGGGGGAGGTCTTGTGCAACCACAGAACGCATTTGTGAGTATTTTTCTTATTAAGAATGAAAACGTTGTGTCTCTCTCCAGAAGTTGTTATTGCGTGCTCGAGAGGCCTATTAGCAAATGAACTGGGAAAACAATGATTTCCGTCTATAATTCGCGCAAACTCATGAGAAGAAGAGAACATAAACTTTTGTGTGACTTGTTGTTCTAGCTTTGTTGAACTGAAAAAATTGTTGTTTTGAATTGAAAGTATTTTGTTGTTTCACTAAAAACTTGTCAGCGGTTCGAATGATTTTTTCGCGCTGATCATTCAACTATTCACGTGAAAAACATGTAAGAAGTTGGTTCAATGATAAAGTGCATTTTGTTATCTAATGAATCTGTTATAGGTGCCAAAACAGGCAATCACCCCAGTTTAAAAGTTTAGAACCGATGAGAATATACTAAGTTTTACCTGAACATAACTAAACACAGTATACCTAACTCGATGAAACCTGGTTCCAGTAAAGAACACTGAGAGTGTGTGCCAGTTTCGCAACAAGGGCGGAGCGAAACCCGCGGGATAGGATGAAAACCTGTTTTAGACAGCTATTACGTACTACTACGTGCTCTGAATTCAGACGAATCGGAGTTCTTATTACTACCTATTCGAATCTTAGTTTTTAATAATTGTAACTGACCTGCATTCTAGGTGAATGCCCAGATACAAATGGAAGCTCAGAACAAAAACACTCACGTGTGGCTGGGTCTCACGTGTTCTGGCACTACAAAGCTGTCTTGTACTTATTCGGACGGAAACCAAGTCAGCACCTCATCCTACACCAATTTTGCGCCGGGTAAGGTTTTGGTATATTGGTCGGTTCACGTTGAAATACTAAACTGACTCAAGAAGTGGAGGCCAGTATTTGTATTACTTGTGAGAAAAAGGTTTAATTGTTGACTTCCTCCTCACACTTTTCTCGATGCTTCAGTGGATCTTAAAATTGAATGATAACGCCAAACGACTTGTAGAGATAACATTACATTTGCTGTTACACATTCAAACCTGGGAAAATATCTCTGAAGCAAACTCTGAACTAACAAATAATAACGATACGAAGTTTGGTTGTACATTTTCGTGTTCAGGTCATCCAGACCCAAGTTTCGGTAGATGTGTTTACCTTTCGAAGTCTGGTTCGGTGAGTGGAAAATGGATAAGTGGAAATTGTGAGGAAGAAGTTCTCGGATTCGGATGTCAAATCACCTCGGAAGGTACTTTTTCCTAGTTTGTCTCAGCCAAGACGTCATATTATAATTCAATTTCCGGAAGTGTACTTTGGCATAAATCACTTTACCTGACATTTACCTGCCAACGTTACGCAACGCAACTAGTTGAAAGATTCCTGAGGCCGTATGCATAAAACAGCCCGGGCCGGGTTGGAATGCTATCCCGAGCTGAATTGGCCGGGAAATAGCTCAGGATAGCATCCCAATCCGGCCCGGGATGTTTCATGCATACGGCCTCTGATATTGAATGACTCGTAGTTCACCCCAACCTGATCTACCAATGTGAAAATACAGATGTTGATCTGTGTCGCAATATAATCTTTCAAGCTCCCACTTGTGGTTCATCGTACAGTGAGTACAACAACTTCTGCTACAAGGTCATTCCATTCATGTCGAAAACAGATGCAGAATCAGCCTGTGAAGTGGAATGCGCATATTTGACGTCTATTCACAGTGCAGGGGTGAGTTACACGTTCTACATACACCCAATTAATCCGGTACCGTCACTTTATACTGAATCATTCACAATTACATAGTATTGGTATCTGTAAGAGATTGCTAAGTCTTTTAGTTTGATTCTTGATGGTTTGATCGTTGATGCGCGTTCTCTGAGTCTAATCAGACAGTACGTGCCGAAATCGATATTGGCAGCGCCCCAAGTGGGCGTGGCTTAAACCAAAACGCCACCTCAAGAGGAAAATGAACGCTTTCATTCTAGTTGGAACGGCGCTCTATCAGAGTGGTCGTTAGCTTGGATGAAAGAATGGTCTTGCGTCTCAATCTTTGCGTTCTAACCTCTAAATGTATTTGATTAAGAAGAATCGAATACACACTGGTCATCTACTGATGAGAACCGCCAGTGATAGCATATAGAGTGTTAAAGGTTCGAAATGCTAAGATGAGATCCTGAAGTTATTCGAGATCAAAGTCATCTAATAAACATACTCACATTCAAGAACTGTAGTTGTGTAATTTCACAATTACCTATCTGTCGTTATCGGTAATCGATATCTAGGATCTCTTGTTCCGAAGAGAGAAAGGATTTGAGTAGTGGTAATACTACAATAGAATCCCTAGCTGGGAAAAGGATGTTGACTACGCGCTCTAAAGTAGACAACAGTCATGCCTTCCTAGTAGTCCGTCAAGGGATTACTTACCCAGCTACAATAAAACAAGTTTCTACAATTTGACATATCAACCGTACATGAAATGTCCGTAGAGTGTAAGATTAAAAGCTCCCCTGCCACTAAACCTGAGAGAGAAGTTATCGTATACTTATATGCACACATTTTACATACAACTGGGTTCGATCAAAAACAAAAGAAAGCGGAACCCCTGAACGAAATATGTTATTTTATGTACTTTTTATGAGCTCCTTTCAGGAAAACGATTTCGTTCGCAACATTTCGTCTCAACATTGGGCGACATTTTATTCTCGAATTGGACTCGAATGGGAATCAAATCAGTATAAATGGTTGGATGGAACTGTCTCGCCACAATCAGACTACTATAACTTCGGTGAGAATATTGACTGAAATAGTGAAAACTTAAAGACGCGGAAAAGGTTTACAAGTGCACCTTCTACTCAGAATAAAGAGGCTACCTTGATTACGGTAATTTATAAAAAAAATATAGTCTTCTCCATTCCCGCTGAGACTCCCACAGTACGATTGAAAAAACTTCAACTCCGTTATAACGTCGGGATACTTATCGAGAACTTCAACTATTTAGACATTCAATTACGATTCCCGATTACAAAAAAGGCTCCGAAGAGTTTTCGAAATAATTCATGTTTGGATTAGAAAATTATAGGAGTCTCGATACGACTTAACTATACCATACCTGATTTTGATTAAGGTTTTCGGTTATGTTCTCTTCCTTTTCACCCCAAACGAAAATCCCCAAACGTTCGGGGGTCGTTCCTCACTCCTTCTCCGGTTTTACACTGGTTGCTCCCCGAAAAGTGAATTTCCTGAAAATCCGGGGAATTTCCGAGGCGGCACGATTGTCGATGTACAAAGTGTGCCCACAGGTCACTCCGAGCTTGCCCTGGGAAATTGTGTTGGGATGGCTCTCACGGACGATACGGTGTCGAAAGGAAAATGGATCAATACCCAATGTGCAGCCAACATAATTTCTGTTTGCAAGAGAGGTTTGTGAAATATTTGTAGTTTGTAGTGTGATCTGCCATCTCAGAGATACCAAGAACGTCCGTTTCAATTTTTCTTGCCAATGTACTTTTTTGGGAACCTTCCCATAAGTTTTGAACATAAAAAAATTCCAGCCAAGACGACCCCTTGTATCTCTTTCTCTGTTCGCCCCACGCGAGTTCCGTCTACCTCCTCCCCCGTGGGAATTTCTACTCTGGCTCCGCCCACTTGTTCATCAACATATTTCCTGCAAGGAAGTGGAAATGTAACAATAACCTGGAAGTTGTTTTGAAGCAGAGTCCGATTCAATGTTGAGAATTACTGGCGGCATGGTTATGCTCAAAACATCACTGGAAGTTCATGACCTCTCTCACGAGACCCTCATGCACATTTCATGAGCCACATGGTTCTAAGGTTATAATGTTGAAGAACAGCTAAATATATAACATTTAGATCAATTGATGAAATTTTGTTCATTGGGGCAATCTCAGGAGCTTCACGAGGAATCGCTTACTTAGAGAAAATCTTGCTGACTGCCGGCGAGGTTACGCTTTTTTTGCCAAGCCCCGCCCATTTGCCGCCTGCCGGCGCGATTGACATTCACTCTGCTTTAGTCGGCGTTATTGAACGGATTGAGAAGTGAGATTCTTGCCCTCGATCAGCTGATCAATACAGTGCGCCGCCGCACCTGAGACAGACGTCGCTTTTGGCTCCAGTGAAAATCCAGAAAGTTGCCTCTGCGCCATCGCAAACGAGAATGGCACAGCAGCGTTAATCAACTCACGTATGAAGTCAATGAAAAACAGGTGTTTAGAGAGTACAGATGCGATTATCGTAAAACTGACTGATAAAACTCTTTGTAAGTGTTTGGGGGTGTTTCATAGGTGATTCGGCCCTTGAACTGAACGTTCAAATATACTATCTTCCAACTACTAAGGTTCAGAACCCGTACCTCGCCACAGCGCGCGAATCGAGACTCACTGTTGCTGCCGTTCACATTTATTAATAATCTTAGTGCGGATGAAGTTTGTCATTCAAATCAAATACTTATTACACAGTGTGTAATAACGGAACGAAAGTGTGAACCGTGAAAGATTGCGGAAAAGGAGAATGATGAGAAAAAAAAGATAAACATAGAAGAAAAAGATATAATGATATTGTATAAACTCAGTACTAAAGCGACTGTTCTGACATAGCTACCGTATCAGTACCACAACCGCTGGGCTGTATTTAGAGACTGTATATATTTGTTTATTTGAAAAGGTATGTCTTCACTGGGAATGATTAAAATTATACTACCTTCATTGGAAAACATGTGTATTCACAAGGTTGCGGGTTTGTTCTCATTTTTGTAAATGGAAGAATTGTTCAGATATATTCGCCCGGCTATCCCAATGACTATACGTCCGGCGAACACTGCGAGTACGTGATAGCAGCACCAGCTGCATGTCTGGTGACGTTCTCTTTGATGAATCGCTTCGCCGACTATTCTGCGAGTCCGATCAAGTTGTACGACAGTATCACGGGCACTGTACCGTTTTTATCAGAGTTAGTTCGTGACTTAGTTTGGTTCGCGTGGCTCTACCTATTTCAAGAATTTAGTTAACGTGTAATTCATCATTTATCCCTTCACGTAATAATTGCGTACCGAACAGATCGCGTTCAAATGCGTTCAAATAAATCGGTTACAAAACTTAACGAAGGTTTTCAGTAGAATACAGCAAGAAAACGTACACAACTATTCGAGTGGAACGTTTTGACGATAAAAAGGGCCAACACACAGTGCGAGCGAATCGAAATAGGATTTAGCAGCGTTTCAAAAGGCAAGATGCTTTTTTTTCTTGTCAAACACATGAAATTTTGTTTTTTCCGATATCCAAAGTTTATCAGAGTTCATTCATGTTCATAGTTTGTGGCAACGCGTGCGCGCGTCGCGTGCGATGAGATAGATGTTTATTCGAAGGATACCTATAATTATCTATGTAAGAAAATGAATGAATTTGTGGAAAGTTACTTTTCAATTAGAAACTTTCAAATCGAAAACAAATGTATTCTATCAGATGAAAAGTCAAGGGACTACTAGGCCCTAAAAGAGGGATTTCGAGTGATTGAGCAAACGCGGGCTCACAAAGCCCTAAAAGGGCCGCGATTTTGATATCATTCACGCTTTTTCATTGTTTCCGATTTTGAATGCAACTTGTTGCACTGATCTACGTGTTTTCACATTTATCCAGTATATACGCAAGGGTGGGCCAGACAAACATACTGAATTCAATATTTAAGACAAAAAATGTCACCCTAAGCGCCCCTAGTAGGCCCTAATAGGGTAATTTGGGCTACGAAAATCGTGGGCCTGAAAGGAACATTTAGCCCGTGACTTCTGACCTATGCTGGAACGTTCATAATTTTCTGATACGTTGGCGCCTGGATGCAGATACAAAATGTGACATACAAATAATTCAAAGTTAAATCGTTTATCTGTATCTTTAGCGCACAAAAAGTCTGAAGGTAGCTTAATCTCGCGGGACTGTTCCTAAGCACACATTGGCTCAATTGCAGGCTGTTTATCAACAAGTAGTACTTTCAGAGTGCGATACGAAATGTACGAACAGAATACCTATTACGCCTCAACAGGACCTAACATGAAAATAACATTCGACAGTGGAAGCTCATCTGAATTCAGATGGTCTGGCAATTACAGTGCAATAGATGGTGAGCACACCGTTTTATCCACTGCGAAACAGTTGACGTTCTCTCGGACCACTTTTTTCTCGAGACTGAACCATCAAATCGAATCAATTGATTGATCTATTTGCATGTGAGCATGTAAGCATGTGACATTCGAGAAAAACTAGAATCCTCTCGTTTATTCCGTTCTCCCTAGCTAAAATTCACTTAGATCATTGTTGTTCGTACTAAGTATTCTCACTGTTATAGGACGGCCTTCTGGATGCAACGCTGGGGTTCTGGCAGATTCCGGAACAGTGAGTCATTTGTTAGACTTCAAGTTGTTTTTAGAAACAATTACAATAGGGGTAGCTCCTGGTAGATCAGAGAGACACAGTCAAACTCTTCGGTATTATAGAACATCCCGGCCTTTTGTCCTTCTGATCTCCTGCGCCTCCGCAAAACTGCGCTACAGCCACATCTCATACAGAAAAAACAACATTGATACGTTTTCCCAACCTGAACTTTATTTTGAAGACTACTCGAAGGGAGAACGCGAGAAGAATAGATTACCGTCGTTTCGATACAGTTGTTTTCAGATAACCAGCATCAATTATCCTAATCCCTACCCTTCTTCGTATAAATGCCAGTACTTGTTGGAGGCAGCATCCGAGAAAAGGTAAGGAACAACATTGGTATTGTAAAGAAAACGTGTGTAAAATAAGTTACTACTACCTTTTGAGATTGAACAAGATGGATTACGGAAAAAAGGGTCAATAATTCAAGATGCAAGGGAAAAATATAATCTCGCAATTTTCATGCGTTCAAAACATTTGAGTTTTTATTGAGAATCAACTTGCGGCAAACAAATACAGTTCAATCAACGACAAAAAAGTTGTAAAAGTGACGACGAACAATGTTTCCATGCCTTAAACGGCTCGTTTGGGTTTACGTTACTTCCGTTGTTGTAATTAACTGTAAATCCCTCACCACACACGACTTTATCTACCTTATGAAACATCCCAAAAAAAGTGTCCGGGGGTTTTGGAGAAAATGGCATACAACCACTTCGGATGTCCGCAATGTTGTGAGTGATAGAAAACACGAACTGATGAGTGTGTTCTCAGGTCGAATTGAAGGATACCGGAACACAACTTGAGCAGAAGTTTTGTTTCGGGCTGCTCTTAACTGTATTGAGTTCAGAGAGCACAAATAACTCGTATATTAGTTCGATCAGTCCACGTGACATTCACATGACAATGCCGCGCGACACGCAACGCGTCAAATCAAAAGAAGGGTACAGCAGCTTTACGAGAAACCATGTTGCTCTCCGGTCTCCTCTAAGTTCTAGTCAACACGAACGCTTTTATACCTAACCAACTGTGTTCGATGTGTGAATTATCGCGCTGCGTGGGTTACCGGGTTTGGAGTTCGATTCGACTCAACAATTCTCAACTTTCCTCGAATCGAGTTTCGAGTTCGACTGAAACACTTGTCAACTATTGTCAAATGTTGGCACGTTCGAAACACGTATGAGGTTCCAAAAATCTGAACTTCCAGGATAAATCTCCAATTCAAATTCATCCACGTAGAAGTGGGTTCTGATAACATAAAGGTATACGACGGTCCTAACTCCAACTCCACTCTTTTTGCCACGTGAGTTGTTCGACGAATTCGTGGTTAAAGAGACCATTTCCCTATACTTGAAATTTTGGAATCTTGAAAAATGTATTCTATTGTGATTCAAATTGCCTAATGCCATTGAATACATATCTGAACTTGAACATTTTCACTGTGACGGTATCCAGCTTGGTTAATTAGTTTTTCAATGAATTTGACTTTTTTCACTCATTTTCTGTGTTCTGATAGGCTTCAAGACATATTTAGAAAGTTTTTGTATTTCTATCAGCCATTTCTTGATATTTTATACGTAACTCGTTCTCGGTGTACATTACGTATATCGACTTTATGAGAAAACAGAGCAAGATGAAGATGAACAAGTTGTATGTTCGTAATCGGGTTATCAAGCTCTATAAGATGAAAATACTAGCTCGAAGGTCAAAATTAGAGAGAAATGGTCTCTTTAACAAAGCCCGGACACAAACTTCACAATTGAGAAGACTGCTATTTCTAACTTTCGTTCCGAAGCGCTGTGTTTTGCTGAACGGTTGCGACTTTCACGTCCACAGGAAGTGCTTTATGCAAATATTCACGTAGACTGTTGCCTACAGCTCGGATTGACACTTTGTCCGGGTTAATTGCTGGTCACTGTACGGTGGTAATGTAATCTGAGTACAGCCTCTCGCATTAAAATCGTTCAGGTACGATGGAAACTTCGGTAACTTGACGACCGACAGTCACACTTCGACAACCAATCAAATGTTCGTCACTTTCACTACCGATTTGTCTAATGCTTTCGAAGGATTTACGGCAGATTTCTCTTCGGTTTGAATGATCAACATCATCTGACTCTAATGCATTTTCGAGAACGATTTGTGAATTTTCTTTAAAATAAATCATCATTCAATAATGTCTACATCGTTGACTCTTCTTTTCTGGCAGTTGGTGGACCTCGAATACAGATAAACCTACATTAACTCACAATGAAAACTGAAAAGTTTGAAAGTTACGTTTTTGTAATCTATGATCGAAACATTTGCTGGCTGAGTGTTTACATGCAAAAAATGTATGAACGTGATTTCGTTCCCTAACCTTACTTTCACAAACTCTCGTGAGTTTTCAGAATGGCTATTCTTCGAAAAAGTTTTCTCAAAAACTTTTTTTCCGTGAAAAGTTGTCTCGTCAGCCACACACATTATTTCAATACGCACAGAGCCTGAGAAATGAAGAGAAAGCGAGAAAAAGTGTTATGAACGTATTTCGATAATTTTTGCTGTAAATTTAAATTTTATAATCTATCAAATTCAACGCGATGAACTTGTTCAATTTGAGTTTCGGAGTTTTAGTGTACATTAAACATTTTCCGACAGGTTTTTTGCGTATTTTGGTCAACAACTGTCAGATTAGTAGCATTCAAAATGGACACGGTTAGGTAAACAAAATTGATTACAAAGATTTTACTGATAACTTTTATTAGTTTTACAAGAATTTTTGGAAGATCCAGTCTGTGTTCTCAACAAGTTCATTATTTTCTCAAACTCTTTTCTTTTTCTCTCTTTTTGTTTCGCTTCATGTGATATTAGGACGAAGAAGGGGGAACGTTCGAATTCAACGTGTTTCCTATTTTTGACCTGAGTTTGTCATCTTGTGATTGAGCACAATGAAGGAGACAGAAGATTACTCGGCAATGTGCGCCGTCCAAATGTACGACTAGTCACGACGAAATGGAGAAGTTGACAACTGGGCCGCACTTTAATACAGAAAAACGCTCGATTTTATAGATCACTTTGATAAAATATCGCAGAAAAGGTAAATTCTATCAGGAATCGTTCTCAGTTAATTTGTGAGAAACGCAATTCTCTACACAAAAGCGGCGGTTTGACTACTGAAACACGATGTGGAGAAACTCTTTTCTTATTGACTTTTAAGGTGAAGTGTACACGTTTTGTATGATTCTGAATTCTATAGAGTATCTTCTAACTTGTATTTGTTTGTTCAGAATTTAAAACCTCATAAATAAGTTCGATCAGCAGGCTGCTAAATTCACAATGAAAACAGATCAATTTAAAGGGACCGTACCTCTAGAATGTGCAATGTGAGTAGTTTTTGAGAAATGAGGAAAGTCATTTATTCTGTTTTGAGAGGAAAGTTTCATACGTTATACACAGAAAGTGCAGAAAACCACATTATTGCGGAGCAAATTAGAAGCCAACAGAATTTGGGTTACTGTAATGCAGCAATCCTTGATCTCTCACTGCTATGTTGTTTTCGTGATATCTTAAAATCCTCTGTCACAGCTGTAATTGTGGTAATGTTGGCAGTGTTTTGATTATGGTTTTGTATTTTTATGGACATTTTGAAAATTTTGTACGTAGGTGAGCTCGGCGGTGTATGTACGTGCGCGTGGTCGCGCCGCATTTTTGAGAACACGGAGCAAGACAGGAAGTTGAGATCTAGATGAATTATTGTGATTTTTTAGTGTGAACATTATCGACTAATCAGCTCAAACCTCCAAATTGAAGAGGAACGGTTCCTTTAATCTCATGAGAAGCTCGTAAGTTCTAGCTCATGGAATATATCTTGATTTTTTTGAGGAATTAAACGCCAGAGGTGAAAACATCATAATGAGCCAGCACCCGATAAAGACGGTTGTTAATCACGATCAAATTTCATTCGAGTTCTCTAATCCAACACGAGTTTCAGCCTTATGATATAAGACGCTCCAATCTAAATGGTTTCGGAAATCAGGAAATCCTAGTGATTTCATTAAATTTTTAGGATGAGACTTTTAACCATCGAAGAGTTATCACTCTTTTAAATTATTTCTGATTGGACATCGGGTAGTCCCCATTTATTTGAAGTTTTAACTAAAAACCAAACGATCGAATCGCTGTGTCCCGATTCAGAAAATTGAAAAAAATGTGTGTCACAAAAAATTGCAGTTTTCACAAATCTCTCAAAAAATTGTGTCACAATTTTTCACACTTCAATTTTGTGGGCACAATTTTTTACATCTAAATTTTTTGGGCACAATTTTTCACACCTAGCCTCAATTTTTCACTTTTCCAAATATTGTACATGTTCCAGCGAGAGAGGTTATTACTGAACCACTCGCGCGATACCAATGTTTCCTTCCGTACCCCCTGACTGCGCCGTATCTAGTATTGACGATTAGAGCAATGAGACGCAGAGAAACGAGCGCGCATCGAGAGCATCGCCCTATTAGAGAAAGAGACGCAGAGAAAGAACAGTCGAGACAGATCCGCAGGATTTGAAACCATAACAAGATACGGATCATTAAGAGCTGTGTCAGAGTATCACAGCACTTTCGCGCGAGAGACATACGAAGTGTAAAGTACCTCTCTTTAGAGAAACAAATGTGTCACAATCTTTCACACTTCCATTTTTTGGGCACAATTTTCACACTTCAATTTTTTGGGCTCAATTTTTCACACTGTTTTCAACTGCGAAAGCGTGTGTTATAATGTTCTGAAAGAAAAATAATTGTGGCAGAGGATTGCAAAACATACAAATATTCGGTAGTTTTATCTGCGCTCCAAATGAGAGCGACACAAGAATTAGAAGAATTGGACATTTCAGAAAAAATATCGGACAAGTCTGATGACGCACAATATTTTGAGGGTTTTCCAAGAAATTATCTAAAATGGAAACCATTTAGATTGAAGCGTCCTATATCTAAAAATCCCACATTTTAATTTGTTTGACAAACTTCAAATATTCTCTGAGTTTTCTGTGAGTCACAACCTACGAAGTGTTGCTAAAAGAGTAAGATGGATTTCATAACTACCATAGTATTCTGATGTGTATAGCACCCAAACCATCTATAATGATAACGTTCAACAGCAAATTTTAAAAACGTGAGACCTGATGGTAAAACTTCATTACGAAAACAAACACAGTCATTATATAAGAATTTTCTCAGTTCGACGAAAAATCTGCAGTGAATCCTTCGAAAGCACGAGAAACATCCGTCGTGAACTGAACGAACATTCGGTTGTTGGTCGAAGTGTAGCTGTCGCTGATGTTACCGTAGTTTCCAGAATACCTGAACGGTTGAATGGTGTACTTCGCATGCTTCCACTATGAGGTGTATGTTGTCTTTTTCCGCAATGTTTTCAGTTCCATTCCATTTATATTGATGATCAAAACTCGTGAAATACAGCGTGTTTCAAGAGCCAACTACAACAGTAATTAGGATTGTTCTCTTTAGACGCGTACAGTACATATCTATTTTTACCAATAACTCTAATGTCACCTTAAAAAGGAGCTGTATTGAATGCTCAAATAAAAGATCGAACTGAGACAGTCCGATATATATCCTTTTCTTACTGGAATGTCCAATTCAAAGTTCTATTTTCAAAAGTTCACCAATTTTTTGCTCACTGTCAGAGACGCAGAGGATGATTTGGAGTGAATGAATATTGATTGCGCGCACTTCTCTGACTCTCGTGCCTTTTCGGCTAACGCCGTTAGCCAAATTCGACATTCAATGCAGCCCCCCTTTAACTATGTGGCAAGACAAAGCCTCAGTAAGACCATTGTCGATTATTATACTCACGTCGCTAAAACATTGTAGTTTGAACTTGGTCCGTCGTAGACCGTGATTTTATCGTAATCTTGGTCGCCCTTCTCTGTGTTTACGAAGTTGAACTTCAGGGTTATCCTGAATGTTCAAATTATAAACCTTTTTCAGATCGTGTTTTGACAGGGCATAGTTACCGCCACATTGATTTTATTTGGACAATTTTTTGATTTCTCAACGTTTGCGATTTGATGAAGAATTTGAAAAAATATTCGGGAAAACATTTTAGAAAAAAGTTTTCAATTTTTCAAAATGTTTCGGTTTTTATAGTTTCTACACTAGAGGTTTTGCTCAGGCTAGCACTGTCTCTACATTCTTATTTATCAATACCACTACAACAAAAAATTCGAGAGAGAGACGAATGTAGAAGTACTTGCTTCGAAATATGCGGTTTCACTCAAAAAGGGGTTAGTTCAGTTGTAACCAGCATTCGTTTAGCTTGGATATAGCTTGAACGGTTCCAACTCTGTGTGTTCAACTGACCCAACCATTGCTGCAGCTATATCTCAGTCGTACTTTGATGTTCATGGTTTCCGTTACCATGTCTAACGCGACAGTTTCCGCTACAATAATTTCACTTAGGTGCTCATAATCATTCGTTCTGCTTTAAATTTTGAAAATAGGTTTTTCATGCACTTTTTGTTAAAATCCATTCATCGCGTACGTAACATTGATTTAATTGTTGTTGATGTCATTCTACATGGATAGTGAATTATTATTATTATTATTATTATTATTATTATTATTATTATTATTATTATTATTATTATTATTATTATTGTTATTATTATTATTACCTAAAATTTAACAATTATGACTAAACTAGGAGTGTTTATGGTGTGTTCTTTTCAGACCGAACCACTAAACCCTGTTTGCAGAACTGAACGGCTGAGTCAGGTCGAGTCGAGTAACTGAACGCCTGAACTGCATTCCGTGAAGCCTATACTGTTAGTCAAAAGATAGTCACGTTAAACGTGTTGAACACAGCAGAACTCAGAATTGTGTTTGGAGATATTATATATAACATTAACAATCCTAATTTCCTCATTCAGTCAAAGTAGTTTGATTCGAACAATTCAAGCAATATCCAAGCGAGTCCAATGCTCCAGCTCCAGCAAATGGTAATCGCATTAGAATTCATTAGGTATAGTTATTTCCCCCGGGGGTATGTATATAATTTAGATTTTCTTCCCTTGGGGAAAGGGCTATATTTAGTCATTACATGTTCGGCAAAAACTGAAAACCGCTTGTATGGGCGCTTGCGTATAACTTGCATATATTGTCTCATCCTTTGTTGGAAACCGAAGAAACTTTGTTATCAATAAAGAGGACTAGGGAGGGTAGTTGATCTAGTTTATTACCGCAACACGTGGTTTCAACAATTTCCCTAAATTATCAGGGACTACTGTCAGACGCAAGCTTGAAGTTTCTCTTGTAACTCATTCTGGTACGCAATCAGAGCTGGAAGCGTGTATATGAATTTTCTTATCAATTTTCTCAAGGAATAATTTCAGTTTAGTAAAAATTATTTTTATTTATCAAAAAATCGTAAATTAGTGAATCGTAAAAAAGTTAATTTGATAAATTTATATGGCGGCAAGTGTGCCGAGGCACTTCTGACCTTCTTCCAAAAACTGTCTCCAACTGATAGTGACAGTCATATTGAGAAGGGTAGGCACTGGGATAATTTGGACTTGTAATCTAAAAACGGTCGATTATATTTATTTTGTACAATACGAACAATTGCGTTATCTATGATGCTATTCAAACTCAACTTCCGTGTGTTCTTTTTTGCAAGTTGTCGAGTTTTTGAGAAAGGTAATCTTTTAAGTTTTTGAGTTAAGAGTCGATTTTCAAAAGCACCCTCTTGTAACAAACATACTAACGTATCTCAGGTAAAAAGTCAAGGGAATAAAAGGCCCTAGAAGGGAGGTTTCGGGTAATCGAGTGGTTGGGGGCCTCAAAGTCCCTAAAAGGCCCGCGATTCTACAGTCAACTGCGCCCGCTCGCGAATAATGTGCTCGGCGGCTAAACCCCGATCAGTCCTTCAACTGAGACAGGGTCTGAGCCTGTCCTAGTAGAATGGGTTATGACGGCATCGTTGATAGTGACGTCATAATTTCAAATGGCGAGAAATATTGATTGAAAATAATTCATTCTCACTAATTTTAAATCCGGTCTATCATATTATAATGTTTTTTATTATGTTTTTAGTTTTCTATCATTAATGTAAGAAGTATATAATGTGTTTACTCTGAATGTTTTCATTTCTGTCAATGCACGTTTAGGTTCTCGATTCATTGGACAGGATGGGAGAAGGGCCTGCACAATGAATGAGATAAGTATGCTGAACAGTGAGAACTTTCCTCCACAGGACAAAATTGGCAAGTTAATTTTTTCTATTCTGCTCATATATTCGGCCCCTTTTGTATGTAACCGTTTTTTGTCAACCTGATAGGTTTCTGGTAACCTATTTCATCTGAGTAGGTAACCTAAAAGTGGTCAAAAGCAAAATTTGGTTACTGTTGACGATATACTTATTTATGTAACCTGATAAACGTTACCAGAAACCGGTCTCGTGACCAAAAAACCCGGTCAGATCGAGAATTCACCCTAATATTGCTTCAACTGGTGATCATTGGCGGATTGTTCATTCTCACCGTTTATATAGATTTTCGGTGCTCGTCTGATCATGCTATTTTCATACTCTCAAGTATTACCTCCCTTCACTTTTGCTCTTGTTGTTTCTTATCATAAGAAAAAAAGAAAGCATACCACTTGACAACGGTACCGATTCTGTTTCAAAATAGTAGTATCCATTGATCTAAGTGAACTTAATTGACTAGTGTTGTTGGAGATAGTGTTGTTGGAGATAATTGTGCGATTTTGACATCTTCGTTAATTAGTCATTTTCTCCAAAAAGTTAGAATTTGGTTTTATATTCTGAGTTTCATGAATAATTTGTTCTCGCAGATGAATTCATCAATGGCGCTGATCTTCCTATTGAAAAGGAAGAAGTATTGCTGCAGTGTTCCGATAAAGGCAACCCTCCTCATATTCCTATAGGCGAGTGTTTTTTTTATCGCTCATGAGGTCGTTGTGCAAACTATTGTGAAATTGCTTTTAAAAAACGTTCAGCCATGTAAAAACCATTTGGAGGAAACTACGCAGTTTATATTTAGCTGAGTTCGGTATAATATATAGCTTTCAATGGATTTCACTTATTATGATAGTCTGGCGTTCTTGATTAACTGACCAGAACACATAATTAGACGTGTTTCCACCTCGCCACACATGTGTTACTCTTTTTTCGTGCGAAGTACGTTTTTGATCGAAACACGGGTTTCTTCACACACCAAAGTCTATCTTGTACTGGTGTTAACTGGTTGTTAATAACTCAACCGACTGACAATTGATGTATAGTAAGAGTACTCCAGCCAGTCTTCGATGTAGGCATGTAGGTATCCATTTCTTTGAACAATTGCTGAATCGTGCATTCCAGAACTCGATTTCCCGGCAAACGGTGTTGAAGACGATTCCAGTACTGGTTCAGAGACAAAAAGGAAAAGGAATTTTTATAAGGGCACAAGTAAGGTTTTATGCTAAAGTATATCTTATTACTAAGAATGAAAAACTAAGCATTAAACGATTTGTCAATGGAGTTTTGAACTCGGAACTTGACACGGTGTATGAACCGATCTCCTGCACGAGCCAATTTTTCGTTACCATAAACTATAAACACAACACATGATTACAAAAAAACTTGAGTTTTTTTTAATTCTTGAAGTTCATTATTTCCTAGCTTGCTCGCAGACACCAATAAGAATCTGACTTATGCACAAGAGTGAACCTAGATTGGCGAATCAGTATTAAACCTTTCCGGATACTGGGACTGAGACATTTTCATCGAAGTATGTTTATGGATGTTTTCAGATCTGCCGTTTCAAGACAAGCAGCTGACATCTCACGTTAATGTGCTTCAAACGAATATCGGGGAACATTGTCGGCGAGGCGAAACAAAGGTAAGTGAATACAATTTATATTTTTTTGAACCAGTTCAGCAATTGTTTGTTGACGTCACGGATTCACCGCAATCCGTTATTCTTCAATTTAGCGAACCCAACTGTAAACCAGATATGGGGAAGCGAATCGCAAAGTTGGGACGAGCATTCAAATCGCTCGGTTCTCAAGTTAACGGTTTCGAGCGAAACCCGCTCTGATTAAACAGAATCTGTCTTGTACGTTTTTGGATTCAGTGACTGGGGTGCGGTTCGGGGAAAACCGAGTTTTTCTTATCTGATTGACTTGCCACAACTCGAATTATATTTCAAAAGAGCTCACAAGTGAGGATTGGTCACTTTTCTTTGAAAACCCATGTTTTTTCACTAGAATACGTTGAATGTCATACTTTTGTATTGAAAATAGGTCATCTTGCTGGATACTAACAGAAAAGGGAGCCCGTTGTTATAATTTCTCATGTGATTCGCACTACTGATATTCGGAGCGCGTCGTACATCGATTAATATTTCGTTGTCTTCACAAAATGACCTGCTGTAGAGATCTAGTAATTGAGATGCCGAATTAAGCGGATGGAAATTGAGTGGGAAGAACCTGAATATCCTAATTTATTCTGCTTTTTAGGTCGCTGTTATTTCTGTAAACCCAAATGGCTCGTTCAAGTGCTTTGGATATTCGAATATTGTGGCAGGTGTACTGCGGTCAAATATATATGCCAAGATTACTTTTCTACGTGACAGTAATGGAATAGCAACTGCTTTTCCCCCTGAGGTTAGAGAGATTCTTACACTTTTTTCCCGGTATGTATGGTTTTATGTCAAAATGTGCTCAGAGTTTCTTCATAGGCAAAATGCTGCATTATAAATGCGAGTATTAGTTTGTCTCACCGGACCTCTTCTTCACCAATGTTATCATATCACAATAATTATCACGTCTTACAGGACCCTGTTCATTTTCCTATATTGAAAAGTTATTGTACCTCCGAGCTAGAAAAACTGTCAACCGAAGCGCTCAATTCTTTGTTACTGGTGTTACAGACCAGTTTGGATCCGAAGGAAAGAAAACACCTTTATCGGTGAGTTATGTTTCAATTGTCCTCTGAATGGGTGAAACCGGGACCACAACCTGAACCGGATATTCGTTGGTCACACCACTTAACCATCAACTGGGTTCTAATCTACCACTCAACACTTTTGTAATGGCCACCCCGTTATTACAACACCTTTTAAGAGAAATGCGGGGTTACCAGGTGGCTAACAAAAGGGTTGCGCACCAGTTACTCATTGACCCGGGAACGATTAGCTGATACTGTTAACGAAATCGTCGGGTAATTAAAAAAATTGTTGTGAATACAGTTAGGTTTTTATTTTTAGTTCACATGACGGTAAACCGCTCGATACACCCTACTATTGGCCTCCGAAAGTGGACTATCGAAGTCAATATGGAAACGAAAGCATCCTTCACCAGAAGCAGGACGGTTAGTTAATTGAACGTAGACAACAACAAAAACATCCAAGGTTTACCCATCATGTTTGGATGCTACTTGGTGCTTCTGCTACACAAAATAGGAGAATATGAACTGTTAAGTTATATCGAAAACACCTATTAGTCAAATAGTGAATAGGATTATTGACCGACAAGCATGGGAGCGGCAGCATGCGCATTTTCTCTGCTTGCGACATGCAAAGCTCCAAGCTCTGTCACGTAGCATGAAATTATTTTAATTTTCTTTCTATATTCACGTATTTTCAGGTGGTGTTGTGTTTGAAACTAGGAAACAGTCTCTGATATACGTGATTCAGTATATTCTCTATGTATATCGTGAACGATTGTGGTCGGAACTTGGAGTTGATTGCGAAGGTATGCTTCACAGATTCTTTTTCGGCTAAATTCCGGATCAAATATTAATTTGTGAGAAAGATCTTGATGGATAGCAAGCCATTCGTTTCTTAAGCTTCTTTTAACCGATAACACTCATTGGGAAACTTTGTAACATCAACTTCACTTAGGTATTCTAGTATTGGTTCAATATCAGCACTGCAGTTATACCTATGCAGTTTTGCAGGAGACGAGGCAAGTGTTGCTACTCAAACAAGCAGCATCGAGCAGTCATCGGTGTTGCAGCAAACCGAATCGTCAGATGTAGATGATCTTCGCGAATGTAAGAGGTATGTTTTTAGTTGGAAGTTTAGATTTGATAGACTGGGACATATCGTGCGCTCAATATTGGTTATAGGCGTGTAGCATCGTTCAGATTTGAAAGCTTTATCAAACTACGTGAATCGTGTGTCAATTGCCAGAAATTCCCCGATGCTGTCATCATCCAACTCTACTTTGAGACTGGGTGCTACGCATACACCAGAAAGATATGACTGAATTACTCGTGTTTTGCTTAAAAGTAGGTAGTTTTTCGATTCAATCTGACTATACGGACAACTTTATTGCGGTATGTTACAATTTATCACAAACCACAGATTGGTGGTTTAATTACAGTTAACCATTCGCATGCTCATTAACACAATTAAAAATCGTCAAAAACGCAACCAATGATATGCTTTGATATTCATAATTGATTCAATTGGTTCCAGGTCGGATGGATACCGATTTCGAGTAGTCAAAGGCGGATACAAAGTGATTTGTGGCTGTGACGCTAGTATTCCAAAAGATGTCAGTAAGCCTCTGAATATTCACGTTTGTAGTCTTTGTAATATTCGTTGTCATACCTTATGCTGTGAGTTAAAATGTCTCATCTGTGATGCATCGCCGTGCAAGTCTTCGAAATCGAAGATGTAGCCATCTGATTATCTATCTCTGTGTGTACCCAATTTAATTTTGTGTGGTTATAATGCTCTATTCCGCAAATGACTATACCTATCATATCTCTATTGAGGTTGAATTATGATATTAGGGTACTGTTTGAGTACATTGTATGATTTTGTACCTTGTATGTTACTGTAGCCCCTAAATTTCAATATATTAACAAGCTTATCCCGATTGTTGCGACTTCTTCTTGACTGTTTGTAGTTTGTACGATGAGTAAACTCTGTAACCTTCATTTCATGGAGTTTTCAATATCATTCCATACGATTATATTGCTTGTGCACGGAAACCCCGTTTTATATATGAATATTTATGTTCACGCTTGGGTTTTGTATTGAAAAAGACGTAAAATGATGATGTACTTGTAGTTATAATTCGATTATGCGAACAAGCATGAGTTTCTCACGGCTTTTAACTAAAACACGAGTTTCTGGTCGGAAAAACAGTGAAATGCTTTCCGGAAAAACACTTTCCATAAACAATGAAATCTGGATGAGAAATAGTATTAAGTAACCCTTTGACGTTTTTAGGTTAGAATCTCGTCTTGGCCCAAGTTTGGAGAGTTTTTCACTATGAGGCTTCTAACTAAAAACACGAGTTTTGGTCGGAAAACTCTCAAACTATAGGAAAAGGGACAAAACTTTCCATAAACAATGAAATCTGGATGAGAAATAGTATTAAGTAACCCTTTGACGTTTTTAGGTTAGAATCTCGTCTTGGCCCAAGTTTGGAGAGTTTTTCACTATGAGGCTTCTAACTAAAAACACGAGTTTTGGTCGGAAAACTCTCAAACTATAGGAAAAGGGACAAAACTTTCCATAAACAATGAAATGTGGATGAGAAATAGTATCAAGTAACCCTTTGACGTTTTTAGGTCAGAATCTCGTCTTGGCCCAAGTTTGGAGAGTTTTTCACTATGAGGCTTCTAACTAAAAACACGAGTTTTGGTCGGAAAACTCTCAAACTATAGGAAAAGGGACAAAACTTTCCATAAACAATGAAATGTGGATGAGAAATAGTATTAAGTAACCCTTTGACGTTTTTAGGTTAGAATCTCGTCTTGGCCCAAGTATGGGTAATATCCTATCCTACGCGCGAAAGAGGGATCTGACACTTTGTGCTATCTACACTTCTATAAATCAGCCTTTTTGATCACTATTATAACCATTTTCAATCAAAACTCACGAAATTTGAACTGAATATAAGCTAACATGTTGGAAATAGTTTGAAATCAAACATATACCACATGGTTCGATTTGAGTCTTTTGGGAATGGTTTATATACCAACAAGTGCAAAAAACCAAACAGGTGAAAAAATACTTTTTTCAAAAATTATTCTCAATTTGTTCATGCTGTTCGAGTGAGTATGACATTTGGAGAAATTTTCAGAAAAACGTAATTTGAATAGTTTTTTTTTTGAAATTTGAGAAATTTCCTTATTCGTTAACCGTGACGGATTACTGTAACCTTGAGTTAACTGATGTGAAAGTGAAATGTGTATCCTTCTGGGATTCTTTCGGTTCTAGGCTCCGTCTCTATGGTGTTTGTGCTCCATGAAGAGGGCGTATACGGTGTGGGTTGCTCCATCCTGCTGTGTTTGTAGTTTGAACCCTTTCTCTTGAAATCAAACTGCATCAACACAGACCTGTTTTCGAATTGCTTCCCGTATTCCCCTCACTCCTTTGTACCAGAATACGATAATCTTGTTTTACTCATTTGGGAGTTCCAGGTGAAAATGCGAAAGAATAACTTCAATTGTGACTTCAATCGAAAAAGTCGAGATGTTCTGAGACAGCAAGAGAGACCGGCGGAAAGAAGACGTCCGGCAATGAATCGTCCTCCTTCTCCTCAGAGTGAGCAATTTACACAAATTACAATATTCAATAATGATTGGTACAAAGCAGTTCGAGATGATAACTGCATTACCACAAATTTTAATTTCAGGAGCGGATACCGCGAACTTCCCTGACCTCCCTGCCAACATCTCTGACAATGACGCTGATCCCCATGAAACAGATGATCTTCGGAAAAGGTATTGTATTTCTGTTCTTAACGAAAACAAGTTAGAAATATTATGTTACAGGGAAACACTCTCTGCATATTTTCAGAATGTTCACTCAATCGGTTCAGAAGATCAGAACTATGCAATGGCACTGGAGACTGGTGATAAACGGTAAGTCAGTCGATTTACTGAATACAATATCTATTACACATCATTTGCACAAACTTAAAAAAAGTTATTACAGATGAAGTACATGTGGTCATGGTGTGTGCTGATGGGAACAAATTTCCGAAACACTTGACATCGCTGACGGCAAAGTATGTCGACGTCAGGTTCAGACGAATTGATGGTAGGTTTTGAAAGCATACACATCTAAAAAATGAGAGCGAAACAGCGATAAAACAAAATTACAATGCATTTTAAAGGTTCGGTGATTGCATAGTTACCTTTTTTCTGGGGTGAGCCTGACGGCAGTGGATGAAAATCCACTCAATAAACTCTAAAGTAATTACTCTAAGTTCAGTATCATCAATGGATAAGATATATCGAAAACAAAGTGACCTTACAATTGACAAACACACCTGGCTGGTCCTATAGGAGCCAAAAACGTCAAATAGAGCCAGCCAGATTTAGCTGTCAACTGCTCTAATGTCGAAGATTATAAGTCCACTGACCTGTTTGGGTAAAGGTTAGAGGTGTGAAGGTATTTATTCTACCTGATATTTCAGACGCGGTTATACCAATTTGCTCCTGCCCCGATGATTTTGCCCGGAAAAACCGGATTGAAGCTATGGATGATGTCCTAGCCACCCATCACGTAGGGACTTGGATTCAAGATCAGTGCTACCACTGCACACAAGTTCAGAATTTGTACAGTCCCGATCAGTTTCATTTCATCCCATCTCCCGAAGTCGACGTTGAAGACTCGTTTCCACCGACTAGACTGAGATGTTCTGATCCGAAGACACCTCAATTGACTGCCGTATACGCTGAAAACAGAAAAACTGTGGGAGTCATCCGAACTTATAAGACTGCTCCCCCTACTTGCCACTCATGCGGAAGCACCAGTTGTGATCACATTTCCGCAAGGTTCGTTCATGTTCACTCATAGCACGAACAAAACACAACTGTTTAAAAACTTACCGAATTGAACGAATGAACTACTACAATTGACAAACACACCTGACTGGTCCAATAAGAGCCAAAAACGTCAAATAGAGCCAGCCAGATTTAGCTGTCAATTGCACTAATGAATGATTATGAGTCAGAAGACCTGATTGATTGAAGTTACAAAACATTTTGGTTCCGGCTGCTTTTCAAACAAAATGCAACTGGTTTGGCTAGACAGAGAATGTGATGATGAAGGTTCGCACTTTTGACCCTTAGATCATTAAGATATGAGTTATTATGAATCGTAAACAACTTCTTTAATTTTCAGGAAAGTCCACGGTCCCACTGATGAATCTGATGGAGAAGAGGAGAATGTTGAAGAAGAAGATGAAGAAGATGATGAGGTGTACGTTCTTCCCGATGGCCCTATTGCCGACCGCAATCTTCATGTGGAATATCTACCCCCCCCTGTCAACGAATCAATGTGAACACGGAGGAGCTTTGACAAAAGTGTTAAATAGAGGTGAATCATAATCGCCGAACTGAAAAAATGGCTAGCTGTCTATATGTCAAAATTTGTCTAGGTACTAATAGAATCGAAACGATGATAACTAAAAGAACTAGTCAACCAAAAAACCATTACCTCACAATTTTGTCGAACTGGGAATAGTTTTTGCATTAAATTGGAGTTTGAAGATCTACCATTAGCAAAACTTATGATACTGAAATGGGATAAAATAAGAAGAATACCACCTGAATGTATACCGTATACCATTCTTTCAGTTATCACGTGCTTCGACGCCGATGGGATCCAGAGAAGAGTGGCGATTTACGATCTCACCAGTGACTGCATTGCCCACTGCGTCCACCACCTGAAATACGAAGATTTGGGAGATTTAGTCTTTTTGAATTTGTCTACAGCTTGTCACCGACTTCTTCTTCTCAACTACCGATGCCTCCTACAGACCAACGCTAACAGTCTCTCAGGTTATCATCGTTATCTCATGTCGACGGCCAAAGCAAGACAAGATGATGGGATCATCGTATCCAAGAGTTCCCTTCAGGTGATCCACAAATCCACAATATGAGGAACTGTTATAATGTAGTAATAACTAGTTGTATAAACTGGGTTCTAATAAAAATGAGATTAACAAAGTAAAATATAGAGATCAGATAAGCCTACGACAAGAGTAAAAAGGAGAGGGATTCACTTTTTTACACAAAAACTTGATAATTAGGAAAATTATGTATTTCGTTGTTTCGCATTGAAGAAAAAACGCTGATAAAGTATATAACCTAACCACTGAGAGGACGGAAACTGAAGTAAACGCTGAATCGAAACATTCGAAACTGTACCAATATTCAAAATCTTTTTTTTCAGCGGTTTTGGCGACTGTATCTGAAGCACTCTGTGAAAAAGGCAGAGGGTTTCGGCTGCGCACAGTGTGGTCCATATCCTGAAGTTCTAGTCTTCGACGGTACACGACTAGGCGTGAAGAATACGGCACTTGGTTCCTATTCGTCTGAGCTAACTGAAGTCGTGAGTCTATGCCATACAAATGCACAATTCTCTTTTAATTTACAGAGAAAAAACGGGTTGATAAATGCACTATTTATTAAATTTCGACTAGGCGCGTGTACGTTGGTTGATTGCTAATCATGAAAACAGACGCGACCAATCAATCAGAAAAACGCAAATAAACTGAAGCATAATTTCTACGTCATCAAGCCACTTTATTAGCGATTTTCTACTAGAAATATTCCGTAAAAGGTTATAGAATACTTGACATAAGAACCTGTGCATTTTTCAGATTCTTCCCACTGTTCCATACGGGAAGAGAGTGCTGATACGGAACAGAGAAAACCGCAGACAAATTCGACAATACGCAGAAAACAAGACCCATTATGAAGGGATGCGCCTGGCTGGTCTGGAGGCGGACGTGGAAGAAGTCTTGATGATATCTATGGGTTCTGATCGAATGTGTCTGCCACAATACAAACGTCTACTGAGAGAGTTTTCTGTAGATGGTTCGATTGCCGCATCTATGCAAGGTTCGCAAGAAAAGAACTTACGTCGTTGTTGGCAGTCTTTGATTGACGGTGAAGATCTTTGGACAGACCCAGAAGGCCTCCGCAACTTCACGGAGAACCAGCCGACCTATTTCGATTGTCTCGATGGCCTGAAAAAGAAAGGTGGAATACCCGATGAAGTCAGAACCGTGCTTGCTCGGATGCTTCGAGTGGCTGACTACACATACTCACTTCCTGTACCGGCTGATTCATCTTTCGGACCACCCACCGAATTCGTACAAGAATTCTACCCTCTCTGGCCTAAGATCAGAGGAGACGGAAAGTATGACAAAGATGCCATCGACGCAACCTCCTGCAGTGATAAACTCCAGGGTAGGTGAAAAACATTACTTTTTTATGAGTAATTGATAAAAGCAAGTTGTTTCATGATTTTCATCGGCCACTTATGCAAAAATTCATCTTTTTTTCGTAAATATTTGTAGAAAATTGAAACTATTCTTCATGATATTTGAGACCATATGAATAGCTCGCGAACGTGTACAAAGAATGCCTGAAGCAGAGAAACGGTGAAAACAAAAATTCACAGCGTGAATTAGCTACTTAAAACGGTTCAAAATGGAGTAGAAAGAGGGTCTTGACATTGGTCTGAGAAAACGTTGTAAATTGAAATAGATAAGGTATTGATATTTTCAGAGGTTGTCAAATTGAAATAGCAGGAAAATGTGGTCCTACTCAAATCGAATCTATCGAATAACCTCACTGAAGTACTTCCCAGGGTTGGAACTCTTGTTACTCTCGTATTCGTAATAAAACAACAATATCAAAATGTACCTTTCTCAGAATCCCACTACGCTCTGTCTCCTGGAATAATGGTGGTAGCGTGTCCTCACCAAGGACTCTTCGGATTCACTCTACTCCAGTCCGGCGAGTCGCCAAAGCACGTTATGGACATATTACTGAAAAGGTGAAAAGATGTTGAAAAGGAATAAAAAATGAGTGTCGCTTAATAGCCTCGCCTTCTACATTGAGTTTCTAGCTAAAATATGAACAAAATAAATATCTGATATCTGGATTATGAGTGGCGCGAAAAAATAGGCCGGCTATTCAGTGACAAACCGATGTTTCAAATACATCAAGTACACACGTTTAAGATGAATGCTACCATGCTAGTTCAATCACCATGGTTTACGAGTCGCCATGAAATTATAGGGGTCGATGAATCTAGTGATCTATATCGAAAATAAACCGGAATCTTTTATTCAGAATCCCTGATGATCGACTTCCAAAGATGGTATACTATGACAATGGTTGTAAGCTACTGGAATACCTGCTATCGAGGGAAGCTAGACGGTTCTCGCGAACAAAGGTTTTGATCGATGAGTGAGTTTTATGTAGTTGTCACTCATCTAAAACACCCTATTTGGATTAGAACTCCTCGTCTCCAAAGATTTTTCGGCTATGGCTGTAACTGTGAGTATAAACAGTACTTCTCCAATAAGCAAACTATTTTAGACGCCTTCTAAGAGGATACTTAATTTCACTATTCTAAACTAGGAGCTGAGCTTGATAAAATACCTAGTTATATGAATATAACTTCACTAACCTTATTCGTTATTCCTTTCTTTGTCACCATCAGACAGGCTGGGAGGTCGAAATCGGAAACGAACCCTGTTGAACACTGAACCGAACATTTTCAGTTTCCATTGCAACAACCATGTTGGGTGCTCCTTGGAACTCCGCGCGAAGAACTACAAGTACAACAAGGCCATGAATCGAACAAATTCGCAATGTGTTGAGCAGCTCAACAGAAAAATCAAGAGAGTCAAATCATTCGCGCAGTTCCTGAAAGTGGAAGAATTCATGAACACCATGACTATGTATATGTCTAGCGTATAGATGGGAGTGCATAGATGTATTCTTACTATTGTCGTGTTTGTCTCCTATACTATGTTGAATTCTCTCTGGTTTACGAATGTCAATATTGTACTTTATAATGTGTTATAACTACATAGAGTTAGTTTTCATATTATATTTGTAACACGTAGAGTTACTCCATCTTAGCTACCATTCTGTTGTATTAGTGAGCACTATATGACAATTTCCTTTCTTCCGTGCCGTGGTGTGAAAACGTTACATGTTTCCAAAGTATTTAGAAAGATTCTCCAATTTGGTCATAAAGAAGTATTCGTATCAAATTCAATATGTTTAGAGAAAACCCCATTATATCAACTAACACAATGAAGTAAGAACAGTAAAAAAGGAAATGGATAAAGAAAACGAACGAAATTGAGGATAAATTGAACGGACGGAGAAGTGAAGAAAAGAGATTCTCGTGTTTTAAATATATTGCCCTCATTTTACCATTCCGCTGCACGTAAAAATGGGCGTGGCCGCGGCCCTAGTAGAATCTCAGGCATCAGCCGATACGGTCCCGTAACTTTTCGCCGAATTTTGACGGTCCCGTCACCACTGAAAAGTCGCGGGACCGTCGCAGAATGGCTCGCGTAGTCAACAAGTCCTGCGACGGTCCCGGAACCATAGTATTGGCGCGACACACCATCACAAATGTTATTGATTGGCCATCAGTCAGTCAACAGTTCCTGTCATTGAGTGGCAGTGCTCTACTATTTATATTATTTTTATTGCCTTTTTCATAGAATAATCATAACTTCGTTGCATTAGAGTAGGATGATACCGTCAAAGTTAGGATTAACTAGTATACTTCCATAACAAATAACTGATAAGATGATATAAATTTCAACTTATAACTATACAACCTATAACTATTGTAATAACTGCAAATACTCATATATTTATTGAATTAAAGTAGCATAGAACTGTCCTGATTCTGAACATACGCTTTTTATATCTAGAGTGAGTAGTTTTCTCGCAAGTTAACTGTAGCAGAACCAGATGAATCACATGATAATCAAACGAGAATGTTCATTGAAAACAGCATTCTTAGATGAGACAACTTTCTTGATGACTTATTATATAATGTATATTATATGGTTCATGACATTTTGGATCGCGCTACACATGGCATTGCAGATGTAATCATGAGGCTGTGCTAAGAAAGAAGTCTGGCACCACAGTGATCATCATGTCATCATGGAGAGCAATAAGCTATGGTGAGTGCTTATTGTGTGACTGCACTTCTTCAAAATAATGTTTAAAGGCTATTTGTACAAATACCGATCAGTGAGTTCTGAATTTTGTCTTATATTTAGGTAAGGTATAAACCGTAGTTCTCCAGTGGCCGTATTTTGTGAGTCCAAGTAGCCATGTAATTTACTCGAGCAAATTTCAGATGGAAAATTATTAACTGCTGCTATTTATGGTACAACATCCCTCCGCTTATTTTGAAGAAGTAAATGGTACCATTGAGAGCAAACAAGTAAGGACTATCAAGAGCTGAGTCAGATATAAGCGATTGAAAATTTGATTATGTAACTTACATGGCTACTTGAGCTTACAAAATACGGCCACTGGACTATATATCCAGAGTCTCCTGAGGTATGTTGAGCGTTGATCAACAAGAGTTATGCTGGAACTCAGGTGCAAGTTTTCTTCTTAAACAGTAGACGATTTCTATCATTTCAGAATCGGCATCGACAATAGTCTGAAGCATGGAACTTTATTTCGCTGTGAAAGAGACAAAGAAGGGACCCGAACTACTTAGCACCACCTCTGTCATCATAAACCAGGTATGTTCATTATTTCAACGTCCCCACGGCTTGTAGGTATATAATCTGGGAGACTAAAAGGGGGAGACATTTTTGTGTGGTGCCAATATGACTTTTACACTAGGGACGCAAGGGTTAGAGAGAGGATCAAAATATCGCGGATTGACAGTGCTATTAGCGAGGGAAAATAGTATAAAGCTGTGTAATCATACCCCAGTAAGGTCCGACTAAGCTACAAAAAGTAGGCCATTTTCAGATGTAAACACGTGAAAATTAAGAATTTTTCATCAAAAGTAGACCGTTTGTCTTCTTTTCGGCTAAAAAGTAGTCGGTTTCCGATTTTTTCTGACTATTTGGACCACTTTACTGGTGTATGTGTGTAATGTGCAGTTTTTACTCACTCTGGTCGAAAAGGAAACAACCCGTAGTACAATATTCTCGATACACACACAGAGAACTACATATTATATTCAATGTCATTACTATAATCAATACTTTCAGATATGGATCGTACGATGAAGGAAAGAACAGTGATCTGAACACCATCAACAGAAAGATATTCACATTGTCATTGTTTGTATGTAAATAAATTGTGTAAATGTTCTTGTTATTGGCAGAAAAATAGGTTTATAATATTTTTGATTAAAGAAAAACAATATTGGAATTCTGAAAAAATCAATAATAAGGGTGGTGAATATGTTCAGCTTTTGAATTTCGCGGCATGAGATCTGTGACGGTCCCATGACACCACTCGGCAAGTCTGCGACGGTCCCGGAACCTATTTATAAATAGGTCGCGGGACTGTCACGTTCTGGTCGCGGAACCGTTCACTTTTTGGTCGCGGGACCGTTACGGCTGATGTCTAAGATGGTGTATGACGACTCAGACCCTTTCTGAACTCGTGAAAATTTAGAAAATTCACTAATTTTATAGGTTTTTTTCTTGTTATAATTTATTTTATGTATAGTTTTTTGTCATATATCAGTTCTTAGCCCTCCGATCAATGTTTCGCGTACATGCACCCTATTGTTCTGTGAAACGCTCGAGTTCAATTTCACTTTTCCTTGTCGAAATCCCATTTTTGCCCAAAACTGTCGTTTTCTTTGAACGCGTTGTATTCTTTGAAACTTCTTTCTATTCTCTATATATTCAGGTCACCCGATGATTCGTTTTCTTCTCCTCTCTGATTCTTTGGATGTTTTTCTATTGAGGTGAGGCAATGCGCATACAAATTGTTATGTATTTTATCAACAATGGGAAGAAATTTGTTTGCAAATCACCACCCAATGTATTAGGAGGGGGGTTACGATTAAGAACGTTTTTCTATTTCTTGAATCCTGGCTGCCTGACATTGATTTCAGCTGGCAGACCATTCGCTTAACCTAGAATAAATGTAGTTTGCTAGCAATAATTGCACGAAAGTTGGCCACATGTTATTTCTATTAACCGAATTCCAAATCAACGCCTTAATCCTGTCTATATATGTTAAAATAGCACGTTTCATGTTTTTATACACCAATAATGTATGGTTATGTTCATATACCAGTAAGGTGTGACCACTGTACAAAATGGGCCCTATTTAATCATTTCAAATATGTAAAGGTTCACGATTTTCATTGAGAAATGAAAAGTTTCTTTCGAGATTGACGAAAAACAGTCAGTTTTTGATTTTTCATGGCTGCTCGTCTACTCGGACAACCTTATTTGGGTATGATTACCCCCTTTTGCAGGTGTTGTCACTTGTAGTTTGTAGTATCGAACAACATTTCGCGTAATCACACTCAGTGTGTAAGCAGACAGGTGATTGGGTTGGGTAGAATCCATCATAGAGAACTGACGTACATCCTAATTATTCCGTTTCCCACTTTCACATAATTGTCATCATTCCTTTGTGGATTCTACCCCACCCAATCACCTATCTGCTTACGCACGCCATTTATTTATAGCGGTTAAACGCAATGTTTTCTGACTTCAAGTTTAGTACGATGAAAAATTGGATATTAAATATTATCGAAAACACTTGTGATATTTTGAAATTTTTGTAAAGATCATTCGAAAATTTCAAACATGAGCCAGGTTTTGAACTATTCTTTGTCTCTGATTGTGTACTTTAGCATTTTCAGATTATTTTCTGTCTCAATTTTGGATGGAGTGCTGTGTTCGTGTTTATAAAGAAAAAGCTCTGTGGAGGCGCCGCTCAAAACAAGGAGTTTCTGGGAAAGGTAAGCTGCGTACATTATAATATTAGTACGTTTAAAAAAAAGGATAACCATCGTGTCACGATGGCACTTATCCATGAACTTTGGGGCGGTTTACACATGCAAATTTACCTTTTTGGTTATGATAAGTGGTTTTGGTTGCATTTGAGATGCAACCCGGTTTCATTTTGGTTGCATGTGTAATTGGCCGAACGTTGGCGTATTAAAATCGACGAACCGTTCAAAAATCATTCACATCTCCACCCAGCAATGCTTGAAATGTTGGCTGGTGTTTTCGCCGCATTTCCTATTAAACTTTGAAAAAAAAAAACTATTGAGTTAACGATTTTTCGATGTGTCCAATTCTGTTCTCGGTGCGCGTTTATAGACAGTCGCAAATCAAAAGAAACATTGACCTCGCGCTCATTTGCTCTACATTATAACTGCTCAGAGCTTGGTTAATTTGAGAGAATTTCTATTGGCAACATTTTTTTAGTATTTGTTTGTTTTCAGGCTCATTTTCGCCTCGCTGTCTTCTCGTTGCTGGAGAGAACCGGGTATCAATTGTCGCAAAGGTCAGTTATAGTTAACGTTTACTATTTCTCAACTTGACGATCTCGCAAAAGCTCTATCATAGTAAGCGTTGGTCATTTTGAAGCGGAACAATCTTTGGTTTTTCATTCAGAAAGAACGGAATTTTTCGCTGTACATGTGCCGCATCCCAAGAGTTTCAATTTATATATTGTTTAGGTTGGAAAAAGCTTCAATCTGTTGTATTTCAAAACTGGCTGAATAGCTTCAAAAATTGAAGTGATGGGACCACTTTTTGCCCCACCTAGGAAAAATTACCCGTTTTGACAAGTTTCCTATGAAATACGGGTTTCCATTCCATTTAATAGTTAGTCGCAGCAAAAATTGAAAAAAAAGCAAAACGAGCACATGTGAGAAGTGTTGTACTGATATTCGTGGAATACACGAAAAGTTGAAATCAAGGTTGGAGTCTCATTTAATCACATGTTTGGTTATTTCTATCGCAATACTGTAAGCACATCTGTGTCCCACAATACAGCTAATGTCACTGATGTTTGCTTTTTACAGGATTTGAACGTAAATCTGCGTTTTCGTGATATGGGCCTGACGATAACGACTTCTCCGTAGGAAGAGCTACATCTATTTTCACACGAAGAATGTGGTGAGTAACAACACACTTCAATTTTTTGCCCAAGTAGTTCGGCGAAGCTTCAGTTATTTTATTTAATGTCCACATATGTTATGCGAAACTCCTAACTAAACAACCTTTCAAAATCACACTATTACTTAGCCAGTGGCTGTATTCACTAAACTCAAATAGGCGGGTAACTTACACAAACCGTATTCACTAACTCAAATAGCGCTGTCTGATAGGACTTACCCGGCCATACGGGCATAAAAGCTCAATTCAGTTGCTTTTGATAGTTTTTGCTGAAGAGTTTTCGAATTTTCAAAATCATATTTTAGAGTGTGTCTTAACTTGAGGCAAAATTATTGAAATAGTTCAAGTTCCACAATTATACTGCCTAAATTGTGGTTTTATAAGAATAACTACCAAATTTCGTTTATGTAAATTTCGTAAATGGTAAAATATCTTCCAACGAACGTTCCAAATGATTTACACGGCTATTTGGCAAATAGGCTATTTGAATGCCAGTTAATACCTAAACCGATAAGTTCGTTACCTCCAAGTAAGCTATTTGAATTTTGCTCAAATAGCTTACTTGACTATTTGAGCCTAGTGAATACGGCCACAGGTTGTGTTTTTATTCGAGTGGAATCGTGCATATCATGGAATGTTTTTGACTATATAGGTAAACATCATACTTTTAGATTCGGGACACAACAACTCGAGACACCGGCAGAAAATTCACTTCAAATCTAAAACTTTTCGATATTATTTGTGTTAATTGTCATTATGAACTAATAAAGTGAATAGTACATTCTGTTGTCCTTTCGAGATTCATCAAGCATTACTTGCATGCATTCTCACCAATCGCGAACAGCGTTTTTTTATTATTATGGAGAAACTGAACGATTCCCGAAACCACACTTTTGGGCCCTAAAAGGGAGATTTCGGCCCCAAAATCGCGGGCCTAAAAGGTTCCTTTTAGGCCCGCGATTTTGACCCCGAAACCTCCCTTCTAGGGCCTTTTATTCCCTTGACTTTTCACCTATGGTTAATACAGTTAAGCTTCATGATGAGAGTGTGTATTATGATTGAGTAACACGAATGAGTAAACTTGAAATTGAAAACATCATATAACCTGTACAATAGTAGTCACCTTAGCTTGAGTTAATTCATATTATTACTAAATGCATTCAGACTTTGTAGAGTTTGTTTTTGTGCTGATTACTCTTTTTCATTTCTTTCAACTTTGGTAATTCCAAATGCTCAGCTCATGTTCCGTTGTATGGAGTATTTATACTATTGTAAACAATCGTGGAAAAATACTCACTGTTCCTTGCGATTTGAAAGTACCAACGTTGCATCCCGATGGGAGAACTGAAACAAACAATGTAAATTATGTTTTACTCGATAATGAAAACCTCAAATATCCTCGAATTGTATAAGGTTTCACACTTTTCGAAATTATATTCTCTCATTTAGAGTTTCATCCAGGAAGGAATGCGAAAATCGGACGAATTGTTCGATTCAGCTCAGCTTGTAGTTAAGTGCCCAATCACTCAGTTATGAATTGAACTCACTGTCCATGGCACCGTAGTTTCCAGCCCAATTGTCGCTCGAGGTATGGCTGTTGAATGTTATTTTCATGGTTGGTCCCGTAGAGACGTGATACGTTTGGTAAAAATCAATGCCAGCTTCCACTCTGTGTTGAAACAAATCTAAATACATGCATGACTCTCTTCTCCAGAATTACTGCGAGGCCGATCGTAAACTTCGATAATAAAGATAGAAGTTAAAGTTCACGGCAAGTTTCAATGATTAATCTGTAGAAAAGAGACTTTAATAATAATATGAAACTAATTTTTCGTCGCGACGCTTACCACACTCTTCTTAAAAATACACACTTCCAGATATACGGGAACTGATCGGGAACGAACGTTTCTTATAACGACCTATCGCTCTCGCTCGCACTCTCTCGCTTTTGTGGCTGCCCAATCCCAGAGAATTGGCGCAAATGTTGTGAATTTACGTTTCTTGAAACGGAATGCGGTCCAATATGCTGTTGTACAAGCTGATCGGGCTGCAGTTGTAATCATGAAAAAGATGGAGCAACGCGAATGTCACAACAGAACCAGTTGGTGCGGCCACCACGTATTCACAGCGTTGGCCGGAGGTATAGTTATTGGGATAGCCCGGCGAGTAAATCTGCAATTACCGCGTTAAAATAACCTCTGCTAAGGAAAAATAATCTATATGGAAACAGTTAGCGATTGTAGTTTGGATCTGATTTTATTTTTAGTTCGCATTACGTAGTTCACATGCTTGCAATTGAGTGAAAAACCAAGAAACAAATGTTTATTTGTAGTAATATCGCGCGCAGCGCGAAGCGCTGCGTGTGATATATGTAAAACATTTTTTTTCGAAATTTAAAAAGAGAGAGAGAGCTAGATATCTATTAAATACATGTTGTGTGAAAAAATGAGGAGAATCGGTCAAGGTTGAAAAAAGTTATGCTGTCGTGTCTTTATGAAAATTTCCGTTGTCCCTCGTCCCTCGTCCCTCGTCCCTCGTCGCTCGTCCCTCGTCCCTCGTCCCTCGTCCCTCGTCCAATGTCCGCATAGAAAATTATTTTTTTAACTACTGGACCGATTCGGCTGAAATTTGGCACACATGCGTAAACCCCAAAGTTAGCTTGGCCCCCAAAGTTTGGTGTTGTCAAGTTTTGTTTGGCGCTTGGCGCGGGCGCCAATAGGCGCCGGAAGCTGGAAATTGTGTGTTCCCATGGTTGAAATGCTTCGAAAATTTGCACAGAGGTGAGATTAGTGAATTACAGCCTTCTCTGAAAATAAATTTGGTGTTATAGTTTCTATTTGGCGCCAAACGCTGGCGCCCAGTAGCGCCAAATTAGAACAACGCCAGGCAAGTAGGGTAACGAGCGAAATGTTCCACAGATGTCCGAACTATGAACATAGTTAACGAATACGGCTTGGATACCAGCATTTCTTCGACATTCTGCACCAAAACGGTACTTTATCCGCCAATTGGCGCCAAAATTGAAAATAGGGTTTCTGAACCAAAAAACAGTCGGAAATTGTGCTAATTGGTCGAGGCCATTCATTTCAAGTTATTTGTTACCAATTAGAGTAACTTTACATTTGGCGCCAAACGCTGGCGCCCAGTGGCGCCAAATTAGAACAACGCCAGGCAAGTAGGGTAACGAGCGAAATGTTCCACAGATGTCCGAACTATGAACATGGTTAACGAATACGGCTTGGATACCAACATTCCTTCGACATTCTGCGCCAAAACGGTACTTTATCCGCCAATTGGCGCCAAAATTGAAAATAGGGTTTTTGAACCAAAAAACAGTCGGAAATTGTGCGAATTGATCGAGGCCATTTATTCCAAGTTATTTGTCACCAGTTAGAATAACATGTTCCATATCTCAATTGGCGCGCCCGTTCGCGCCGATTGAGAAAATATTTTCTTTGTACTGTAAAGACGCAGATTTCTCACAATACTCAGATTCCAATTATCGAAGCGGAAAAAAGCTGTTTTAACCAGTTTCGCTTATCACGCCAATTTAAGAGATTAATTAACGCAAAACATATTTTGAAAACCCAGGATCACATCGTTTGAAAACTTGGAACTTCCAGATATCAGGATGTTTGATAGTTACCACTATTCGAAAATCGTTTTTCTAGTCAACTCTAGGAGTGGTTGTACTAGTACAACTAGCAAAAAAAGAACAATTCGTAAAAAGTGGGGGACCAGAAAAGTGTGTGAGTTCTGTTCGGTTTCACCGTTTTCTGCAAAAAGTGAACAATACGATGTTGTGAACGAGTGTGCAACAAAAAAAGAACAATACATTTGTTTGCACAACGGTTCACAACGTTCTTAGGGGAAACCACTATGCACTTTTACGTTCAAGTTATACTCTGTATATTCTGTTTTTTGTGAACCGTAGTGCAAACAAATGTATTGTTCTTTTTTTGTTGCACACTCGTTCACAACATCGTATTGTTCACTTTTTGCAGAAAACGGTGAAACCGAACAGAACTCACACACTTTCCTGGTCCCCCACTTTTTACGAACTTATATTGAATTTACTTTCGTAGCAAAGCCGCGAGTTGTTGTTGCATTCAGGCTCTGAACTGCATATTTGAGAACCCTATAAAAGAAAGCCCATTATTATGGTAAAATCATCATACAGAACAAATCGGTGTTATTTCTCACTTTTCCACTTCCTTGCAAGAAGTATGTTGAAGAGCAAGTGGGCGGAGCCAGAGTAGAAACTCCCACGGGGGAGGACGTAGAGGGAACTTGGGTGGAGGGAGCAGAGAAAAAGAGACATGGGGTCATCTTTGCTGGAATTATAAATAACTGGTTAATGGTCTGAACATTCCTAATCATACAACTTACTTTACGTTTCTTTCGTATAATGGACCATTTATGTAGGTTGTGTGTAGTTTCACTTTTGTTAATTTCCAGAGAAGAACATTGCTGCTTATAGGGCATGCCAAATTTATATAATTCGGTCTCTCGCCGAAATAGACCCTCCCAGCAAAAGGTTCGTAGGCCAGGTGGTAACCACTGCACTACAAGAGCCAATAACTAACAAGCGTTAGAATCGAAGACATGTGTTCGTACACAGCGGAAAGTGAGATATACAGTACCCTTCCGTCTTTCTGTTGGCGACGACTATAATTGGCAGACTAAAACTGGAAGATGGACTCGATCTTCATTGACAAACCCCTCTTGCAAACGGAAGTGATATTGGCGGCGCATTGTGTGTTGATCCATTTCCCCTTCTTCACCTCATCGTCCACCAACGCCATTCCCACACAATTGCCGAGGGCAAGTTCCGAATAACCTCAAAGAAAGTGTTCTTCTACTATCTATAATTTTTGAAGTACCTGAAAATCGCAAAAATGTTTTCTAATGTGTTTATTTGCAGCTTTATTAGTGTCATAAACTTTCATGTACCAGTACACTGCTTTTGAATCTTTGGTTCAATAGGTTATTCTGCTCTAGTTTGCATGTAAATAGCTCGACGCTCAACCTTATTGAGGACCACATTCTGGAAAAAATGGCCGCAAATTCCTTCGTTAAACCTATTGTAGGCAAAGTTGTGGTCACCGACGTATGTCATTGCCATTATACCACGGGTGAATGTAGCCTCCAAATATCAACACAAGTTGTTTGTCATATTGCGGTGTGCTTTTCAAGTCGGAGATACGCTCATAGTTAGACAACCGATACATATTTTGTTCGTCTATTATACTTACCAAAATTGTTGTATTCTGTGTTTGGTGAAACAGTTCCATCCACCCATTCATATTGATCGTCATCCCATTGTAACCCGATTCGAGTATAATCAATCATCGATTCTGACGACAAAATTTCGCGTATGAACTCGTTTTCCTAGAAATAATTTATAGGAAATATTATACACTATCAAACCTTCAGTGAACTTATATCTCGACCGGAATGGAATTTATTGTACACTATCGATCGTGATTGAATTTTGCAACAAATCGCAAGCGCACTCGTTGGAATACCAGCTAGAGTGTAATACGGTTTGAATTTTCAGGATGGCTGATACTTTATCAGAAAGTGACTCGAGTAAACAACTTGATGTACAGTTTCTCACCGCCACTGTGTGAATTGACGTCAAATATGCGCATTCCACTTCGCAGGCTGACTCAGCGTTTGTTTTCGACATGGGTGAAATGGCCTTGTAGCAGAAGTTGTTGAATTCACTGTACGATGAACCGCAACTGGGGGCTTAATCGATTAGATTACGACATAGATCAACATTTGTCTTTTCAGATTGGTAGATGAACGCGACCAAGATAGGGTGAAGAGGAGAAGACCTTACACCAACCTTGAATGTCGGAAAGGTTTACACTAGACGCCTTACGTGCCGCGCGGCGTTCGCATGTAAATTTTATGTATAAGGAGTGCCAAATGTATAAGTTCCTGTCTCTCACCGGAATGGAACCTGCGAGCAAAGGCTTCGTAGCAGAGCGCTTACCACGGCGCTAATAGAGCGCATAACGGGCAATCTTTGCGATCGAAGACATGGGTACGAACACAGCGGAAAGTGAGATATACAGTACTTGCCCGCCATTCCGTTAGCGACGACTATAAAGGGATCTTTTTTTTCTCGTAAAATAGGTCGACCAGCCCAAATCGAAATTTCCACCTAACGGTAAGTTGTATTACAATATAAAGTTTTGGATGAGACAAACTAGGAAAAAGTACCTTCCGTGGTGATTTCACATCCGAATCCGAGAACTTCTTCCTCGCAAATTCCGCTGATCCACTTTCCACTCATCGAACCAGACTTTAAGAGATAAACACAACTACCGAAACTTGGGTTAGGGTGACCTAAAAACGAACATGTACATCTACACTTTGTATCGTAATTCTTGGATTTGTCAGTTCAGAGTTTGCTTTAACTGTAGTTTCTCGTGTTTGAAATCGTGTGCAACGTTATCTTACAAGTCGTCTTATCCGACATTGATCAGTATTCTTGAAAATGTCACGGAAGCGTATTCAAAAATGTATAGGAAGCGAGACGATCAATTCTAATACTTTTCATTACATGTGATATAAAATCAGTCATCTGGTGATAAACTTGCGACCCTATAAGTCAAGTACATATTTCAACAATATGGAGAGGTCTTGTTGTAATGCCAGGAGAACAGACTTTACTAATACGCAGAACGCAGTACGCGACAAGACCTTTATTTTTTCGGTTACAATTTCTAAACAGTTACGTTTGGTGACTGTATATTACCGTGAAACGATCAATACATCCGTACCCGGTGCAAAGTTGGTATAAGATGAGGTGTTGACTTGGTTTCCGTCCGAATATGTACAAGATATCTTTGTAGTTCCAGAACACGTGATACCCAGCCACACGTGAGTGTTCATGTTCTCAGCCTCCATTTGTATTTGAGCATCCACCTGGAATTGAAGCTCACTTTCACCTCTCTGAAAGGTATACAGTCCAGCTAAGGTAGGGAAACTGAGTGTCTTTTCACAGTCCCTGAACATGATATTAGCGACTTTACCATTGCACGGTATAGTTCGTTGCACCCATCGATAGCAGTCAGCCATAGTGGCCGAGTGCACCCTTCTTGCAGGCGACTGATCTGGCAGCTTGCGAGTCTTTTCATTACAAATAAAAATTCAAAAAGTGGTTATTTTCAGATTTTTGCACATATTTTGTGTTCAAAAGGTAATCACATAATCGGGGAATAATTTAAACAATTTTTTGTTTGACAAAATTGTTGAAAAATGGTCAGAAGAGATGGTTGGTTATCCGTACTTTTAGTTTTCCCAATCATGTTCAGATAGCTGGCTGGTTGTGGGCGCCGCGCCACCTATCACAGCTGAGTTGCATGTGCAACAGTTTCGATTAGACTGGTTGCTGTTGGAAACTTTCCAACACAATTGACTCCGCCCACTAAAATATACTGTACCTGGCTGTTATCGATGGGTGAAACGAATTATACTTGTTTGTGAATTGTATTGAGTTCATTTGTTTATTAATGAGACTTGTTGTAATGAATTTGCCAGTCTAACTGAATATGACTGTTCGGCCCACAATACAGCAACGATAGATAACACATCGCGTTTTACCATTGAAGCAACTGAACACGTGATTGTCACGTGAACCATCGACTGACTAACGAGATGTGTCAGTCAAAACGCCCGAGATTTTTTTAGTAAAATAAGAGAAGCTTTTCAATTCGAAGCAATTTAATCCTTTTCGAGCAGTTTCCATTCTACGAAGCTAGAACAACAAAACACACGAAAGTTTATGTTCTCTTCTTTCATGAGTTTGCGCGAATAATAGAAGGAAATCATTGTTTTCTCAGTTCATTTGCTAATGAGCCTCTCGCGCACGCAATAACATCTTCTGGAGAGAAATACAACATTTTCATTTCTAATAAAGGGCCCAGAAAAATGCTCACAAATGCATTCTGTGGCTGCACAAGGCCTCCCCCCTGTGGTTCACAAAACTGTTCGGCCTCTCTTTGGAAACTACGAGTCGTGAACGTCTGAAAGAAACTATCATGAAAGTACAGAGAATCACACGTAACTTCACTCCGGTGGTATAGTCACAGGAAAATTGTGGATAAGATTATCAAAGGGTGTCAAGAATGTAATAGTTCCTCATTGGTTAGTGCTCGACTTTCTCAGCATTTCTATCAAGACCTGCCTCCATCGCTTTGCGCACTAGTGTGCGACACCTGTATCCTGGCGGGGTGAGAGAGTAGAGAAACAGATTTTGTTTGAAGAAATACAATTAAAGAAAAGCTCAAACATTGAGAACGTAAATACGTTAAAATATTAGTAAGAAAACATCGTAGCACGTTTCGCCTCTACCCGCAAACGTGACCACTAAACTTATATTCTCTCTCCCCAAGTGGGCATGACAGTTTTGCATGTTCGTAGATACGGCTTCAGGCGTGCAACTTATTAGGAATATTATGCGATATACAGAAACAAATACGCTTTCTCATTCGCAAAAATCTCTTTTTCCACTAGCCGTCAAAACAAATATTCAACACAATGAGAAACCCGCCTTATAACAGTTTCCATTCCCAATGTCCTCGTATCCATTGGAACACGTACAGTGAACTGCTGGAATACAAAAATACATTTCATACAGTCTAAAATAGTTTGTTGTTTCAATTTCGCACAAGGAGATAATGATGCTTGACTGTCGTAACTCTCCTAACTTTTTGTTTTTGTGAACTTTCAGCTCAATATCAAAAAGCCGAAATTAAGGACTGATTCTTAGTAAATGCAGCAACTGTTGTTGATAATTAGAAATCTCAAATCTTTGAAAACTTTCACCCTTAATGTTAAAACCATCAAAATTCATTATTATTCCCTCACCCATCAAACTCACCCATCAAACTCATTAAACTCACCCGAAATGGCAAATGAAAGAAAGATAACACTTCGTTTCATGTTTGATGGACCAATGAAATTCCTTATCTCGTTCGCTAACTGCTCACCTTATCGATAGTTCTCTCAGAATTTCGAGGAAAAATTGTCAGCACAATCTTGAAAATAGATCTCAATCAATTGTGTTTCACTGATATCAACGGTATACATTGTTTAGTTATTTTTCAGCCAAATTCTAAGAAATAGAAAAAACCAAACCCCAACTTCAAACACAAACTTCAAAATGTGGGATATTTTCCAGAATTGTCTAAAACGAAACTTTTTTTGGCTTAGAGAACTCGGTCAAAAACTTGAACACCATTACCAACCGCGATTACACTGTTAGTCAGTTACACAGTCACGTTACACATGTTAAACACAGCAGAACTGAGAAACGTGTAATAACCAAATGCACGATGCTTCATTAAAATGCTTACACTCCACATGTCTATTCAATTGACTTTTACTAGATACGTTATCGGCTGCTGGATCATTGTCAATTTTACAAAAACTATTCAAAACAAGTTGGAAAAGTTCATTCTTCTCTCACCTTTTTGCAAAGCGTAGAATAAGAAAGGATTCATTTCAAACTACCGTCAGAACGCGAGTCTCTTCCATTAATTTCATACCTAGTTCTTGAGTTCTTCAAGATTTGATTTCGTGCTCGGGCGTAGATAAAGGGACCAATCCTCTTCAATTTGGAGGTTTGAGCGGATTAAACGATATTGGTCACATTAAAAAACCAAAATCATCCATATAGGTGTCAACTTCCTGTCTTGCTGAGTGTTCTCAAAAATGCGGCGCTACCACGCGCACGTACATACACCGCCGAGTTCACCTACGTACAACATTTTCAAAATGTTTATGAAATTTCAAAACCATATTCAAAACATGGCCAATATTACGGTCCCTTGAAATGAGAAGCAGAACAGTATTTTGGTCGTATCATGTGTAACGAAGTCTTTCTTTAGTTAGCCACTTTGGGTCATTATATTGATATTGTAACTGACAGCGCGAAAAAAGTAAAGTTCGCGGGGCGGTTCAATGGAACAAGACTAACTAGTGCTATCTCTGATCCAAACAATGTGCTGCTAAAAGGATAGAATGGAGCTATCTTCAACCGTAGAATAGTGGGTTTCTTGTGTGCCATGGTTGTCCCATATAGTTGTATAACTTTCAACGACATAAAATGTTGAAAGTTGACAGAGAAAGGTTCATTACGGTGAAATAACAGCGTTAATATATGTCTATTCCTCAATTCGATGAGAAATCTGCGGTGAATCCCTGGTAAGCATGAGATACATCCGTCGTGAACTGCACGAACATTTGATTGTTGGTCGAAGTGTAGCTGTCGCTGATGTTACCGTAGTTTCCAGAATACCTAAACAATTGAATGGTATACTTTGCACTTCGCATGGTTTTTTTTAAGAAAGACGATTTTATGGTCAAATGGCAACGCTTCAGTCCTTCAAACTGCAATACATTTTTCAATTGCAATTTAAAGGACCGTTGACACGAGATTGGTCCACATAATCGTCCTACTTTAAAGGACCAATTTTCACAAAGTGGGCCTATTAGGTGTTGTTGTTTTTCTCAGCTGTATTTGAAGTTTGATCGTCGCCTTCCGGTCAAAACTTATAAATACAACAATGCTCTGATTGGTATAGACGACTACGGTATACAATTTCTCTCTCTAATATATTCTAATGCAAACCTCAACAATGTTGAAAATATTCAGTAACACTCTCTTTTAATGAGAACCAGAATCGACTGCTAAAAGTTCCAACCTGTCGGATAGGATTAACGTTATCAAAACAAAATTAAAGATCTGTAACCACACTGTAGAAGTCTTAGCTGGAATCAGAATATTCTCGCAAACCTAGTAAACTTCATTAGGTTTTTTCGAGAAGCTTTGAAGGAGACCGGAGAGCAACATGGTTTCTCGTAAAGCTGTTGTATCCTTCTTTTGATTGGACGCGTTGCGTGTCGCGCGGCATTTTCATGTGAATGTCACGTGGACTGATCCAACTAATATACAAGTTATTCGTGCTCTCTGAACTCAATACAGTTCACACCAACCCAAAACAAAACCTCTGCTCAAGTTGAGTTCCGGTCTCCTTTAAAGGGACAGTACCTCTTTAATTTGATGATTTGAGTTCTCAGTGGACACATGAGGCGAAAAATGAACAAAACAGTCAGAATTAGTGAAATTTTCGCAATTTGGGTCGTTTTTGAGCAAATTGGAGTACGGCCACAACGTGGAAGCCACAGCACGTACCTATTTTCATGGACACGCGCACAAATTGTCCGCAAAACGTCCATGGGACGTATCATAAATTCAATCACGTAACAACTGACATATTTAAAAGTGTTTTAGTTATCTATGCCTCTTTTTGGTTCACTTAAGATTGAAGTTGTGTGTATTAGAACCGAGTTCATCTTTTGACCAAAAAGTTTGCGATACAGTAACCCTTAAGGTAGTTTGGCTCATAAGAGGTTTGGTTCTCGACTGATTTTCATTTTTTTTTTGTAATAGTAAGGGACCATCAGTACACTATCAAAGCAGTTTCTTGAGACTTCATGTTTTTTAATCGATCGAAATTATAAAGAAACGGTCCCTTTAATTACGGTTATCCGAATTGCTTTAGCAATGTCCCAAAAAGTCTTTATCGATTTTATTACTCACGTTGCCTCAACGTTGTAGTTTGATACTCACGTCGCTAAAACATTGTAGTTTGAACTTGGTCCGTCGTAGACTGTGATTTTATCATAATCTTGGTCGCCCTTCTCCGTGTTCACGAAATTGAATTTGAGTGTTATCCTGAATATTCAAATTACAAAAAAATTTCCCAGATGGCGTATATTGTAAAATTTATCTCAACAATTATTGTTTAAGAGACGTGTAATCGTTATCTCACAAAAAAATAAATATGATTATACAGTGAACTTTGTGAAAAATATATTTTAGGTCGTTGTCGTTAAAAAAAAAGTTCCACACTCGTTGTTTATTTTTTCTTCCAGTCATCATTTTTTGCTTATTTTCCCCATCTTTTTGTATGTAAATATATTAGAACATTTTTCTGACCTTTTTCCAAACACAGTTTCCAACTGATAGTGACAGTCATATTGAGAAGGGTAGGGACTGGGATAATTCGGACTTGTAATCTAAAAATGGTCGATTGCATTTGTTTTGCCGATACGAACATTTGCGTTATCTATAATGTTATTTGAGTTCAAAGTTTTCTTTTTTTTTCAATTTCAGGAAACTAATCGAGTTTTGAGTTACGAGTACTTATTCAAGCGCATACACCTATATTATAGTATTCACTTAAGTTCAAATAAATTATTATCATAATAACTATTGACAAAAACTCACTGTTCCTTGCGATTTGAGAGTACCAACGTTGCATCCTGATTGTCGAACTGGAACAGTGTACAGTAAGTGCCAAATTTGTAAATTTCCGTCTCTTGCCGGAATCGAACCTGCGAGCAAACGTTTTGTAGCAGGGTGCTTACCACTGCGCTATTAGAGCATATATACATAAAGCTTTGGTATCGAAGAGATGTGTGCGTACAGAGAGGAAAGTGAGATATACAGTATCCTCCCGCCTCTCCGTTGGCGACGACTATACATTAAGTTTTATTTGATAATGAAACCTCGCCTATGCATGAACTTCATAACTTTTCACATTCTTCGAAATTGTATTAAATCAATTTAATGCTTTCTTCTATACTACAAGTAAAATGAATAGTCACGTAAAGTCGGCATTCTGATAAGGAATCGTGCACTTTGTCATTGCACGTTTCTTAGTTCTGCTGTGTTTAACATGTTTCATGTGACTGTGCAATAGACTAACAGTATAAGTGCATACTTTTGGCGGATATAAAGTATGCAACCAGTGTTTCCTGCAACTTGTAATAACAACCTCATAAAATAAACTCACTGTTCATGGTACTGTAGTTCCCAGCCCAATTGTCGCTCGAAGTTCGGCTGTTGAAGGTTATTTTCATGGTTGTTCCCGTAGAGGCGTAATAGGTGTGGTAATAGTCAATGCCGGCTTCAACTCTGCAAGCACACAGGAATATCGGAACAAATTGCACACGTGGTAGCCACGTGGTAGTTTGAGCCCACCTGCTGTAGTTTCAACAGAAAAATGGGGGGTAAAAGTTGAACATATGGATAGTATTCATATATTTAACTTATTCATTTATTGACTCATATATTATTGATTGACTCATATATCCTTCCGTATCATGGAAGGATGAGAAGGTGAAGTTGAATATTGAAACTGAATAATTATCTCCCATCCCCACCAACGAAATATAAAACTAGTTCGACTGAATATAACTCTTTTCATTCCTACGGAAACTTCGGCAGCGTGACAGTCAAATTTTGAAGCAATGTTGTCCAGTTTGTAAGCGTTTATGTCGACAGTTCATGCGCGAGGCATTTATTATGTGAGCCAGTAACGCCGGCGTACGTAGCGCCAACTAAAGCAACACGCATAACATGCGTTGTTCTAAGCGAAGTGAATACTCACGTAAAAGTGTGATCTGGCTCTAAGAGGTAACGTATCTTACACAAAACTCACGTTTCTTGAAACGGAATGCTGTCCAATATACTGTTGTATAAGTTGATCGGACTCCAGTTATAATCATTGAAATGTTTCAATAACGAGAATGTGACAACAGAACCAGTCGGGGCGGCTACCAGGTATTCACAGCGTTGACCGGAGGTATAGTTGTTGGGATAGCCGGGAGAATAAATCTGCAAATAGAATGTTTCATTCAAATAAGACTCATCAAGTTATTCCAGTTAGATATTTCCGTTGTGAATCCAAACAATGAAACCAAAATTCCATGAAAATGTATTGGAACTATTCTTGTTGAAACTGCCTTTATTTGCTGGCAGTATGTGGTATGCTCCGCGTTACTTCATACTCTGAAGTTAAAAGAGTTGTTTACCAAGGTTCGTCCCATCAAATTGATCAGTAGTCGATATCAAGTTGTGAGATCAATAATTGGTGCACAATTATTCACCAATTTCTCGGTAAAAAGTCTGATCCTTGATTTCCAACTGTTTTTGGCGATCTTCGGTAAACAACTTGGTTTTCAACTTCAGAGTAGGTATACAACCTTATACTTCACAACTCACTAATAGGACGCTTGTTTCAATTGTAAACTGTATATACAACATATGAACTGTATATTTTCTTACCTCTCCACTTCCTTGCAGAAAATAGGTTGAAGAGCAAGTGGGCGGAGCCAGTGTAGAAACTCCCATGGGGGAGGAGGTAGAGGGAACTTGAGTGGAGGTAGCAGAGAAAGAGATACAGGGGGTCGTTTTGGCTAGAGAAATGGGTGATTATTTCCTTTAGTCTTTCACAGATTACTATCATTATATAAAATATATTCATTAACATTTACTTACTTATCAAACATTTACTATCATTATATAAAATATATTCATTATATCATTTACATATCATCTCATAACGCCTTAAACTGAAATTTCAATACTCTCCTACTTTTGAACCTGTCAGAAGTGTGGAAATATCTTGATAAAACCATCACGGATAGGCGTTTACACTTGATATTTACAATATTTACTTTTTTTGCTTTTCCTACTTCTCACTAACCTCTTTTACAGACCGAGATCATATCTGCTGAGCATTGAGTATTGATCCATTGTCCACTTTTCACTTCCTCGTCCCTTAGAGCCATTGCCACACAACTTCCCAGGGCGGGTTCGGAATGACCTGAAATACTTGTGAAGGGAGTGATAATTTGTTTTTCAGTGTGTTCCACGCAATAATAGCCCTCCACAGTAAGATTGTAGAAAAGTACTTTATAAATTACTGTAGAAAGTCTAGTGAAGTATAGTTTGATCTCGTGTCGAATTTTAGGTATTTCCACTGACAGCGATCAGAATAAACTACAAAAACGACGGGATGGGGTAAAATGAACCCCATAGAATCGCAGACGATCAAAGTACAAACAGAGAAAAACGCAATAAAACTACAGTATCGGCCTGCTCTTTCCGATTGAGCTGTTGCTAACCAATTGATGAATAAGTTCAATATTCTTAAACAAACGTTCTGTCGTTTATTTAGAAACACATGTTTGTTTTTACCAAAGTTATTGTAGTCTGTTTGAGGCGAAGTAGTTCCATCCACCCATTCATAGTTCTCGTTGGTTCCCACTTGCAGCCCGATTCGAGCATAATAGAAGAAATTGTGCATCGATGAAATATCCATGGACATTTGCATAGAAATGTTGCGCACGAACTCGTTTTCCTGTAAATAATTATAACAATCAGGTTTATATTCACTATTATTAGCTCTGAATAAAACCTCAACGGCTTCGCTTCTCCTAAAAAAAGTTATCACGATATGTGTTTCTCTAATCAGCTGTGTTTGTCTTTTGACCTCAACCGCTAATCGATCGATATTCGTGAATTACCGAGTGCGTCGAGATCGAGATCAAAATACAAGCATGATAAATATAAACCCATGCACCGACTCGACTTTCTTTGCACTTTGTAGTCTGATCAACGCTCCCTTGTAAAGATTGTACATTTAACATACAATTTTTTGAGATACGTTTTGCCATAGAATTTTTAATAACTTAACTTGTAAATTCTTACTACTTTTTGTTGAAGAATCTATGCGCAATAAATTTTGTATCATTATTATGATTCGGTATCTCCGTCTAATACACTTCATTTTTTTCCGACACGTGATTTTGAAAAAAAAAACCAAAAATTTCTGTACTTGTTTTCAAAAAAGCGCTTTAAACCTACCGCTCCCGAGTGAATCGACGTCAAATATCCGCATTCGGCTTCACAGGCTGATTCTGCATCCGTTTTCGACGTGGGGAGAAGGGCCTTGTAGCAGAAGTTGTTCAATTCACCGTACGATGAACCACAACTGGGAGCTGGAACATTGTATCGTAGTTATAAGTGTCGTTTGATCTGTAGCACAGCAAAAGCGTCAAATTGAACTCCGAATGCATCAGACTCATACTACACAAACTACAAACACAGCAGAAAAAAGGAAACAAATATGTTAGTGTCTATTAGGGTTGTCAATCGGTTAAAGTCAAATATTATTCATGGGTACGCGAATATACTCTAAAAAACAAATATTTCGACTTTTTTTGAATAATTTTGGTTTTTTGGTCATTCGACTTTAACAACCGCAATGCTCGTCTTTATTCATTCAACCGAAGAAGTGAAACATATACCTGAGGGATTTGACTTGATTTGACATCCGAATCCGAGTATTTCTTCCTCACAAATTCCGCTGAGCCATTTTCCACTCCTTGAGCCGGACTTCGAGAGATAGACACATCTACCGACTCCTGGGTCAGGATGACCTGAAGAAATTTAGATAACAGAAGAGTAATCATACTAAATGAGATTTCAAGGCAACCTTGTCCATGCACATATTTTGTTCAACCCGCATTGGCACGTGGCCGGTTTAGAAAACCCAGGGTACATAAAATAACGTGGCGCGCTTCAAAAAGCCTAAGAATTTTTGAACCGTTCGCAAATCATGTTTGTTAGTTTGAATGAAAAAGATATATGTCAGTTTTTGCTTGAGCACCTTTGCATACTATACTGTCAAACGATTGCACAGTCACGTGAAACATGTCAAACACAGCAGAACTCAGAGACATGCAATGACAAAATGCACGATGCCTCATCAAAATGCTGATTTCACGTTAATATTCAAATTACTTCCAGTATAACCTTTCTTCCGCACCCTGTTAACTAAACCGCGGTAGCTTGCCGCTCTTCTGCAGCTGAGTAGATGAAGCATTTGTTATAGTCGTCGCCAACGGAAAGGCGGGAGGGTACTGTATATCTCACTTTCCGCTGAGTACGCAAACATGTTCTCGATTCGACAGCTTTCTGGTCAGATGCTCTAATTGCTCAGTGGTTAGCGCTCTGCTCGGAAACTTTTACTCGCAGGTTCGATTCCGCCGAGAGACAGAAATGTATACATTTGGCACTCACTTTATTTTTTTTTATCAATTGAGCGTGGATATTGTCCTAAATTCCCGTTCTGTGGACGTTCTTTACTGCCTACACCTGATAACATTTTCGCTGATTTTGAGCTCAGACCAAAAATTGTAATCAGCGAAAACAGTCTTATTTCTAGAGGTCTTTGACACTTTAGATAATAGTTGTCGTTATCAAGTTACTCCAGTTTCCATCTACCAATGAAAAGTTAATCCGTAGTCTATCTCTGTGAGTCCAAGGCGATTGCGAAAAAAAAGTAAATTTCGTACTTTGTAGTTTTCGCAAATTTTCTGCGATTACCAAGCTACAAACACGAGAGAGAACGCAGGCCAATGAGCCCTGAGACAGTCTGCGTCTCTCTGACCTGCACACTCTTACCACGAGTCAGATACAAAAGTGGTTAGGAATTGGGTGTACCAGAAAACATTTGTTTTGAAAAAAAAAATAAAAAAATTCTTATCAAACGTTTCATGATACACAGACGTGTATTCTATCTTTACTTCTCTATCTTCTATATTTACGTTTACAGTTCATTGTATCTTATTATAAACTACATTCTATTCTACTCTCTCTCTCTCTATTCCGAATATGATGAATATTTCTGTCTGCCCTTGATAATACTTTCGCTGATTTCGAGACTAGACCAACAAAGTAAATAGGCCGAAACTATATTTTTCCCGGAGGCCTTTGACACTACTGATTACGGATTCTTATCAGATTAATACCAGTTTTATGAGCTAGAGAACCAGACCAAAAAGTTATTCGCTTTTTGTGTTTGACAAAAAGTAGTGTCTTTTAGATAATGCAACATATTCCATACTGAACTCACGAACCGGTGTGCAGTGAACTTAGAACTTTTTGTATTACTGGAAGGAAAAAAAAAACAAAAAAACTCGTGAAAATTAACTTTCTGACAATTGTTTGACCCCGAAAAACTCTAGGAAATATTTGATGCAATGTTCTGAGTACCTTTTTTTTGTCATAATTCTCACCTGGAGCAAAATTGGTGAAAGATGATGAATTGACTTGGTTCCCATCCGAGAAAGTACAAGAACTTGGCGTAGTTCCAGAACACGTGAGACCCAGCCACACATGATTGTTCATGTTTTGAGCTCCTGTTTGTATTCCGGAGTTTACCTAGATTGAAAAAAAGTTTGTGAAACTGACAAACCTTCGTATAGAGTATATAAAAAATCATCAAATACTCTAGTCTTGGTGTGATTATTTTCTGTTTTCAGTAGTTTCTTAATGTTTTAGAACTTGATTAACAATGAATTCTATGTAAAATAAATGAAACTTACAAAAGCGTTTTGTGGTGCAACCAAGTTTCCTCCCTCCTTTTCACAAAACGTTTCAGCCTCTCTTCGCAAACTCGGAGTGGCGAAGGTCTGCGAAAAATTGAATTGTGTCTTATTAAAAATTGTGAATTTATCGAAAAATTAGTTCTATGACACAAAATGTTGGAACTTAAAATGCATGCATCGTAGGTATACGAATCAGCGTTACTCAGATTAAAAATAGAGCTTTTAGACTAATCTTTGAGGCACATGAACACCTGTCTAACGTTATAGTTCGCACATTTCCCAACTGGACTTGGGCAGCTTGCCAATGAAATTTCAAGGCAGTTTTGAACATGTTAAAATACTTTAAAACAATAGAAATTGAAATGAAGGGTTCTTTCCATTTGTTATAATTCGTATTCGAAGACACTCTCTGTAAATTATATGTGTTCTCTAAATAACAGTCTTCCAAAGTTTTTGGCACGCTGCCAACGAGTCCAGTTGGGAAATGTGAGCACTGTATCTACTTTTGAGCTATCGACTTTTTGTAGTATGATGTTCGATTCTAAATGTACCTTGTAACAAACTCCATTTCCAATATCTTCGTACCCATTTGAACAGGTGCCGTACACTAAAAACAAGTTTTTCTCTCAGCATTTAACACTTTATACAATAACTAGTGGAATAATACACTTTTTTGAGTCGCTTAGCGAATGAATAATGAACAAACAGCCTGCAGTCTAAAAAATACCCCAAAATCGAATGCGAAAATTATTTTCAGAAGGCAGAGTTGTATAATTTCTCAATTCAAAAGGTTTACCAAACTATTTTAATTATAATATGTCAAACTTTGTTCACACTTTTAGTTATGGTGTCAATATGAGAAACATTTCCCAAACTCAGTCTTTCAAAACAATTTTTACCCAAACTCACCAGAACTGACGAATAAAAAGAAAGACAGAGTGTGAAGCATCTTCGGAAAGCAAATACAATTTGTTATCTCAGGTCATTTTTAACCGTTTCTTATCTCCTATTTCTGTCTCATAAGGGGAAGAAGATTATTTTCGTTTCTGATTATTGACCGCAGTGAAGGTGGTATGATTTTATACGAGTTCGCCCTCAGAACGATTGGCGCCAATTTTTTGCGGTCAGAAAACTACAGAAGCGAGAGAGCATGCAGGTCTAGGAGGCCGCAGACATCTGCGTCTCTCTGACCTGCACACTCTCTCGCCGAGGCCGTTACAAAAATGACTCGCCATTTGGGTGATAGCTATTTACAGAGCAATCTGAGGGGTATTTGTTGTTCTAGCCCGCTGTGTTTGTAGTTTGTTGCTTTCCGGACCAAATTCGAAAATTCTGACGTTTCTGAGTATCAAACTACAACGGAAGGTTTGGCATCGAGCTTGCTACATATAAAGAAATTTCGTATTAATTTGCAACCCCAGTGGAGTCTGAGGTGTGAATTTATCTCTACATGCGAGTCAATCGCTCTTATCTGACAGTTTCATTATCGAAAAACAGAGAAAAGCAAAACAAGGAAGGAAATCAATCCAAATAGGCCGTATTGATGCATGTTTGTGCCAAACAATAGAAAGAGCATTTGAAAAATGGTCCTTCAAAAAATTGTGAAAGTGGCCTTTTTGTGTTAGAGAACAGAGTGTAATTTTTTTTACAATATAATGAATGAATGAACGAATTTATTACGCAAGGGTAGTAAATAGTTAGGGATGAAAACATAACTGGACATGTGATAACAGTACGAAATGTTACACTTTTCACGTATTGAAAAATCACACTTTGTTCTGAAACAGAAAAACAATGTTTCATTTACAATGTTATCGAATTACCAGGTCTTATATTCCGGCTCTGAAGGTGGCGAACATGCCGGAACTTCGCCCCCCCCCCCAAATACAGGCGTGTTTTTCTCGTATTTTTTACCTTCTCTGTATCTTGATACCTGTGAATGTTTTCCGCCCTGGTGTGTGGAACAACAGGTTTTTCATTGCATCAAAGCTAGTGCTGCACTCGAAAACCATCCTATACAATAGCACATCGAGCGACCTAATTTCTTCGCCGTTTGATCTCGATACAAGTCATAGTTGGCACCCCTCGACCAAAGAGCAACAGGATCAAACTAAAAGCACAGTGGTCATATAGATAAGGCAACAAACACCGAAATTGATATACTGTATATATCAATTTCCACTGTGTACGCACAGATCTCATCGAGTATAGACTTGTATTTTTCCCTATACTGTTTGTAATTGCTTGTATACAATACGAAATGTGTGTTTTCTGTTTGCCTATAATACAAAACAGGTTCAACAAGTCCTGAAATGAACTAGAAACGTGACAAACAGTGATATTGTGTTTTGCTACGGCACAAAAGATGTTAGGTTTAGGACAGTGGTCTGATCATACTACAAGGTTTGCGCTTTCCAACGCAAGCCAATACGGTGTTGCTCTCTTTCACTGTGTTTGTAGTTGAATTCCGCTGACCTAAGGTAGGAACTCGGAGACTATGGCGTCTCATATTTCACTTTCCTATTCACGTCGCTGCTCTACTAGGTGGTGTTTCTTATATTTGTCACAGATCTCTCCAGAATTCGCGCAAATTCATCTTGGTCCTATTCCTTCATGGCTAGTTAATTATCAAATGTTCTAATGACATTCATCTAGTGACATTTTAGAATAGTTCTCTTTTTTCCCACTGAGAACTTCCCAACGTGCCAATGAATTTCCAGGTGTTTTCCACCATGTTGGAATTTTCCTTTCCAAAAACTGAAACTTCCGTTAGCGACCCTTCCTATTAACCAAAACACGTGATAAATAATTCTGGAAACGAGCTATGCCTATACGAAGGTGAAAGAGTGCATGTGAGGGAGTCGTCATGTATGAAACGTGTATAGGATATAGTGAGTGCCAAATTTATAAATTTCTGTCTCTCGCCGGACTCGAACCAGCGAGCAAAATTTCGTAGTAGAGAGCTAACCATGCGCTATGAGAGCACATAACAAACAGGATTTGGAATCGAAGAGATCTGTGCGTACAAAGTGGAAATTGATATATACAGTATCCTCCCGCGTTTCTGTTGGTGACGACAAAACCCGTGTATCGTTTTGTGTATGCATCAAGATCAAATCCCAAAATACATGTTTCTCGACAATGTTATCAGTTATTTTCCAAACAAATCGAACTTCAACCCTTTTTAGTTGTTTGATCTGAAGAAAAAAACAAGATAAGAAATGATCGAAAACCGCATGCGATAGCAGATAGTAGTGTGTGAAGCCTGCCGAAAAGAAAAATATTAATCGACTTAAATCTAACGTTTTATTACCCCAGCGCATTACTTTATATCAATTCTCTGAGCAACTAGAGATAATTTGGTTCAACAAGTAGCTCTTTTCGCTATTATCATGGAAAAAATTTAATTCAGTCGAAAGCTGTTTTTAGTTTATAACACATGTTTGAACGGATGGGTATCTGTAACGAAGTTGTTCATATGGTTCATTTAGAAACAGAGATAACATTGACTTCTCAAGTTTCGGATATTTTTGTAGCACAAAACTACTAATTCGAAACAAGGAAAATAGTAGCTATCCAGCTTCCACTGGTTTTTATTCATAGGATTTCGAAATTTTCTGCTTGAAAATTAGCTCATAAAATTCTCTTTCCGTAATAGTTTCGATCTGATTTGATGGACAGAACGCCTACGTTTTCCAAACTTTGGTATATCACATTTTATGGTTTCATGATAACAAATATTTATTTTCGTAGTGCAAAAACTAATGAGAAAAGTGAACGGAGAAGTTGATATAGGGAAAACTATTATGCTAGCAAACAACAAGTGACCGATTACCCCGCACTGCTGAACTAAACCAGCGATTTTCTGATTTTTTCGAGTAATACCATACGGATATCTTGAGATTCATGGGCAGTATTCCATGTGGACCACACCAAGCGACTGAGCCGTTGTTGTACTTTGAACTCAATACACGCCAGATATCTCGGTTTTCGAACGAAAAGTAATGAGATCAAACTACAAACACCTTTATAATTATTGAACCTTTATTAAACACCGTACATAGAGTTCACATCATTCCTTCTGAGACTCCTACAGTAATCTACTCAAAGTTCTCAATGATTGTTCTCAATCGCAAAGTTCAGCCTTGTCAGAGAAAATTCGACACTCTTCGTGAAATCAGTATCGAAGAAAAAAATGCCAATTTTTTCGATAGCTTTTACGTGATCAACGAGCACCGAAAGTTTTGTAATAATACTGTACGAGTCTCAGTGGAAATGGAAAACACTATAATCTTGCTTTGATAAAAACAAACTTTATACTCAATCTTTATTGTTTATCATAACAACTGTTTTTCTGCTCAGAATGCTCAGAAGGACGTGAAAGTGGCCGCCCAACCCCGATATTCATTCGACATATCAGAAGTGAACTGAACAAACATCCGATTGCGGGTAGAAGTCACATTGTACGAGACACCGCCGTCTCTGCCGGAGTGCCTGAAACGTTTCATGTGTTATGGGATTAGTCAAACCGTCGTGGGTGGACATCGTACTATCGATTTTGTGAGGGGCGTGGTTTGGCGAGTGCCCAGCCAGTCTGCGTTTCATTGATCTACACACTCTCTCAACTGCTGGCAGGTAATCAAAGACCGCTCGCCCCGCATCGCTCAATCAGTCGAACCCTCTGCTGTCTTTATGGGGAAAAGGGCGACTATAGGTTGGTTCATCCCTCCCTGAAGTTTGGGTTTTAGGTGAATATCAGTGATTTCGAGTTGGAGAAGGACGATTATATGAACCAAACACGACGCATCGGTCCGTTAAACTGCGATACATTTTCAATTGCAGTTTATAGGAGCAAAGCGTTGGGATTGGTCCACATAATCGTCCTTCTTTAAGGTAAAGTTCGACTAAAACGTTTCGAGTTCTGATTTTCTTCAGCAGATCACTACAAAATAATTTGAGTTAGGCAGCAAAAAATGAAGACTTGAGACTAAACACTAGTGGCTACCGTCATTGTACTGAAAGATATTCCGGAGAAGATTTTTTTGCATATTTGGTCTAGGTGTGAAGATGTGGAACGTAAACAATTTGACGTTCTCTCGTGTTTCTTCTTCACATGTTCAAAAAAAATTGAAAAAATGTATTTGAGTAAAATAGATAATAGAATGTATGGGCGAATATGCACCAAATTGATACAACCTAGAATCTACGTGTGTGAAGACGTGTAATACTAGAAGTAAATTGCATATTCACGTAAAGTTAACAGTCTAATGAGAAATTGTGCACTTTTTAATTTCACGTTTCTGAGTTCTGTTGTGTTCAACATGTTTCACGTGACTGTGCGATTGACTGACAGTATACCTATGGTCGTCGCCAACAGAAAGGCGGGAGGGTACTGTATATCTTACTTTCCGCTGTGTACGCCCACATGTCTCTGATTCCAAAGCATTCCGTTCATGTGCTCTAATAGAGCAGCGGTAAGCGCCCTGCCACAAACGTTTTGCTCTCGGGTTCGATTCCGGCGAGAGACATAAATCTATAAATTTGACACTCACTATAGGCCATGTTTCATTGCATCGCGCTCCATAATTATTCCACTCACACTGCTAAGAGGGCGGAATTCGTGTCTGGACCGTCAAAGATACGAACGACATCAGCATCCCCTTCGGTGTTCATATAGTTGAAATGGAGAGTGATTCTAAAACCAGTATTCTAAATCAGATAAAAAATTCACCGATTGAGGGACGCTACCAAATCAATTCTCCAGAAGTTTTCAACTGTTACCGAACCCTGGCGCACTATCACCATCGCGCGAACCACCTCTCTAACCAGTCCCCTGGCTAACGATACCGATTGAAGATGGATGTTCGTCAGATCGAAAAACACAACAAGTTCTTTTTTTGTGAAGTATACAACGTTTTCTCGTTCCTTAACACTACTAACCTTTTGTCAAAGACAGCCTGCAACTGATAGCTGCATATATAATTGGAAGGGTAGCGCACAGAATAGTTCGGGCTTGTTATCTGCAACGATAACGTCAAAATTGAACAGGGAATTTGTAGGATTAGAGGGCAACTTAAAGAAAAAACTGAACGCCGAATTTGGCTGACGGCGTTAGCCGAAGAGCCACGAGAGTCAGAGCAGCGCGTGTAATTAATATTCCTTCACTCTAAATCACCTTCTGGGTCTCTGACAGTGAGTAGCAATTAGTAAAATTTCGAAAGCAGCGGTTTGACTTCAACATTCTAGTAAAATAAAGACATATACCATGTTTCGGTTTGTCTCATTTTTGTCTCTAAGTTCAATCCAAGTAAGCCCTCCTTCGAATAGCGGACTAAATTTGAAATTGATAGCGAATTTGTGTAACCTATACGGTGGTAGTTTTTTTCTTCCACTTGTTTTGATTGAACGGAAGAGAGTTGAAAATAAGATTGTTAATCGAGTTCAAAATTTTGAGTTTTCGAGTTTTCGAATTTGGCCAAAAACCGAGTTTTCAAGTTTTCGAGATTTCGAGTTTTGAGAAGTTATCGAGTTTTTTCGAGTCGAGTCGAGTTTCGAGTTCGACTTTGACAACCTCAGTTGAAACACACTCATTATGCCTCGGAAAATTAGAGAACGGATGAAGTCAACAAAAGTAGTGAACAGTCATGATCGAACACGAAATCAAATGTTCAATTCATGAAACCCGTTTTGAATAGTCAAATATCCCTCACCGCTCCTGGAGCTCTGAGCACACCTTGGTTGCATCCTGTGGAGCGCACTGAAACCAAATTAAATAGTGTTGATGCCACAAAAAGTTTTTGTTTTGCTAACAACTTCACCGCAGATCAAAATACACAGCTGATAATACGCCCAGTTAAAGAGCTGAGCTTCAACACCTTACACCACAACCAGACCAGGACGTGAGTAGGCGGAGCTGCCTAAGAGCACAAGGTGCCTCTTGGGTTGAACTGCGTGGATTATAGTTTGTTTCATTCCCACTGAGACTCGTTGGCATATTGCCAGGATTTTCGGGTTACTATTTCTCAGAGCAAACATAACATAAGTATTCCTAAAACTTTCTCTATTCACGGGTTGTTATGAAAGTGGACAAACGCTAACAGAAATTTGCAGTTTTCTGAAAAACTGTGGTGAAAAGGTGGTAAAAAATAGACTGGAATATTTATTGGCATTCTGCCAAGTCTCAATAGGAATGACGGAACTATACCAAAAAGCCTTCGATCGGAAACCCCGTGTCACCCCCGATCTTCAGCGCCGCTCTTGAACACGCATAATGGTTCACGTAACAGTGAGTACCTGAGATTTCTCAAGATTTTCAAAGACTACCTTACCTTTTCAGTTTCACTCACAATACAGTATACTGCGCACATTTCCCAACTGGACTCGTTGGCAGCATGCCAAAAACTTTGGAAGACTGTTATTTAGAGAGAACCTATAGTTTACGGAATGTTTCCTCGAATACGAATTATGACGAAGGAGAAGAACCCTTCACATGAATTTATATTAATTTAAAGTATTTCCACATGTTCAAAAACTACCCTGAAATTTCATTGGCAAGCTGCCCAAGTTCAGTTGGGAAATCCTCAGAAACATTGGCGCCAATGTTGTGCGTTCGGCAAGCTACAAAGGCGAGAGAGAACGTAGGTTAATGAGGCGGCAGGCGCGAAGGACGAAACAGCCTGCGTCTCTCTGACCTGCGCACTCTCTCGCCGCTACAAAAGTGGATTGCTAATTGGCGAAGGGTTGTCTGAGTGTGCGAACTATAAGATGATTGGAAACAAAACTCACAGTCGACCGCATGGTAAGTGGCGGACCATTTGTCGCTCGAAATTCCACTATCAAATGTAATTTTCATCGAAGGAGTTGTTGAAGCATGATATCTATTGCCAGTTGTTACCCTGCAAACCAGGTATAATCATGCAATTGATAGTCGTTGCCAACGGAAAGGCGGAAGGGTACTGTATATCTCACTTTCTGCTGTGTACGCACACATGTCTTCGATTCCAAAGCATGCCCGGAATGTGTTCTAATAGCGCAGTGGTTAGCATTCGGCTACGAAACTTTCGCTCGCAGGTTCGATTCCGGCAAGAGACAGATATTTATAAATTTGGCATTCACTATACTCTACACAGTCTAAAATATAACCGCCAAATTCAATGTTATCATCGTTGTTGTGTTTAAAGGAGGACAGAATGGTATTTTAGGTATGTGACCCGTATGCAAATTAGGTTCGTTAGTTCGAAAATAAAAAAAGTATACATAAGTTTCTCTCGAGTAGCTCCATCATGTAATATTTTCTTTCTGCCCCCCCCCCCCCTTCTTTAATACTAAAATGATTTTTTATATTGATATTATTGTTCAGTACTCTGCGAAAAACGGCGTCGAGGCCGTAATGCCGTTGTACAACTTGATAGGACTCGAGGTGGCCTCTGAATAGTCATTGATCAGCGAGAAGAAAACGACTGATCCCGCCGGTGCCGCTACCACGTATTCACAATGGAGACCGCGACTGAAGTCGTACGGATAGTCGGGCGAGTAGATCTGTAGATCAAATATTTAGAGGTATAGTTGCCATTCCCCCCAAAAAGACAGCAGAGTGTCCGATTGACTGAGCGATGCGGGGCGACCGGTCGTTGATAACTTATCAACATGCGAGAGTGTGTAGATCAATGATACGCAGACTGCCTGGCCTGTCGCCGAATCCCGCCCCTCACAAAATCGACGGTACGGTGTCCACAACCGTTTGACAAATCACAGTCACGTAAAACATGTCAAACACAGCGGAACTTGAAAAAATGAAATGGCAAAGTGCACGATTTCTTATTGTAATGACAACTTTACGGCTATTCAATTCACCTCTAGTATATAGATTTTGTCAAATCGTTGTGGAGAGCGTACGGTTATCCTGGTACGGACGGGGTTTGGCGAGTAGCCAGCTGATCTGCGTACATTTGATCTACACACAATCAACGACCGATCGATCAATCGAGCTCTTTGCTATCTTTCTTGAAAAATGGCGTCTATCTATACTTCGTATCGATCCTAGGTCCAACTATTGTAAATGATTCAACACGACAAAGTTTGATGGTGCCTTGACATATTCCTCTTTCCCACCTCTTTCACAGACCAATGTTAGAACGTTATCTCCGAACTGTGACAAGGTTTTATACAGTTTTTTCATATCAATCGACAAATAATTTACTGAACTTCACGATTAGAGGAAATATCTGGTTTACCGTTCCGTTTTTTTCTAGATAATAGGTTGAAGGACATGTGGGTGGAGCAAGAGATGGAGCTAGAGTTGTGGTGGTGGAGGGAGGCTGGGTGGGCGCAATATAGAACGAGAGGCAGGGGGAGGTCTTGGCTGGAACTCCGACATTACATTAAAGTAGGTCGATCATTGAAGTAGCACAACTACTAGCGAATGTAGCTACTTGTTTGATTTGTTCGGTTTTGAGTCGATTTAAAGAAAGACGATTATGGTGACAAATCCCGACAATTCCGTCTTTAAACTGCAACTAAAACGGTTGAAAATCTCGAAATATTGAAAAATTCGAAGGTATGAAAATGTATTGCGGTTCGAAGGATCGATGCGTCGAGATCTGTCCACAAAATCGTTCTTCTTTACATCAATTTAAAACCAAACATATTCAACAAGTAGATACACTTGCTAGTAGTTGTGCGACCCATATTCTGCAAACCATGTTGTGACGAAGTTCGTACCCACCAGTAATACTATTTGTATAAAAAAACGATGTAAAGTGAGAGACGATTAGCTTTTGAGATTGAACTGCATGGAATATAGAAAAGGAGGACAATAACTCAAGAGGGAAATAAAAAATCTAATCTCGCAATTTTCATGGGTCAAAAACATTTTGTTTTTCAGTGAAAAAAACCTTGCAGCAAACAATTAGATGAAACGTCCTAATATGATTATCACCATTGATTCAAAAATGATAACAGAACAGAGTACACTATAAGTTTCTTGAATATTCATGTAAAGTTAGCATTCTAATAGCCTAAGTGTGCACTTTGTCGTTTCACGTTTCCGAGTTCTGCTGTGTTTAACATGTTTCACGTGACTGTGCGATAGACCGACAGTATAGCTGATTTTTGTTTCAGATACGTTTTTAGTGTAAGCGGACTTTTCTAAAAGATTTAGCATATATTTTTTGAATCAGTCTGTCAGGATGATCATGAAAATTGCGAGATTAGATTTTTTATTTCCCTCTTGAGTTATTGTCCTCCTTTTCTATATTCCATGCAGTTCAATCTCAAAAGCTAATCGTCTCTCACTTTACATCGTTTTTTTATACAAATTGTCCTCATTTTCTATATTTCCGAAGGAAATAATGAATCAATAGATAGGAAATAATGAGCATCTAATCAATTATTATTAAACTTTTTTGAACGTAACAATGAATACTAAGTTGATTTGCAGAACATAAACTGCGTTAGAACTCTGGTTAGTAAGCATTCTCTCAGAAACCGTGATCAATCCTTGATTTCGGGCAGCGCGCGTGTGGCGCCGTCCATTTCTTCACTCTTCGTGGCTATTTGGCTCAGTCGGCAGAGCAGCGCACTACAGTCCAGTAGGCCGAGGGTTCGAATCCTTTCACGGACAGCATTTTTGTTTTTGTTCGATTAACCTTTTTATGGAGTCAGGATCTCTACAGATTAACCTAATTGCTTATTCAATATACTTTAATCTACTCCAACTACCAAAAAACAAAACAACAGCTCACTTCGCACACTCCGCACATCTAGAAGTGATTGTGAAAGCAGCTGAATGCAATGTTTCCAAGGCGATAAAATGGCTCATTTTCAACCGATTGGTCCAAGATTTCAGATTTACACATAACTCTGCTGTTTCTAACTATATTCCAAATTTCAGACGAATCGGTTAAATTCGTCGGTTTTGCGGCCGCCGCGCCGCGCCGCGCCGCGCCACGCCGCGCCACGCGGCCGCCGTCGGAAGACATTTTTGCGAGACGATATTCAGCATAACTGTAGATCACTGGTCGCACATTAAATATCGAATAGCTCAATGATAAAGCCTTTCCTCCTCTATCTCTTTCCATCAAAATCTCAAAAATCCGTTCAGGAGTTTTTGAGAAAATGGCATAAAACCACTTTTGAAAGTCCGCAATGTTGTGATCAAAAACTAATCTGCGCAGCGCTACGCGCTGCGCGCGATTATTTCACCTCTCTTACAGACCGAAGTGCAGTTGACTGTACACGTGGAACTGGTCCATTTTCCACTTCTGACCAAATCATCAATCAATGCCATTTCAACGCAACTTCCCAGTCCGGGTTTGGAAAGTGTGCCTGAAATTCATAAATCGTGGCAAATTAACCAAATTGGAACCATATTAGCTTGCCAATTAACTGAGTAACTCTGTACACTCTTTCAAATAATCACAAGTAACCAACGACCAATCGCTTGCCATCGTTCAATTGATTTGGCATTTTTACTGTAATTGTCGGGAAAATCTACACTTTGTATAGATTGTTCCTTTCGAAGCAGTAATAAACGCTGTGGATCGCTCTGTTCAGATGTGTTTGTACTTTAATTCTGTTGTTTTTCGGTCAAAATCCATACATTTTACGGCGTGTGTCCACAATCCACATATATCTACAACGGAGATTTAGTTTTCTTATAATCTCTTCATACATTTCTGCCAATTGAGCATCAAGTAGCTCTTCACACTCTCTCCAATAATGGCGAGTGAAAAACGACCTATTTGTGATTCGACCTTTTTGCTGTCTTTGACGGCCAAGTAAGCAAAATCCATACACATCTTCCTACCAAAGTTATTGTAGCCTGCTTTAGATGAATTAGTTCCATCAACCCATTCATAGTTCCCATCTGCTTCCAAATGCAACCCGATTCGAGTATAGTTTTCTCTTGAATATTGGGCCGCCGCAATTTTGCGGACAAAATTGTTTTCCTAAAATGATCGGGATTCTTTCTTTCTCAAAAATGATTACTTTTACACGTTCCGCTGAGTATTTTGATAGGTGAGCAACTGAAAAATAAGAAGTGAGCTATTTTAAACTGTGGACGTAATTGAAAACACTCTCTTTAAGCTACATGGCTGAAGCTACGATTGAAACTATGAAATAAACTGTTATCTGAGTTCTAATATTTGTTTTTTTTTCTAAATCGATGCATTATGAATAAAAACAGGAAAGTCGGGTAAATTCCCAAAAAATGATCAGAGGTGGGCTTTTGGGTCAAATCTATGGGCTATTAGGTCTGAACCAATATGTATCTACATTAGAGCAATACAATTCAGGTCCCATCTCAGGACACGGTACATCCCTTTTTTGTTTCTGGGACGAGCACTAACAAAACAAACTACCGAAAACAAGTACACTTGAGGAAATCGATTCAGAACTCACCGCTTGCGTGTGAATTGACGTCAAATGTGCGCATTCCACTTCGCAGGCTGATTCTGAATCCGCGTTAGACGACGGCGGCAGAATCTTGTAGCAAGAGCCGTTGTATTCACGGTACGACGATCCACAACTCGGAGCTAGATGATAAAATCATATATGGAAAATGAATCACTGAATCAGAAGTTTTAGAAGAACGAAGAGAATTTAGGGATTTCCGACCCTTTTCCGCCTTCAAATGTATTTGTATTTCACTGTCATAGTGTTATTTCTCCTCTTGTATATCACATGCTTGCATGTAAATGAATCAATCAAGGGAACTCAAAACATAATGGCGTGATATATGCACTTCGAATTTCGCTAGAAGGCCACTCACCCGTAGCGTTTGGCTTAATTTGACATCCGAACCCGATAACTTCGTCTTCACACATTGCGCTGATCCATCTTCCAGCGAAACCTCCGGACTTGGCGAGATAGACACATCTGCCAAATCCGGAGTTAGGGTGCCCTGAAACAGTTCCGTGTTTTATTGGGGTGAATTACTTTCATTCGATTTTGTCATTTCCAGAATCGCTCGATTTGAGAGTTACGCGGGAGATTTTTTTCCGAGGTAAGTCTTACGTCCAATAAGCATTAACTGGTTTAACGAGTACTATTACTGTCGTAATAGTCTTGGTAAGGGTAACTGCCTATGACACAATTAGCATAGGAAATCTTCATGGTTGTCTTCTTCTAGAACTCATATTCTGTTTACTTATTTCATTATTGCAAAGCTATTTCTTTCTATTCTCATCAACTTACCTTGATGGAAAGTCACCTATTTGAGATTTGAAGTAATATCTGATTACGTTCTAATGTAAAACACCATGTGCATTACTCTCATTCAACAAGTTTGTGAATCAGCTTAACTGTCTTTTCGATAAGCGTGTCATTCGGTAATACATCCTAATGACATTATATTGGGTTGAATAGGCTATAAAATAGAGAAACAGTTGCCTTTCGTGTATAACAGGCGAGTAAGAATAAAAACATTCCCTATCTGTCTTATTGGGAGCCATTTTCAGATGAGCATAGTGGACCTACCTAGCTTACAGGTTGGCAATTAGGGTTGGAGAAGATTTGAAAACACACCTAAGATATCTCTATAAACCGTTGAATTGATATCAGTATTTCATGGCTTATTCTGTTTCTACTCTATTATTCTGCATGAAGTAGAAGACTTCGCTAGTTTCAAACCCATGTTAGTCGTTATCGAACAGGCACTACAGATATTCACAATACAGTGTGTTGGTTATCAGAATCTCCAGGTATCAGAGATAATCTATTCTGAATCTGTTTTCCTAAACCAAAAAAAACCAGAACTTGTTTATTATTTAAACAATGTTCTGAGTAGCTCAATCCTACCTGGCGCAAAGTTGGTGAAATATGACGAATTGACTTGGTTTCCGTTAGAATAAGTACAAGATGTAACTGTAGTTCCAGAACACGTGAGACCCAGCCACACGTGACTATTCAGACTTTGCGCCTCTTGCTGTATTTTAGTGTTCACCTGAATTGAAGAAGGCTTCTAAAACTTGCTTTCTATATTTTGGAGGCATCGGCTAAACATTCGAAGATCAACATGATTTAATTTTGCTGTATTTTAGTGTTTACCTGAATCCAATCAAGGTTTGTGAAATAGTAAAAAACGTGTTTTGCAGTGATCGTGAAACTCTTGTACACACCTTCTCGATAAATACCATTGATACATAACTAGGTAAATGTCAAAATTGAACGGAAACCAAAACTTACGAACGCGTTCGGTGGTGCAACCAAGTTTCCTCCATCATTTTCACAGAAAATCTCAGCATCTCTTCGCAAACTGGGAGTCGCAAAAGTCTACAAATTTAGTTTATTATTATTTATTAAAATTTTAAAGTCAATAGAAGTTGTAATAAATAAATACATTAACAGCTTCTGCAATGACACCAAAACCATAGAGGGACAGGCAATGTCAGAAAGTTGCTGTATTCTACTTTTGATGAGACGCGTCGCGTGTCGCGGGCCGGTTTTTGTTAAACACACACTTCATGGAAAACTAATGCAAAAAAAAACGAACTACATTACATGATTAGTTTTGTTTTAAATTGAATCTGGCTATGTTTTCATCACAAAGCTTTTTTCGATGGCATAATAAAAGTATGTGCTAAGTAAAAGATGTAGGGTCAACATGACTTCGTGATACATCTTTCACTGAGCACATAACTTCATAACTACAAATGTTATTCGAAAGTGTTTTTAGTTCTGTGGTATTCAGTGTGCGTATCTGAATGTACCTTGTAACAAATTCCATTCCCGATGTCCTCGTAGCCATTCAAACATATGCCGTACACTGAAAACTTTCATTATGTTTTCAAGAGGGCACTAACCAAACCGATTCTTCTCAAAACAAGTGGTTCGTCAAATAATGAAACCGGATTCGAAGCAACGAAGTCTGCACCTGGATCCAACTAATTGAAGACATAGTGTTATTATGCCCAAAGAAGCGGCTACTCAATTCTTGGTCGGTTTTGTGCCGGTTCAAGCACGGGACTGGTTCTTCCCTACCAATTGGCAGACAAGGTGCGAGTTTGATTCGAAAACAGTCCGTTTCCGGAATAAATTTGACCTACTTCAAAAAAGTTTGGAACAACCCCGGTTCTGTCGAAGAATAGCTCAAACAGAAGCTAAAGTGTTTGAAAGTTATTGTGTAAATCACGATATATCATAATTCAATAATGCACTGAAAACTGCTGAGCAGATGAGAAACATACGCTATATCTCTGCTCTACAAGCAGCTTGTAAATATGAGAATAAAACAAAACTCACCATTTGTGACGTACAAAAGAAAGCACAGCGTGCCAAGCATGATGCCAACACTATGAAAATCTGCTATCTAGTTCCGATTCCATACAGTTCTTATCTCCCGGAGGTGTGAGCGCCTCCGTCTGAATAAACTAACTCCGGTTCGAAGTATACCGAATGTGTAGTTCTCACTTGAAGAAGGGCAGAGGTATACTGTATATCTCATTTTGTGATGTGTAAGAACACATAAATACGATTCGTTGACAACGTTGCATTCGCGTTTTCCAAACTTTTGTGCCTGAGGCGGTATGCATGAACATCCCTAGCCGGGATGTGATCCCGCCGGGATGTTACCCGGGCCCGTCCCGGGTTGGGATAATCGGTATGCACAGGCATCCCGGCCGGGTTGGGTTAGATCCCGGCGGGATGAGGTCGGGATGGGCTGTTTTCATGTAAACAATGCACTTTTGTTAGCCAGTAGGTAATCAAAAGAGTAGCATATGTGGTAGTTTTCGAATATGTAAAACAAATTTATAGTTTTGCATAGTATATGAATATGTAAAACAAATTCGTAGTTTTCTATACTATCAAAAACAATCAGGCCCAAAAGTTTGGAAAACGCGAATGCAACGTTGTCGACGAATCGTATTTATGTGTTCTTACACATCACAAAATGAGATATACAGTATACCTCTGCCCTTCTTCTCACATGAGGCGGATATTTTATAAATTTGGCCGGAACTACAACCATCTTTGCAGACGCTATTAGCTCAGCGATTAGTTACTCGGGCATCAATGAGACTCGTTGGTATATTGCAAAGGGCTTCGGAGAACTATGTCTTTGAGCAAACATGAGTATTCCAAAAACGATTTCCATTCATGTGTTCATATGAAACTGGAAATCCGCTAACAGAGATTCGCAGTTCTTCGAAAAACTACGAAGTAATGAAAAATAGCCTGGAATATTTATTGCCACGCTGCCAAATTTTCAGTGGAAATGAGCGAAACCATAGCATAATTGTTACAACCTCATCCGAAGTTTACTGGTTATTAAAGTGGTCAGTGGGAATAAAACTAACTAGACCCGTTTGAAAGATTGCTGAAAACTTAAACAGGTTTTAGCTGCATTAGAATCTTTATTTGATATCAGCGAGCCAAGCAACTCCTCCAGAACAAAATCTTCTTTAGTTTCTCAGAGGATAGATATGGTAACTGGGGTGAGAAAACTTTAGATTTGAGTATTTCTCTTCTTTTTAGTTTTATATGAATAAATTCATTATTTTTTATTTTCTAGTGTCTCAAACACCACTGAAATCTGTTCTCGCCTGTAGTGGTCGATAAGTTCTTATCTCTTTTTTCCCAGATCAAACGTGCAAACAATTCGTTGACTGATAACAAAGTCCGGAATAATTTGATCTCGATGTGGTACGAATGGTCCGACTGGCTCACAGAAACAACTAACATGTATTGATAAAATACATAATTTCTAAAACTGTTACAAGCAGATTCGTACATCGGTCAACAGTCGCACAAGATAGCCTGTGGCCGTATTTTATACATAATAAGGACGGGCCTATCCCAGCTTCCCATCGTTCCATGGAAAAATAGTAACCTTCCGAGGGATAGGCATCGTCTCATTTTATGCAATAAAATCAGTGATACCAATTGGTTCTTTCCAAGAGTGTTAAAAATGTGGAATTCAATAAGTAAGGATATTGGACAATTGAAAAGTGTTGAACAATTAAAGACGTATTTGGATGTTATTGATATTGCCGTCCTATTCCAACATGTTCCATTTTCACTACAATAGTTTAGATGCGAGTCAACTGAAATGCTAAAAAGCTCCCCATGACCTGAAGATGGAAGAGTTATGCTTCCATCCCTTTTGGGTTTTCAGTTTATTCCTATTTCACGGAAGATTATTATTATGTGCTATTACTTAGTGGAATAAATATTATTATTATTAGCTCAAACAGCCGGGTAAGCTAATTGAGCAAAATTTCAAGGACCGAATTCTAATTCAGGTTACGATTATTCCTTTATACTTTATGTTAATTAGGCGCAAGTTTGTTAAGTTCACACATAAGCAAGATAAATATCGTAGCAAGTGGGTGAGTTATTTATAGTACACTATTTGAATGTTGCTCAAATAGGAAGAAAAGTTGGGTCACGCAGAACAGCAATGGTTCTTTGAGGAAATAACTAAGCAACTAAGTATATTCGTCGCCAACGGAAAGGCGGGAGGGTACTGTATATCTCACTTTTCGCAGTGTACGCACACATGTCTTCGATTCCCACTAATAGCGCAGTGGTTAGCGCCCTACTACGAATATTTCGCTCGCAGGCTCGATTCCGGCGAGAGGGAGAGAAATTGATAAATTTGGCACCCACTACTCAGAACAAGCGTCGCTGTCATATATATTGATTTTCCCTCTCGTCGTCTCCTCATATCTCTAGATTTGTTGCAGAACGGTTTCGACCAAACGCGAATTCGTAATTAACAGAGCGCGTTTAGAGTATAAGTAAGCATTCCCAAAACGATATACGTGTACGCGAACATTTGCTCTTCCACGTTCAAGGAGTAACTCCCATGTCACTGGAGGATACTAGCCCATCTAGGACAAATCACGGCGGAGTCCGGTGGAAAATCTGGTACCAAGTCTTGCGGTTACAAACTGCGGGTACCCTCCAACTCCCAATTTCTAAAAACATAAATCCTTTCATCTTTAAACAAATTTGAATAATATGTAGCTATTTTTCTCACTAATTTTCGATTTTTCACTTAAAAGTCAATTCAATGAATACTCAACCATATATACTCAAGCGTTCCATGCTGAACGATTGGTTAAAGTACGGATCAAACTCATATAATATCCGCCCCCATGTGAGATTTGACAAATCGTATTCATGTTTTCTTACACAGCACAAACTTAGATATACAGCATACCACTGCCTTTCTTTGAGCGACACCTACATTCGGTATACTTCGAACCGGAGTTAGTTCATTCAGACGGAGGCGCTCACACCTCCGCGAGATAAGAATTGTATGGAATCGGAACTAGATAGCAGATTTTCATAGTGTTGGCATCATGCTTGGCACGCTGTGCTTTCTTTTGTTCGTCACGAATGGTGAGTGTTGTCGTTTTCACGGTAAATTATTATACTCCACTCATATTTACAGGGCAGAGCACAAAAATAGCGTCTTTCATATGAGCAGTTTTTAGTGTAATATTGAATTATGATATATCGTGATTTACAGTATAACCTTTAAACACATTTGGTTAAGTGTTAGCTATGCTTCGATAAAATCGGGATTGTTCCAATTTTTTTGAAAGGTAGGTCAAATTTATTCCGAAAACGGACTGTTTCCGAATCAAACTCGCACCTCGTCTGCCAAGTGGTAAGAACCAGTCCCGTTCTCAAACCGGCACGAATATAAACAAAATTGCGTATTCGCTTTTTTGAGCATAATAGCTCTAATGTCTTCAAATGGTTTGATCCAGGTGCAGAATTTATTGGTTTAAATCCGGTTTTTTATTTGACGATTCACTTGTGTTGAGAAGAATCGGTTTGGTTAGTGCCCTCTTGAAAAAATAATAAGAGTTTTCAGTGTACGGCATATGTTTGAATAGCTACGAAGACATCGGGAATGGAATTTGTTACAAGGTATATTTAGAAACACTGAATACCACAGCAAAAATCACTTTTGAATGAAATTTGTAATTATGAAACTATCTGCTCAGTGAAAGATGTATCTCAAAATCATGTTGACCCTGCACCTTTTACTTAGCACATACGTTTACTATTGCATCAATTTGGCTTTGTGACGTATTCTTTTTCAATTAAAACAAAACTAATTGTGTAATATACCTCGTCTACTCTCGTTTTGTATGACGTGCAATAATTTCCCATTTCTCTGGTTCTCTGTCCGATCAAAACCGCCCCGCGACACGCGACGCGTCTCATCAAAAGTAGAATACAGCAACTTTCCGACATTGCATGTTCCTCTATGGTGTAATCACGAAAACTGTTCATGTATTAATTTAATACAACTTCTATAAACAATTTGCAGACTTTCGCAATCCCCAAGTTGCGAACAGAGGCTGAGATGTTCTGTGAAAATTATGGAGGAAACTTGGTTGCACCACAAAACGCGTTCGTAAGTTATCTTTCCGCTCTAATTTGACATTAGCACATTCACGCTCAATTTCGATTTACTGAGAGGGCGTGGAAGAGCATCTGGATTTTTATTAGTATAAGAGCTTGATGATCCCTGAAAACTCCGTTTTTCATTTTTTCATCTAACTTTTTTCCACCGTTCTCAGTGGTTACAACAAACGAGAAAAATATTGTAAACAAAGTCAAATCATATTGACCTTCGAATGTTAGGCAATGCCTCCAAAGAGTGAAGAGCAAGTTTTAGAAACCATCTTGAATTCAGGTGAACGCTCAAATACAACAAGAGGCGCAAGATCTGAACTCTCACGTGTGGCTGGGTCTCACGTGCTCTGGAACTGATGTTACATCTTGTACTTATTCGGACGGAAACCAAGTTACCAACTCATCTTTCACCAACTTTGCGCCAGGTAGGAATGGCGACAGAATGAGCTATGAGGTTGAGAAGAAAATATTAAGATGGGCCTACGGTAATTGTGTCACAAGAAGTTTCCCTCATCATGACTATTGCGACAGTGATTACATATGTTAAAAAAAAGACGAGTATGAGATCCAATCCCAACGCTCCAGTCCTTCGAACTGCAATAGATTTTCAATTGCAATTTGAAAACAGGCCGATTATGTAGACCAATCCCGTGTCAAAGGTCCGTTAAACTGCAATTGAAACATGTATTGCAGTCTAAAGGACTGAAGCGTTGCGATTGGACCACATGATCGTTCTTCTTCGAGCAAATGAAAGTGATACACTCCGAGTGAGATACTGAACTGTTTCAGGCCATCCTAACTCAGGTTTCGGCAGATGTGTCTATCTCGCCAAGTCCGGAGGTTTCAGTGGAAGATGGATCAGCGGAGTTTGTGACGAAGAAATACACGGCTTCGGATGTGCAATTAAGCCAAGCGACATGGGTGAGTCGCTTTTTTGCGGCATGATGGATACTGTTAGTCAATTGCACAATCACGTGAAACATGTTGCACACAGCAGAACTCAGAAACGTGCTATGACAAAGTGCACGATGCCTCATTAGAATGATGGCCTCGCGTGACTATTCGATTGACTTCTAGTAATACACAACTCATGATTTGTGTTTTGAGTTCTTTACATTTTCGTGGCTTTTTCACAATTCTCGATGTGTTTCCAGAGCTTCTTATATTTATTATTTAGTCATTCATTTCCATATGCTTATTTTTTCAGGTCTCAGCTGTGGATCGACGTACAGTGAATTCAACGGCTTCTGCTACAAGATTCTGCCTCCGTCGTCGTACACGGATGCAGAATCAGCCTGTGGAGTGGAATGCGCACATTTGACGTCAATTCACACGCAAGAGGTATGTTTCCAGTAGGGTACCTCAAATGTATAGTTCGCACATTTCCCAACTGGACTTGAGCAGCCTGCCGATGAAATTTCAAACCAGCTTTTGAACATGTTGAAATATTTCGAAACAATAGAAATTTATATAATGGGTTCTTCCCCTTCGCTATAATTCGTATTCAAGGAAACTTTCTGTAAAATATATGTGTTCTCTAAATAACAGTCTTCCAAAGTTTTTGGCAAGCTGCCAACGAGTTCAGTTGGGAAATGTGACCACTATATTTGTGTTCTGTTGTTCGTTCCATTACTGCTCGTCCCAGAAACAAAAGAGGAAGGACCATTGTCCTGAGACGGTACTGAGACGGTATAGTACGGCTCTAGTGAGTATGTGTGTATATGCACCGAACCGCTTGTAGAAAAGAAAACCATGATGAAAAACTCGCGAGGATTCAAAACTATACAAATCTGTGTGCCCTGTGAACAGTTTTTCTTCGGAATTAGCACAAACACCCAATTTCGATCCAAAATGTATCGATTTCAATCAACGAATACTATATAACAAACAACAAACGCACACCGGAATGGGAAACGGAACATGTATAAAATATTGTTTTGGATAATAACGTTCATTCATCTTTCCAGGAAAATGATTTCGCTCGCAACATTTCTGCCCAACAATCGGCAGAAATCTATGCTCGGATTGGATTGCGTGTGGGAACGAATGAAAACTATGAATGGGTGGATGGAACTGTTTCATCTCAAACTGATTTCAGCAATTTCGGTGGGGAGAACTGTATGAAAAAACAATAGTGTTCACTCTGTCGTCTAAGACAGAAAATAGGTCAAATCAATTAAATGAGATCGTTGTTCACTTGCCATCATTTGTGTGAATAATTTCTTAGTCAATGCTAAGTCGATTGGCAAGCCACTAAGATTTCTCCAATTTGGTAATTTTCCTACGATTTCTAAATTTCAGGTCATTCCGAACCGGCCCTCGGAAGTTGTGTTGGAATGGCTTTGAGAGACGATGCGGTGAAAAGTGGAAAATGGATCAATACCCAATGCACAGTCAACATCACTTCTATCTGTAAAAGAGGTGGGGAAAAGAAATTTTCGGTGAATACCAACTTCGTCATAGCATAGTTTGTGAAACGCGTGTCGTGCATAGGATTCAAACTAGTGGAAAACTATGCACGCTTATAGTCGTCGCCAACAAAAAGGCGGGAGGGTACTGTATATCTCACTTTCCGCTGTGTACGCACACATGCCTTCGATTCCAAACCTTTCAGTTATGTGCTCTTATAGCGCAGTGGTTCGCCTCTGCTACGGAACTTTTGCTTGTAGGTTCGATTCCGGCAAGTGACACAAATTTATAAATTTGGCACTCACTATATCACTCGTGACCGCATAAATAAGTTGATTTATGGCAGCAGACAAAAATGAACCCACTTCAAGATTTTTCTAACATGTCACTGGATCAATGCCCTTAGAGTTTTCGATGATCTACCATGATGTCTTCTATGAAAGAGGACCCAAGTGGAAAAAAAAACTCCTTTTACAAAGATCTGTGACCTTTTTGATGATCACCGCCCCGCAACAAAGCAACGTGGATGAACAAATAAGATACAAAAACATGTATGGTAGAAATGTAATTTCAGTCCAGACGGCACCCTGCCTCTCGTTCTCTGCTGCCCCTACCGAGGCCTCCTCAACTGAATTACCCCCCGGCTACGTCTCAACTCTAGCTCCTTCTACCTGTTCCTCAAACCATTTCCTACAGGGAAACGGAACGGTAAACAATACCTTTTTCTTCTAACTGTATGTCAAAATTTCAGGAAATTCTTTGTCGATTGATGTGAAAACAAGAAAAAACTGTGTAAAACGTTATCAGAGCTTGGAAATAACGTACGAACTCCGGTGTTTTGGTTAGGCACTATCAAATTGAGAATGAAAATCAATTTATTCTTTTATCATTTCACCTTTTCTCTTGTTGTATTCTATTGTTTACATTCGTTGGACCGTAGAGCTCTGCGTAGGAATGTTAGGATTAACTGACTTGGGTCATCTACTGATGAGAGCATCCCATTCGGCATATGGATCGATATTTGCTCGAAATGCCTAGGTAACTACAATTTGTAATAGGCAAACTAGTCGGTTTGCGAAGGCAAACTCATAATTTTATAAAATTTTCTATGTTTCCACTTTCTCTCTCTCTCTCTCTTATGAGTGCATATGTTATTTCTATTTTCGATCTACAGATATTTGATCTACTCCTATAAGTGCATATAATATTTCTATTTTTGATCTACAGATCTACTCGCCCGGCTATCCGAATAACTTCACTCTCGGCCTCCATTGTGAATACGTGGTATCAGCCCCGAACGGATCAGTCGTCTATTTCTCGCTAGACAGAAGATTTGATAACGCCGCCACAAGTCCTATCAATCTGTACAACAGCATCGAAGACACATGGGCGTTCGCCAAATCGTACTGGATAATACGAACATTAATAATGGAAATATCAACCATAATTATAATGATAACAATGAAAGTAATAATAATAATGATAAATATACATGCCTCCAGCTCAGTAGGTTAAGGGTTGTTTAAATTCTACGTTTTCAGAATGCAAAAAGAGTTCATTTACGGAATACTGAAAAACGAACAAAAGTCTTGTATATGCCAATTACGTAGAAAATAGCTCAGAAGAAAAAATGCGGCATTTCCTAGAAATTAAGAAGAAGGAACAGCGGCTCATATTTAGTTTTCAAGTCTACGAATATTGAAAGTTATGGAAACATTAACAAAATACTATCTCGAAATCTTTCACGGGTATAGGTACAATTTTTAGTCAGTCATATCACTTATGATCCATGTGGTTTGCAGGTTGAAATATCCGGGTACATATCATGCGTCTACCGGCCCTTTGATGAAAATTACATTTGACAGTGGAGTCGCAAGAGACAAATGGTCCGCTAACTACCATACAGTCGACTGTGAGTTTTTTCAGCTTCATTAGTACAGCAAAACACTTTGAAATGAATTCAAATAAGGTGATGTTTTATAATCTATAACTTCACGGGCTTCAAACTCCCAGCGCCCTTTTGACGCCAACAACACCTTCACACAACACTCAGTGATATGGGAGAAAAACAAAGCTTGTATATTGGATTTTAAACCTATTGAATTTATTTTGTTCTCAATTTAACCAAGCTGAAAACAGAAAAAAGTTAACCGAGCGGTAAGGCAAAGGTAACACTCCCAAATGCCGATGTGCTTGATGCGTTGTCACTTGGAACGCGCTATCATCAATCTTCTGGCAACCCGTTGCACAGTTTCGGCATTGTTTTGAGATACTTGATTCTGAATCGAGGACCTCAAAAAAATTATGAAGTTCATGTGAATCAGATAGTGGTAGTTTTAGACAGGTGTATATTTCATCTATGAACAGTCAAGCCATGAATTTCAACTTTTCTCTGGTTTCGACGTTTATACAAAATTTCCACCTTCTGTGAAATTGCCAACAAAGTTTCATTTTTTAATCCAAGTGGTTTTTCAATCATTTCTGCCTCATTTAAATTATGAAAAAGGGCACGCGTCATCGGGTATATGGCTGTGAAACTTTTCTTCACGTCAATTTCTATTCAAATTCGTTACAGTGCGCCCATCTGGATGCAATCAAGATGTGCTGAAAGCTCCAGGAGCGGTGAGTTCTCCGAACATAACATTATTGAAAACTTCATATTTTGTTGGGATACGACTGTGTTTTATTCATCCGTTCTGAAATTGTTCGGGTGATGAGTAATGTGTTCGGATTAAACTATCTTCAATCATCAGTATCTGAGAAAGAAAGAACAGCTTTTTCAAATTTCAATGTTGTTTTTGCTAAATCTGTTAATCTAGTTCAAACTTTTGAGTTTTCGAGTTTTGGTAAAATTCGAATTTTCGAGTTTTTGACGAGTTGGACCCGACTCGGAAATTTTCGAGTTTCTCCGAGTTCGACTTTAACAACCCTAGTTCCTGCAGATAACAAGCCCGAACTATCCAGTGCCCTACCCCGAGTTCTATAAGTGCAACTATCAATTGGAGGCTGCCCCTGGAAAAAGGTTAGTAGTGTTCGTGAACAATAAAACGTTTTTATATTCTGTTTAGACAAGTGGTGGGCTTGAGAAAATCTTCGAACCTCGTGAGAAATGTGATTTTTCTCATGAAAATCTCATGAAAACCTCATGAGCTACTCGTGAACTCTTTAAATGTTAAAGCTTATAGATCAATAGAATCTCATGAGAAGTTCGTGAGATATTGCTCGTGAGGCAACTCTTGTATTTACATAGCTGACGTAGCAATACGTAGCAATCCTCTTGACCCTATGAGAAGGTCACATCAAGTTTCATGAGAACCTCGCGCGGTAGCAATACCTCGAAAATCTCATGAGATTGGTGAGCAATATCTCACGCACTTCTCATGAGATTCTGATTGATATGCTACAACATTAGAAGTTTACGAGTAGTTCCTGAAGTGTTCATGAGTTTCGCATGAGAAACTAATATGAATTCCTCATGTGGTTGAAAGGATTTCTACGCCGATCACTTGTGAGCTGTCAGGGTAGTAGAATAGCAATCGAAAGATTCTCATGTGAAGTTCATGAGATGATGTCATGAAACGAATTTCATGAGACGTTTAGAAGAGATGATGGCGCGCCAGAGATCGGTAACAGTTGAAAGCCTCTCGAGAATAAAGTCGTGAGCCTGAATTCGTGAATGTTTGAGTTGTCATTCTGATCCGCTCTACTGGTTTCAGGATTCTTCTCCATTTCGATTATATTTTAATTGCAACCGATGTAGATTACATTCGCATCTGGGATGGAGATTCGGATTCCGGCATCCCCATAGAAAAGTAAGTTGGTTAATAATGGGGAGCGATGGAATGAACATTTGCATGAGATGCACGAAACAACGTTCAGTTCACATTCATTCACATTCATTCTTATTTCACAATATTCGTCTCAACATTATGACTCTGAGAAAAATATGTCTGGAAAAAAACCATGAAACTGTTCCGAGTTCTCCTCCTGCACGGGAGCCACTAATGTGGAAGTCACACTTGAATCTCTATGGGACGCGACGTATTTTCCTTGAATCGTCAGACTTTACTCTCTCGCTGAACTGAGTGTATTGGAGACTTGTCCACAAAAATAATAGGAATTTACTGGAAATTATTTGTGATGTTGATGTTCCGTTGCACTAACTTGTGTATATATCGATTTAATTCAATAAAATGATCTACAATTAAGATGTGGACCGGTGTTTCGGTGAAAAAAAATTCAAAAAGGTCAATTTTCAGAACACTGAACTTTTTGAATAGCCTTGAAACTTCTATTTCATTCATTTCATTTTCATATTCCAGAATTTCAGACTGAATGAATTCGTTCTCATGTCCCTATTGTATCATGTTTGTGTTGTTAACAATTAACAGTACATAGGTTGTATGAGAGTGGGAGAGAGAGAAAGATAGGCTTTCTCCAGTGCCGCCATTGGAGAGACTGACCTGGCCCGCCCTGCCACAACCATACTGGTTGTGGCAGATCGGCCCAGGCCAGAACAAATTTTTCAAACATACCTGATGTTTCAGATTCTCTCCTCCACATACTGGTTGGCACTACGGACGCGTTGATATTAATGTCACTTCCACCGGCAACCATATGTTCGTTCAGTTCACATCTGGTGACGCAACGCAGTATTATGGTTGGGCGGCGACCTTCACTTCTTTCTGAACAAAAATTGCTGACTATTCACCCGAGTAACAATAAATATTGACTATTCTTACTCTTCCATGATGTTGGTCAAACCGTGGTGGACAGCGAACAATCACTTTGCTTTGAACTTTCTGGGACAGAGACGTCGTAGCACTGACGCGAAAAACCTCTAAATTCAGCATGGTCACAGACCATATATGGGTGAAATCGTTTGTGGTAACAGACGTCGTCGCACTCGTAATGATAACTGGACCGCCACTCTTGAGGGAATCAACGGTCAAACTCGTACTTTCCAGAGGTGCCACTCTGCGATTAGTGGTTTTATTCATTATGTCTTCTTTGTCCGTAAGCAGTGCGCTACTGGCTGTGTTATATTGTGTGTTGTTGTTCATATGTCTCATTTCACAAAATACCTAAAACTACGGTTTGGATTGGTGACCTGTGTTCAATCGGCCACTTGTGATACAGTTTTTGGCTACCCTTGAGACTCTTGCCTGTTTACATGTTTTTACATGACTACCTAACCAAGTCGGAGTAAGGAACCATCCGCTTTTTTGGCAACCTTTCGCGTTCCAAACATTCGTTCCGTAAATAATTGATTTGATTGATTTGATTTGATGAAAAAATAGCAACTTGAACAGGTGGGTGTTGTTTTTTTCCGTGTTGGAACCCACAGTCGTGCTATAGTTCTGGTCATTCCCATTGAAACTTGACAGGGTGTCGATGAATATTTCAAGCTTTTTTAACCGATCCGAGGGTTTTTGAATAAACTGCAAACCTCAGTTCCAAAAAAACACGAAAAAAAGAAAGAGGTTTTAGAATACGCATGTTTGCTCTGACAAAATCTTGGTCATCCGAAAATCCTCGCACATCGCCAATGATTATATAATGGTGGATTATCGGAAAACGCATGAAACTACATGCTATAGATTTGATGTGTTTGAAACGCTAACAACTGAAAACACCGACCCAACTCCAACAAGATTTTCACCCCAAATTATGACTGGTAGTGGTTCATATTTATTTATGTTTGTAATTCTCTGCTCAGAGATTGGCTCAAATTTGAGCTCTGTTTTTGTAACAGTGTGCGGGAGGGGAATGGTTATAAGTCCTGAATTCAATTAACACAGAACAAGGGCAGTAATATATTCCTGTAGAGATAACTAAAACAGAAAATCAATAAAGTGAAGACCATGAGAAGCTGCTCTCAAGCGATGAGTCTCCCTCTCTGCTCATATCTCCTCGCTCGATCGCTTCGTCCTTCGATCAGCTGGAAATAGTTACGTCATTGTATTTTAACAATAGTATCCTGACTCAACAGCTACACGCTGCAGAGGTTTTCGGAGTTAATCTACTATTAGTTCTGATAGAAGTTAAGACGGGTAAAGCTATTTGAGGTACGATCAACAACCAGTCAATTAGTAGGCCTGACTTATGTTAACTCTTCTATCACGTACTTGTCGCGCTAGTGTACTGGCGTACTTTGACTTATTGTACTTGCGTATGAAATATTCGTAATTACCATATTGTGATAAATTGTGACCGGTAATTCCCAGGTTGGTAAGGAGTTAGCTGTGAAGTCCAACGTTTTTATGGTTGTCATTTCAAGTTTTGTTAGCACAGATGTTATTGGATTGAATTTTTTCAATTCCCCATTCAAAATGAACGTTGATTCTACTACAGAATCACAACTTATTTCATCCGCTCTGTTTGAGAGTACTAAGGTGGCTGGGTCGAGGAATGTCAGCCAAGTTGTATTTTTTGGAAGATGAACATATACCATTGGTTTAGAAAAGCAAGTGTTGTTAAATGACGTGAAAGAGTACATGGTTTCGGGCAGGGGGGCACACGCTTTTGTGGAAACAAAATCAGCTCCGAGATATTTTGCGGTAATATCAGCTCTGTTTAGAAGGCTACGCATAGCTAAAGTTTGGTGGGAGCCTCGAGCAATATGCAGTTTTTGTCGTTTCCATTGGGACTTTCGCAACGTACCAATGCGAATTTCATCCCAATTTTTCATGTTAGAGTTTACCAAAAACAGAAGGAGTTTCGTTAGCGGTGATCCATCCTTACTACAGTATGTGAGCAAATTTTTCTCCCAAACAGGTGAGAACAACGTCTCAGAAGAAACGGCAACAGTCTGCGTCTCTCTGACTTGCACACTCTCTCGTCGGAGCTGCCGGATTGGCTGGATTTCATCTTAAAGAAGGACGATTATGTGGTCCAATCGCAACGGTTCAGTCCTTTAAACTGCAATACATATTTCAATTGCAGTTTAAAAGACCGTTGACACGAGATTGGTCCACACAATCGTCCTTCTTCAAGGCTGCTCCTTGATTGGCCGTTCAGCTTCGCTCGACAGCCATACATACCTCAGACATCTTCTCCAATTCACAAGTCACTTCTGTGGCGACCTCGACGAGGGAGTTGGCAGGTAAGAGAGGTAGAGACGCGTATGCTCTTCTTTTGTAGTATGCCAATCGTTCTGTGAACAACGCTGACGGTTTAAGACATAACTTCAAGAACCGGTAAACCGTAAACGACCTCGATTTGAAAACTGTACGACCGTGCAAATTGGTATTTCAATTGGAGTGTGAAGATCTTACGGGTAACCAAGCGTTAAAGGTAGACAACAGAACAATTGATAGTAGATTTCTATTTACTTTTTTGTTTTTTTGGTTTTTTGGAACATCGAAATTTGAATTTGAGGTTGTCCTACAAATCTGTTGCTGAGTTCTCATCGAAACGGTTTCATTGACTGAATGCTAGATCAATTATATTTGAAGACTCCTTGAAGTTAATGACTCTTCCATTCATCACGAAAAATATTGAGATAAGAAGTTGATGGGAATTACATGTGATAACAGATTTAGTTGTGTTTGAAACATGCTTCGCACTCTGCTTTGTATTTTATTCGTCACTTGTGGTAAGTTTGGGAAAAGTAGCTAGTAGTTAATGTTCTTGTGTTACGATGATATCTGAATTTCATGAAAATGAGTTTAGGAAGGAGAGTATACACGCGAAAATGATTTACTTATGGATAATTTGAGCCATTTGATGTTGTCAAATCTAACGTTTGATTCCTAAAATCAGTTTTAGTGTACGGCACGTGTTCGAACGGGTACGAGGATATTGGAGATGGAATTTGTTACAAGGTATTTTCATAGTCATTTATTCCATAAAACATATTACTTGTTACAAGAAACAAAGTGTGGTATGATTGCATTACTTCCTTTCACGAGGGCGTGTTTTTTCACAAAGGCGTTCTAAAGAATAAAACAAAACGTCCTTATAAGCGTTGTGCTGTCGATACGTTTTGGTCTTGATTTTTTTTACCACATATTCTCAGATACAACAGTTCTGCTCATAATCTTTCATGTTCTCGCAGACTTTCGCAACTCCAAGTCTGCGAAGAGAGGCTGAAACTTTCTGTGAAAACGAGGGAGGATCTCTGGTTCAGCCACAAAATGCGTTTGTAAGTTTTTAATTGGTTTTGGAAGTTCCTTACCTTTTCAGCGTTTTTAATGGTTTCAACGAACTACAAAAACGTTGTGAACAAGTAAATGACATCTGAGTTCAAATGTTCCAGCCAATACATTCGATTCAGAGTAGAACGAGAGTTCAAATTTATTAACTTTGTAAAATCTTCTTCAATTCAGGTAAACGCTCAAATACAGCGTGAGGCTCAAGGTCTGAATAGTCACGTGTGGCTGGGTCTCACGTGTTCTGGAACTGCAGTCACATCTTGTACTTATTCGGACGGAAACCAAGTCAACTCCTCATCCTACACCCACTTTGTACCCGGTGAGACCCACGAAGGGTTTGTAGTTTGATCGGGCCTCATAGTCGTTTTCATTTCAATGACACACCCACAGTGTAAAAAACAAAGTTTTCGCTTCGTCTCGATTACGTGATTTTTATGGAAAAGCTAACAATTTGCGGACTCTGCTCCGATTCAACCACAAAAAGAAGTATTCTGAGCAGAGTTAATGTTCGTTAATCATGCGATTGTGTACTGTAAGAGTCTTGGTGGAAATGATATTGAATATAATAATATATTGGGCTCCAAACCAGATAGGGACAACCGACCAAACTAACAGCACTGGGAAACAATATCAAGTATTTATTTATTTATTTGTAGAACAAATAAAGAAATAAATAAAGAAATAAATAATCGATACTGTTTCCCAGGGCTGTTAGTTTGGTCGATTGTCCCTATCTAGCAATGGAGCCCAATCAATGATATAGGAAACAAGTTTATTACTCCTAAAGATAATTTTTTTCTGTTCATCACAAGAAGCAAATAACTTTTTTCTGCTTTATAGCTCAATTAAAATGGCTTTTCCTGATAAGAATCTGTATTAACATTTCAATCACCTCAACGGAAAACGATAGCAATTTCTTATTGGCAACTGACATTAAAAGTACAAACGATCTTTTTAAAAACTTCATAATGGCAAGAAAAGGGCCGAGCATGTGTTTATAAACATACTGACAAGAGTATCGTTCAGTTCCCACGGGACAAAAGTTTGTTATCGTGAGTAGATTTTTCTTACTCACTTCACTCTGCGTGCCTTGTTCTGTTCGCTGGAAGTTTCAATTTCATTTCCAATTCGGTCTGGTCTAAAGTTGTGGTTTGGTGTGCTTAAACCACAGATTACATTGAAAATACGAGCGACCAAACTACAAAAAACGGTTTCAGGCCACCCTAACCCAGGATTTGGCAGATGTGTCTATCTCGCGAAGTCCGGAGCTTTCAGTGGAAAATGGATCAGCGGAATTTGTGAGGAAGAAATCCTCGGATTCGGATGTCAAATCCCTTCTAACGCTACAGGTGAACCACGTTTCAGCGGCAGACATACTGTAGATATCAGTTTCTTCTGTGTTCAGTTTCGGGGGAAAATGTCATGCTACCAGGTAGTGTGCTTTAGGTCTGTGTGCATAACTCGATTATCTAGCTCCCGTAGTAATGGATGTTCAATTATGAAAGAACTGAAATCACGTATGATATATCACACAGTGGTAGTTTCCGTCCATGAAGGCAATGAAGCAGAATGAAACTATAACGTCAGAAAATAACCATTACTACCTGCCCCTATTCAAAAGATTTGCTAGGTAGTTGTTGATCTGTAGTGCTCGTGTGTAGTATTCAACATTGTCGTCATTCACAGGATTTTCTGTGTAAAGTAGATCAAACTACAGCAGATAAATTTCTTAGTCTCTTCATTTCTTTTTTTAGCTACGAGTTGCGGCTCTTCGTACCGTGAATACAACGGTTTCTGCTACAAGGTTCTGCCGCCGTCGTCGAACTCGGATTCAGAAGCAGCCTGTGAAGTGGAATGCGCCCATCTGACGTCAATTCACACGCAAGCGGTGAGTTTTGATCAAGCCACAAAACCAACTTGTGCTGTGAATTAGATGAGCGCTGCTCTAACTATTTTGGGATTAGATACTAGAGTAAACGTGTATATTAACATTTATCGTTTCACATGACGTTAACCTGCCTAGCCGTGCAACACGCAACGCGTCTGAGTAAAGACTTTATTCATCTCTCTTTACTTTTTCTTTTCACTTCTTCTTCTTAGGCCCTTTTAACGTTGTAGCATAGAATGTACGTGACACATGAGGAAAAGTTTTGAACTTTGTACTGTCATTACAAACATATTCAAAGTACTGTAGCTTTCATATGGAACAGAATTTCGGAAAATATAAAAGTTTTCAGGAGAACGAATTCGTTCGCAGCATTACGGCCCAACAATCAACGGGATATTATGCTCGAGTTGGGTTGCAATTGGGAACAAGTGGAAACTATGAATGGGTGGATGGAACTGTTTCACCACAAGCAGACTACAATAACTTCGGTAGGAATTTCGGCAGATGTGTGAAGAGAACTATGGGGTTCGCTCTTTACAGATCAAGCCTGTATGTTGCTTTATCTCGCTGTGTTTGTAGTTTGCTTTTCGGTCGAAATCCGGTGATTATGCCCAGTACAAAGAACAAACTACAACAAAGATTCGAGCACTCCCTATATAGTGACCGTTTTCCCGGCAGAAACAGCGAAAATTAGCATAGATCAAAGTATCTCAGATACTATCGGCTCAATTCTCTACGATTAGCTAGCTATAAACAAAAGCTACAAATTGGCCACGGTTCAAATGAGTATCACAATTGTAAAATAGAGAGAGAGAGAGAGAGAGAGAGAGAGAGAGAGAGAGAGAGAGAGAGAGAGAGAGAGAGAGAGAGAGAGAGAGAGAGAGAGACAGGAAGTATGAACATATGAACTTTAATATAAATTATAAGTTTTTCTTCGCAAACCGATCAGTTTGCATATCACAAACCTTCTTTCGAGCAATTATCGATGCATATGCCTATAGATAGTTGCCTGTGTGTTCAGTTCGCTACGATACGTGAATTTCAGGTCATTCCGAACCGGCCCTGGGAAGTTGCGTTGGAATGGCTTTGAGGGATGATGAGGTCAAAAGTGGAAAATGGATCAATACCCAATGTGCATCCAATATTACTTCGGTCTGTAAAAGAGGTAGGAAAAATAATGTTTTTTTAGGTGAAAATTAAAAAGAGTTAGCTAAAGATTAAACGCAGCTTTTCTTGTTCAAAACTTACTTTTTCTTGACGTGACTGAAAATGAACTTTGTCAAAACGAAGTTGAATTTGTGGCAAAACTATCACTCTCTTCTACAGGAGTTATCTTCACTTTGAGTTCCTTCATTCAAAAACTACCTTTTCCAGCCAAAGTCTCCCCCTGTCTCTCTTTCTATGTCGCACCCACCCAATTCCCCTCAACTGAGCTGCCCAACTACGTCTCAACTCTGGCTCCATCCACCTGTCCTTCCCCCTATTATCTACAAGGAAACGGAACGGTAGAGTTCTATATTCGTCATTTTCCCCATTAAGACAGCGGGGCGAGCGGTAGTTGATTATTTGCCATCAAACGAGAGAGTGTGTAGATCAAAGACACGCAGATAATCTGACAAAATCAATGGTACGGTGTCCACAACGGTGTGACAAATGGTATATTCAAAGTGGGACAAGGCAACTAGTGAAACAGTCATTTGGATGAAGTTCTACCAACCTACACTCATGAGTGTTCACATTTTTATTGTAGTTTTATCTCTATACAACATGTGTACGAAAAAAACTCCCTCGTCGTACGTGTGCTGAAGTTGCACACTGTTTCGTGAAACTTGTAACCTTGCGAAAGCAGAGTAGTGAAGTGTGTTCCTGGGAACTATTTGAAAGGGGACTGAAATGGAAGTTTATATGAAAGGGCTGCTCATAAGAAACTGACAGATACAATATTTTGTTCCAACTGACAAATCTAATTTACGGTTTACATGCTTTAGTCTGTTTCGGCACGCGCAAATGTTTAGGTACTCCGGGGTACCTAAACTGGCTTTTCAGTCTGCCCTCCTTCAAGCATTTTTCATTTTATGTTGTGTGACCTTTGCACTTCAGATCTTCTCTCCCGGCTATCCGAACTATTACACTTCCGGCCTTCAATGTGAATACGTGGTAGCCGCGCCAACGGGCTATATCGTCTACTTTTCGCTCAACAACACATTGTCAGACGGCTCGAGCTATATCGACTTGTACAACAGTATCACGGATAGCTCTCCGTTTGCCTCCAGGTAGATCAAAAACTGCCTTCCAGGTCAAAACCAGTAAGAAGGCTGAGATTGTTTTCAAGAACAATTGCTTCTCCTATCAAACATGACACGCTTCAAAAACTCTTAAGAAAAACTGATTGCTGTAGGTCCCAAAAAAAAGAAGTGAGAGATAGAAAGAGAAAAAGAGAGGGAGAGTCTGACAGAGAGACAAAGAAAGAAAGAGCAACAGATATAGAGCAGGTTCAACCGAAGCTCCGTTCAATCATTCTTTCAGAGTTCGTGACAATGCACCTCGTGCTTCTACCAGCCCGAGCATGAAGATAACATTCAACAGCGAGACCTCCAACATGTACAGATGGTCCGGCTCATACGAAGCAGTCGATCGTGAGTTTGAAATATCTGCATAGGGTGAAAAAAAATCTCCAGAGTGTTTTTGATTAAGTTAATTTTCCATAATTTTTCAGTGCGCCCAACAGGATGTAATCAAGGCGTGATCAGCGCACCAGGAACGGTGAGTCTTGAACTTCAGTGGTTTCGGGCTGCTTGTGAAAAATGAGGGAAACAAGTGCTTTCATGTGGAATGAGAGCAGTCCTGTGTGAATAACTTTATATATAAAGTTTTTTTTTACATTCTATTGAAAACTGTGGATGTGTGAAGAAGGACGACTAATTGTGAGTATCGAGCTATATTACCTAGAGCTTTCATCTATAACAAGAACGAGTGATTAAATAAATAACTAACTAACTTTTTAAGATAATATACTTTGAAAGATTGCTGCAATGGTTCTCAAGTTCTCTATCCCATCATTCATAACTTTTATTTCAGATCTCTAGTCCGAACCACCCGGGAGTTTACCCAGTCTCCTACACATGTAACTATCAGTTGGAGACCGTTTTCGACAAACGGTCGGTGAAATACCAAACAAAAGTTGAAATTAATGTAGTCCTCACACTCAGAACGATTGGCGCCAAGTTTCTTCGATTGGCCAGCTGCTACAAAAGCGAGAGAGTGTGCAGGTTAATGAGGCCGCAGACATCTGGGTCTCTCTGACCTGCACACTCTCTCGCTCAGCCAATAAAAGGGTGGCTGGCCAATTGGCTAGGAATTGTACTCACATGTCCGAGGTGGAGTTAGGCAGCTTGCCAATGATATTTTTAGTTTTGAACTAGTCGAAAGATATTTTAGTACTCTTTACTTTTACGTAATCAAAAAATTGTTCCAGAAAACTCAAACAATTCCTAGCCACTAGCTAGCTACTCGTAGCGGCCTTGACGAGAGAGTGGAGAGATTCAGACTGTCTGTGGTCTCATTGACCTCCATGCTCTCTCGCCCTTGTAGTTTGCTAATCGCACAAGATGTTCATGCTCATTAAGGATTTTGAGTGTTTTTTTTGGGAATTTTGCAGTTTTCACGACTTTTAGCAAAAAGTATCTCTCTTCTCCCTCACTCTCTCTCTCTAAATTAAACCCATCATCTCACTAAGCGAAGTTGACGCAACCAAAGATCGACGAGAGAATATCAACTATGTTTTATGTCTTATAGTTCACATATATTTCAGGATTTCTCTTCACTTCGGTGATTTTTTCACAGAAAGTTGTTGCGACAAAGTCTACATTTACGACGGTCCAGACGCATCATTTCCAAGTCTAGGATCGTGAGTTGAACTTCATTTACGGTTCAAAAAAGTCGGTTCAACTCCCGACCTCGTTTCCTCGTCAAAATTCCACGCAAACGTTGTGTTAGATTGAAGAAGCACCGCTTTTTTCATTTAAAGAAGGCGATTATGTGGACCAATCTCGGGTCAACGGTCCTTCAAACTGCAATTGAAAAATTTTAAGGTTACCAACCAGATTTTCATTTAAAAACGACAAATAATTCCAAATAAAGAAGAACGGTCATGTGGTCCAATCGCAACGCTTCAGTTCTTTGAAAATTCATTTTTCAATGGCAGTTTAAAGGACCGATGTCACAGGATTGGTCCACATAATCGTCCTTCTTTAACAATGAAGTTTGTTCAGGTTCTATGGCAACGGGCCATCTCAGAACATCACAACCACCCACAACCAGATGTATATTCAGTTCAGAACCGATGGTTCAGCAGAATACAGAGGATTTTCAGCCTCCTTCCTTGCCGTATAAAACTGTGCTGTTTTCCCATTTTATTCTGAAAATGAAACATTTCATTGCGTTGTGAAGTTGTATTTATTACATTGGTAACACACTGTTGTGTTATCAAATCCAGCCATTCTTGGGTGAGGTTTATACTGTTAGTCAATTGCACAGTCACGTAAAACATGTTGAATAATGCGGTGTATTCTGCCCTAAGCAGCGGTGTTTGTAGTTATTTTTAATTTTTTTTTCCGGCTAAGATTTGTGAATTACGGCGCGTATCTGATTCAAACTACAACTTAGCAATGGTTCTCCCCATACAAACAAGGCGGTTCACACATGCAAAAAAATGCAACCGGGTTGCATGTGTTAAGAAAATTTGGTTGCTTTCCGAATGCAACCGGGTTGCTTTTGGTTGCTTTTCAAATGGAACCAAACACTCAATTTTTGGACATTTTCCTGTTTTTACTGCAATCTGGTTGCTTTGGTTGCATTTGGAAAGCAACCGAACTGTCTTTACACATAATACAACGCGGTTGCTTTTTGGTTGCCTGCAACCCGGTTGCTTGTGTAATTGGCCTACAAACAATACTGCTCCTTGTTACTCGAGTTTAGATTTCAATGCTTCTGATTACAAACGTTTTCAAAAAACCACAAGCTCCCAAATTTTCATAAAACAATTATATATAAAATCCATTTATTCCAAGCATTCCAATCGAGAAAAGGAAATTGTGTACCGAAACTTTGAACTAACGAGCGCTGAGGGAAAATATGCTCGATATGTAAAGAATAAATCTTCTTTATACAAATAGAACCAAGTGCTGACTAATTAACCAAACATCGTGAGAGATAAATATTCAAAGAGGAGAGAGACAAGCAGACAGAACTGATCTACCTAAAATCAATAAACGAATCACTAATTTTGTATTATACAACATCAAGGCAACTAGTTATTTCAAGTCGGAGAAAATGAATCTTCAATGTGAAATATGCATAGAAAAATCGATAAAACATAATTTACATTGAAACACGTGAGAAACACGTGCAAAAAGGCACAAATGTGAACATATTTTGCCGCGGGAAGCTGCTTTTTTTCGAGAAAAGACAAATTTCGAGGAAAACCAGTAGAGATAGAGTAGAAATTTAGTCCAGAACAGAAAATGTTCAGTTGAGGAATCGAATCGACATCTTTTCTTCGATATCAGTCTTTTCCATAGCCTGAAATTAAAAAAAAAATTAATAGTATCAATCGATAATATCATAAAGTTATAATACCTAACCCATCTATATATGTATCTCCCTAAACGCATAGCGTGGTATATGTTATTCAATGAGCAGTACAATTAATCTCGGTTATATGGTTGTTTGTGTTCACACATTCGACAAAGCTTTGCAATTTCGAACGAATTTAGGCAGTTTTATATTGTAAAAGTTGAAATTCAAATAGCACTTGTAACAAGATCATGATAATGGTCCAAATGGCTTTCAAATCTCAAGTCTATTTCAAAACTTACTATATCTCATTAAAACGAAAGAAAAGGTAAAGTTGTGCTACGAGTGATAACATGTATTTGATCAATTGATGCATCTATGATCAGAAGATGACACTCTTATAGAAAAGACAAAACCAAAGAGTGAATGTCTCTTGAAAATTTGAAACAATTCGATCATACCAAAGTGCAACGGAGATAGAAGTTTTGCAACAAGTATTATCCAATGCGTAAGTAACATACGCACTCAGTACCTAGATTTCGAGATTTATTAGATGCATCTACAATGTCAGTTTGACACTCGTATAGAGATCAAGCCAAGCGGTACGGTAAATGCTCTCAAAAATCAATAATTTTCGGTAAAATTTGTTTCAACATGAATAAAACTATAAACTGACCCGACAAAACTCGTCGAATGATATTTTTCCGTCGTGGTCTCCGTCCGCCTCCTCAATGGTACGATCGGCGATTTTATCCAACTGGAAACAAAACAATAAAATGATAGATAATGGAAAAGATATCAATTCTACTCAGACGATTCCCATCCAATTGGCCAGCCACTTTTGTAGCGGCCTCGACGAGAGAGTGCGCAGGTCAGAGAGACGCAGATGTCTGCGGCCTCATTGATCTGCATACTCTCTTGCTTTTATAGCTGGCCAATCGCGAAAATGGCGCCAATCGTTCTGAGTCTGAGTATATATCACCGGCGTTCTAGTAACCTATCCGGTATTTGGTGAATCATTTTTAGTAGCCTGACTTCTGCGAGCCTGTCAATATCCTTTCTACTCTTCTACTCTCGCCAAACTACACAAAAAAAGGATTTTCGAGCTAAAAGCTGGTTCCTTTTTTGAAGGACTGTGATTCATAACTTTGCACTGTGTAGTAAACTCTCAACTGTGAAGAAGAATATCGTCAAATAGACAAAACAAAATGACCTCGTTCAAATTTTCAAAACGTTTTCATTTAATTTTTTTTCCAGCGGGCTCGAGCCCCTTTCTTTGAATGTAGTTGTAATGGTGTAAATGAACGAATGAAACATGTTTCATACCTGTTCAGCAGTGATATTTGCGCCGACCATACTGTTCAGAATAACTTTGAACTCCTCGCGCGTAATATATCCATTCTTATTCAAATCGTACATTTGGAAGGCAACTGGAACAGAAACACATTGAAAATACACGCTATACACGTAACACATTGTCTGGCTACTGACGTTTGCAATTATTTCGTGTGGTAAACGAAAACAGGTTTTTCTCGAACGGAAAGGAACTGAAAACCAGATTTTCAATACAGCACTTGTAACAGCAACGTCAGGGGATGAATTTCACCTATTGAAGTGAAAACAATCAACATTTTCTCGTTTATCTCACATATTTCACATGACTACAAAACACTCACGCAATCTGCACCATTCTGACCTTGTGGCAGAATAAGGCAAATGTTTTGTTACCAAGATTACTAAATCTCTAAATCACGTCAAATCGTTGTTTTTGTTTTTTTAAATGGTGTCCCGATATTCCTATACGTTACACCCATTAGACTGAGATTTTCCTATTCTCCTCAGACTTGGCCCCAAATAGATGAATAAAAATTAGGCTCCACCCACATCTGAGTTTCTCGTTTCTTCCGTTCAACGCGTTCTTCTTCGATCGATTAATCGGCTGGAAATGAGCCAAGATTCGCACAAATTGACGGAAATTCAACTGCTGCTCATTCTCGCCGCTGGAAGAGAAAAGAATGAGATAATGGAGCCTAAACTTTTCAACTATCATAATCGCTACATTGACCGCGGCGTTTTATTACTACAGCCAAAACCGGTAAAGTTTTCCCTTTCAGAAAAGGGAAGAAATTTATCCGCGAAGAGATTTTATAGTTTATAGTCTAATACTTTGTTCCTACATAAAAAGTGAAAAATAGAAAACGTATATTTATAACCGAATATTTCTAATATTATAAATATAATAAAAGCATTTGTTTGAAAGATCCTTTCGGGAAAAGTTTACTTAGAACGAAAAATTAAACTACAAAATACCAAAAAAAAAGAAAAACCTACGCCAATGTGAAGAATGCGTCGACAATTCGATCTCCCAATGGATTGACAGCCAATTCTGGCACATTCAGGAAATCGTCTCGGGACAGGAAACCTTGGCCTGAAACGGAAGGAAATCAATGAAAGCAAGCTATAGACTACAAAATAAACCCATTTCTTTGAACTATGTGCTTTTTACAGAGTTCAGCTGGTAGGAATAAGTTACTAGATGTAGCTGGTTAAACCGGCATTCTAAACATATAAGATGGACATCACAAAATAATTGCCTCTCTCTCTTGCTTTTGCTTCATCACGATTTATTTCACATTGGAAATTGGTATGAAATCAACTTCTACTACTCGTACAAATGAGTTCTGTAGCAAATTATGCACACACCATTATTTTTCTATATAAACAACTCATATAGTTACATGTTCCTTGTAACTACTTTCGCACAGTCCCAAAATGTACTTTGGTCTACCAAGTACAACTATCAACTACATTTCAATTATCGATCAATACCCAAGACCAGACTTGTTCTTTGATCTCCCTAGCACAACTAAAGTTCAATTATTGATTTATCCTCCGACTAACCTTTCTTGTCGAGCGACAAAAACCTGCTGTACAGACGGACTATTTGATTGCGGTTGACTGAAAGAAGAGAAAAGATTTCGAGATAATCAATCAAAGTTTATGTCAAGGACAACCGTGGACCTTTTTAGACACACGGCTGATTTATACAAATTCTGACAGGACACATTTTCAACCCAGAATGTTATCTCCGTTTCGAGATACACTTACCAAAATAAGTGAAACCCCTCTACTACAATTCTCATAGACAACTAGCAACCAAGAAAGGTTGGGTTGAAAAGTGAAATACTTGACTTATAAAACAAATCTATAATCTATATCAAGGTCTCGAATAAAAACAATACAACTTACTTCTTACCAACGTATATTTTCCACAAAAGTATTTAAATTTTCTATTTAAAGAAGGACTAGTAGGTGCCTCAATGTCGCAGTTTTGAAACATCTTACGGTAGCGTCCGCCCTTCAATTTTCACCGCGCGCGGCGAATTTTCGACCAAGCGGCGTATTCTTTTTTCATTTTTCAATTTCAAATGTATTAATTATATTCTTTCATAGTATTATGTCTATTTTTTCTTGCGCCTGTGTTTCTAATTAGGTGTGCTCGGTCTCTTTATACCCTCCACTTGTCATACTCATAGTTGGATCGGATATCACAATAATAAAAACAGAATACTTAGTCTGTGTCCTAAGTTATGGATCTCTTATACCTACCTAGAGTCGGTCTGAGACTATATATGATAAAAAAATTCATTTTGGACAGCGAAACCATCAGTAAAACGAGTTCTCACCATTTTGAGTGTTTTTTTTTGACGGACAATAAGTATGCCTATTTAGGATTGTGGGGTGTGGGCTCATCTCAATCCAACTCCATCATTCTCGTTTATTTTGTCACGTTTCATCGCACACTATCGTTATTATTGAGTGAACCACATTATATTATAATTTTACAGATATTCGGATGCCTGTTCATTTGTTCCTTATGATAAACCGCGAACCACCGTCCGATTGGTGATTCTACTTTTCGGTTTTTGCCAGATGGGAATCTCATGCTATAGCAACAGCAACAGAGGGAAGGCTGGCGTAGTAATAAAGAGGTCAGTTTCTTTTCGTTTTGACTATTTCGTTCTATTGGAAAAAATGAAAGTTAGCTGTTTTTCTGTGACCTCGCACCTTGCAAAGTTGCGGTAACAGAAAATCAGCTAACTTTTTGTCGCTGTCTGCGGTTCCTCTGCCAAATCCGTATATCATGTGAAATTTATTGAAATATAATATTTATTATAACTGCGAAGCGAATCCAAAAACTTTTCGATAGTTATAGCATTTGCTTATTTCGATAGTTATAGCAGTTGCCTATTTCGATAGTTATAGCACTTGCTATTACGCTAATTATTACATGAGCAATTTCTGTTTAGAAATATAGGCCCAGATGTGTTTGAATGATAGGATCATAGAAAACTGGGCATTTTCGGCGTGAAATAGGTACTCACATGAAATTCGGAACATTTTGTTCTGTAAGTATTGGTAAATTGGTATGCAAGTTAGACTGTCCCAAAAGTATTTGTTCCCTCATTCATGATTCTGACAATCTGTGTCGACTCCATGTTATTATACCGTTATTGTTCACATAGTCCCATTCCCCTAGCGTCCTAGCGAATATATAACCAAATTTGATAAAAAGGGCTCTCTTCCGGCCAAATCCCGAAAAAAAAGTTAGCTATAGTTGCTGTAAAATCGTAAGGCTCCTATTTTCATTGAAAGACGGTTCCTTTTATTCTTGGTTTTTTTCAGTTCTGGTTGTCCACCGCTCCTTTCTATCTGGTCTGGGGCTGGCTGTCACGCAGTGTGGTCCCTTTCGATCAGCTTTCACATTCGAACGCAGTTTTTCTGTGATGCGAAGTTGCAAGGTAGGAAATTTATTTTCATTATTTTACCTATTTGTATGCTGTTTGCTGTCGTTTTCTTCAGTTTTCTTTCAGGTGCCCTGGCCTTAGTATTCTCAGTAAACTGGTAAATTTCTCACGGCAGTAAAATCTAGCCGTTTCAAATAAGATTCATTTCGCTCATAAAAGAATAATTCAAAACTCAATAGATCAGGGAGAGGCAGAGGAGTAATTTGACTAGCTCAAGGCGTATATCGACAAAAGCGTTGGTTTTTGGTTTCGCCGAAGTACGCCGAGTCTCTCAGGCACCTAGGTTGTCCTAACGAACCCAGCGAGCACGAAGTTTTTTCTAAACTATGTCGACTTATTGTAATATAATAGACTGTTTACAGATACTAGACTCCGTGGGAATGCCGAGGCTGGGTCAACCACACAACTACACTTCTTCGTGGATTCGTAATCTTTCTCGAGGTGAGAACTCTAGTTTGGTTCTTTTTTTTTACTATCGAACTATTTCCGGTAATCGTTACTATAGAATTCGAACGGGGGCACAGAGGCTCGTATTGTAGATAAACTTCTAAAGAGTGGCTGGTTTCCCAAAGTTTCAGTTTTTTTCCTTGTCTAAATGATTCAATCGCACGGAGGTATATTTCATAAAGTACTACTCTGGAGAATTCGACTAACTTCATGAATAACCATCAATTTGACATTTGAAATAGAAACAACGAACTTCTGGTGAAAACAAAAGGCTATTCTACAAAGTGTTGTTACCTCTCATATTACCGCCCCAACAGTCGTATCAGCAATCAGCAACGCCTGACTAAGACTATTCATCAACCCTTGTAATGAGCGTCTATTTTACAAAAAAGAGTGTTTTCTGTTATAGATTTGAGAAAATTCATGAGTTTTCATCAATAATAGGGCAACTATTCCAATTTATCAGAATGGGCCCGTTCCGTGAATTATTTTGGTTATCTGGAAAACATTACCTTAGTATGCTCTTGTTGCCAGAGAATTTGAATATCTAGGTTTTTTGACGAATCTGGGGAAATTTCGGATCATTTATATCCGCATGTTTGCGTTCTTGAGAAAGTATTACTAGTTTTTTTTTTGCGCAAAACTATGGAATTGATCGAATCTAGCAATGGGTTCTTCATCCTAAATGATCCAGTATAATATAATTCACTAATATACCTTATTATCTCTCTTCTAGGACAATGTTTTGGTGGGACTGTCTGCCACGCCATCTGACCAGACCGCTGCTAACTCGTAAGGTAGGAATGCATTTTCATTACTTTCATGTTAGCGAAGAAATATCTTTACAGTTTACTGAGTTTAGCACAACGCAACGCACACTGATCTTCGAGGGGTGGTCAATGAGCAACACGTTTTTTTCGACTGGGGTACGCAAATTTTGCAGAAAAGGTACCCGTTCTCAATTTTTTTTTGCATTCTCGGTCAAAGCTTCCAAATATTGTCAGTACTCTAGTCATCAATTGATCAGAATCAGTTCACCAGCTTTTCCTTGAATTAGTGCTAATAACGTTTCAAACCATACTGTTTTCAGGTTGCTCGGCTGAATGAAAAATACTACTTCTACATATAAAACTTCTGCCTCCTGGTGACTAGTGTGGAAATTCACCTCTGATGGACAGCCGGGATTGAATCTTTTTCATTTCTTGATATTATAGTCTCCAGTGAAAATTACTGTGTAAAACATGATTTTTAGGAGTACTAATTTATGTTTTAGAGATATACTTTGTAGAAAGATAATGTGGTTCCAAAAGAGTTCATTTTTACTAATTTGTAACGTATATAATGTTTGGTGATGATGGTTATTTTTGTTTCTGTGTCATTGTCTGATATATTGGGAATTAAAACATATCGGTACCTATTCTTGAACACATATCTTACTGATTCCAAACTAAAAACCCGCAAAGTGAAAGGTTACATGAGTTTATCTATAGGGCAGCGGATCATTCGTATAGACGTCTATTTCTAGAAATTGACCAAATCTTAGTTGTAGTTTGATCGATGCACACCATAAAATCACCGGCATCATACTACCAACTCTGCGGAATACACAGTATAAGCTTGTTTTGGAGAAAGCCAACTCTTTAGGGGTTCTTTGCGACTCGTGGCTCATTGTAAAAAAAAGATGAATTGATAAATTGAACGCATGTTTCTGATACATTCTAATATTTCGTCAAAAAAGGTAGACTATTCACTTTTGTTTACCATGTATCAATTAGAATACGTGCGCCCTTGTTAGACGACATTTTACCGCGCCACGCGACAACTTTTGCCGCGCGGCGCGGCGAAAGCTGGCGGGTAAAGTTCAGGAGTTTGCGCTATAACTCTGAAATTACAGTGTTTTGAGGAATACAAGTTACATATTCGTAATCTTCGTATTCGGTTCCAAATATGAAATTTTCCTACTAGTCCTCCTTTAACAACAACTGATCCCAATAAGGCAGAAAGTTCTGCCAGGTACAAATTGTATTTTGTAAAATTATAACCAGTCGCCAACCTATTACCACTTGATATGAACTAAATCAACTAATAGGGAAAGTACAACAGTCACGCGCCTATATGTTATTTGAAGAAATATCGCGGGGGAAACAATATTGATCATTACAAACCCCGAGACAAATAAAGTCACATGTATATTGTAAATATAAATACGAAAGCAAGTACATATAACCCAAATACAACTTTCAAAGTGCAGTTATATGGCCGAAACAGATAAAACTATGGAATTTAGCATTCTTTAAGTTTAATCACTTTTTAGTAAACCACAACCTATCCACTCTCATAGTGCCAGCCGGCTCCCACTTGTCACCAACTTTTGTAACATTGTAACAGATGGTTGAAAAGTATATCAGATTGGTGAACAAAACTTCTTTTCTCTTAGCTTAAGTGCTTACAGCAGGACGATTATGTGGACCAATCATACACCAGTAAGGTCCGACAGTATATCAGATTGGTGAACAAAACTTCTTTTCTCTTAGCTTAAGTGCTTACAGCAGGACGATTATGTGGACCAATCATACACCAGTAAGGTCCGACTAAGCTACAAAAAGTAAGCCGTTTTCAGATGTGAACACGTGAAAATTAAGAATTTTTCATCAAAAGTAGACCGATTTTCTTTTTTTTCGGCCAGAAAGTAGTCTGTTTTTCGAATTTTTCTGAATGTATTGCGGTTTGAAGGACTGAACCGTTGCGGTTGGACCACATAATCGTCCTTCTTTAGTGATATCTGTTGATGACCTTTTATTGAATTTTACACAAAAATCAATACAATTCTCTGAAAAAATCGATAAATGACTTACATTCGGTTTCTCTGACAATTTCATCGATCTCCTCATCGCGCAACATCAACGAGCTGCTGTTTCCCATGACTGACGAATTCGAGGAGGATGACCTACAAATCAATCGATAATCTTCACGTAATAATATTATAAAATGTTGTAAACAATCAATACACATAGAAAATCTCATTAACAATATAGAAAAACAGGTAATAGAATAGAAAACATTCCCCATATTTAGAACAAAAGGCACCCAAATTGATTATACATGTCGATAACCAAAGTTAAATATGTTTACGAATCGCTTTATTTTCATGGCAACGACATTAAAGCAATCTTAACGATATAGGCTCTCGCTTTAAATATGTATGATTATTTTACTAATACTGAAACACTTGACCACTTTCAATGCTGGAAGTGTCTAGGTATCATTTCTAGAACTACAATCACATTGACATTGATACCCCAAGTGCAACAGTGGCATTCCCACCCCCAGCACTAGAGAGATCGTTAAATCTATTTTATATCATTTCTGGTTTGGCGGGCAGATAAAACACCCGAATATCAAGCAGATTTCCTTTCCATTGGAAACTCAGAAAGAATCTCGCTAGCCCTTTCTCCTATCAAACCCATTTCAATTTATAACATTAGTATACATGAGACAATGAAAAAGTGAGTTTTTGTACAAAATACAAGTAGAATTATTTTCCATCGGAAATTTAGAAAGAATCACGCTAAAACTTTCTCGCTCTCTCCTAATTATCAAACTTATTTCAATCTATAACATGAGACAATAAAAAAGTGAGTTTTTGTAGATTTTGTACAAATTACAAGTAGAATCTACATTTACAACTGAAATTGCGGGGTGAGAAAGAGGAATGAATCAAGGGATGACTGGACAGTATTGCAGACTATTCGATTGTACTGTTATCATAATTCCATCGTTACGCTCAACACACAAATCACAAAACATGATAAACTTTACAATGAATCGAATTTCTAAATTCGTTCGCCTAAAATCCTGAAAAAAATTGATGGTAACACTTTTAGAGAACTTCCACCTCTTAAATCTTCAAAAAAAGTAGGGTTTTCAGAGCTCACACCATAGATGAAATAGTTTAATGTCAGGGGAACTAAAGTAACTGTGCGTAACCCTAAAAATGGTTATTATGCCCCTGTAAAAGTGATTGTTTGTCTCGTTTATTGTGTTTCTACCACGTTTTACTTCTAAAAATGAGCGTAAATTCAGAAAGATGCCAAAAATGAGCGTGGGTCAGCGCCATTTTCAGGTGGTATTTTATATGACTCACACACAGCCTAGTAGCGGACTATTCAGCTATTTATTAGTAAAAAATATGTTCAAAGTAGGGTATTAAAAAGGAGAAACGAGTGAATTGACTTCTACGAAGACCCGACCATCAAAGTAGACGAAACCCCATTGAAATGACGTTTTCTCCTTCTCTTTTCTCTCTTCGAATTCTCTCTCAAATGAGAGAAGAAAATGGGCGAACGAAACTAGTTTTCGCTGTCAAATCTCAAATAACACACACAAAATATATGAACCGCGCGGGTGCGAAAAGAACCATTATACCACAAAAAGTAGAATAATTTTGTAACTATAACCTGTCTAAATCAAATAAACTAGAAACTAGTTCGTTTTCTGTTAGAATTGAAACTACAAAACGGTAATTTTGCTATCACGAATTATAACGATTGTCAGATACTATCAGGAAAAGGTGGTTTATGCTAAAGGCCTAAAGGTCAAAACGCACAATCTCAGAAAAGAACAATTTCAGACTATCACAAATTTGCGCCAGGAGGAAAAACCTGTATTTTCGCATAATGACAACGAGGCATTAGCGCATTAGTTTGAACCACACATAATTTAGAATATAGTAAAGTTTGGTAAACAGAAAAGCCAAAACACCCCTAATTCTACAGCTACACTGAAAGTCTGATTGAATTCAATCATCACCATTTCCCCGTAAAAATGAAACTAAGAACCCTGAAAACTTCCGAACTTACGTAACCTATGTATACAAACTACAAAAAGCCCACCTCTTCTCCTTATGATTACAGACGTATTTTCTGCGACACGGAAATATGCGATTCATGCTTCTGTTTGATATGCTATGTTTCAATTGAAAATGCAATACCATTCCCAGTTATAATCATGTGAAAAACACAAAACCGATGCCACATGACTGCGTACAAATTCTACTGGGATTTTGGGGAAAATGGGGGATTGTCGCGAAAAGTTTAAGGTCACTACCATTTTTCAAGGTTTCAAAGTTTCAACTTTCAAATGCAAATCTCTTATTCCCAACTCCAAACATTTGTCGCGTTAGTCTTATACAACCGGTAGCATTTGCTCGTAAATTGTTCAGTATTCACGACCAATGAACCAATCTGGGTCTGAGTTTGATTTGAGAAACCCCCAGCGTGGAAAACTGTGTCATATCCTACTTCCTAATCCAATAACCCAATAGGTTTACATCCCAAACTCTAGTGGATTGGTTCAAAGTATTCTGAGTTACAATTTCCGACCAATAATTCCACTAGACAATCTCTTCTCCCAGTCCGATTATACCAAAATGGCTGCGCGGCGGCCGCGACTCTACCGAAAACGTATTTAATACCCCCATTATGTGGGCAATTTCCATTTCCCCGCCGATCGAAAACTATCGAAAAATGACGCAACTTTCGATCGATTAGGTTGCAGTTGCAGAATACACATAAAACTGCGAGAACTAAGTTAAAACCCAACTTGTTTATCAAGATTCACCGAAAATCAAGTTTTGCACGTTGCGCAACCCACGTCGTGCGAGAGATTATGAAACCCGGAAATAACACTTCTGCTGTTGGAAACATGCAAACCCATGTCAATACAAAACATACCCTAAATACCTCAGAGTTGTGACTTTTTCAAACAGGGGGGTTTTGCCCTCCCCCTCAGCCATTATAAGGGGGTTTTGCCCTTAATTTAGAAAATCGCTAAATCAGACAATTTTTGAGGGGGGGGGGATTTGCCCAAATCTTCGGACCAAAAACAGGGGGGTTTTTCTCAAAACGCTGAGCATTTAGGGTATGATACAAAACTAGAGACTAGAATTCCAGATAGACATGAAGGAAGAAGTGAATATGTCGTAAACGTATATACGCAAAACTTAAAACTACATTTCCTCTTTTCTAGATGAGCCACAATTCGACACCTAATCCAATATCAAATCCAACAACCACCCAAGACCCGAACATACCACAATTTCACCAAGAAAAACGCTAAATTAACCTAAACAAAAGAATGTAAATCTGATAAAACCCCAAAATTCCAACATACCTGGTAAAGGAGAACATTTTCTTGAACCTCTCTAGACGAGTCCACTTCATTTCAATTCAATTGTTATTGAATAGAGGTGTTGGTTTCTTGTTTGTAGGGGGTTATTTCGGGGGTTAAATGGTCGAATCTCAACAATAGAGAATAGAGAGAAAACAGTGGGGGAATAATAGTAACCGGCCTGACACTGATTTATGCACTCGCGTCGCAATTGTTTGTTTTGTACAACAATGTGACAAAACAGTTGGAATTGGGGGAACTGTTGAATTTGGCGAGTGGTGGGTGGTAGTTTTTAGTTTGGTCGTTCAATATATAGCTTTTTAAATTTGTTTTGTACAGGGTGTTTCGTGTCAAAACAGAGGTGGGGTTAGTTTTAGTTAGGGTGGTTGAAGTTTTGTAGTTTAGCGTTGATTAGGGTGGCTGTAGTTTGGTGTCAGATGTATTGTTTTGTACTTCGTTTTGTGTTATGTCAAAACACTGGGGGGGGGGGGGGTCGAAAGTCGAAATTGTCGAGTGTAGATAGACGGTCTAGGGATGTAGGACGAGTAACTAGTTCCCGGGGATCGAATATACCAACAATGACTCACCACTCACAGATACATGTAGACTGTAGAATTCCGCCCATAATAGGATTAAAGAAGGACGATTATGTGGACCAATCCCAACGCTTCAGTCCTTTAAACTGCACTATTTTTTTCAATTGCAGTTTAAAGGACTGATACGTCCGGATTGGTCCACATGTCCACATGATCGTCCTACCATAAATTCAGTTTCAGAAAAGCGTTGGTTTTCAACAAATCAATTAACACGCTAATCTCTCGCACTTTTGGTCGCAAGTTTTAATCTCTCCAGCGGCAATCCTGTTAATAGTTTCACATAGCAGTAAAGTTATCCGAAACTTTTCGCTAGTTTAAGGAATATAAACTTTTAAAATGTTGCGCACTCAGTTTGATATATTCAAATCCGAAAAACTATTTTTGTAAAATAGTCACACCTCACTGGTGTATGATTAGTTCAGTGTCCCCTATTCCTATTATAACCGTTCAATCAGTCCTTGAAACATGTACTTGGCCCTTTACCCTTTTCCTTCATTTCGCCGTCTCATCATTTGACAAAGAAGATTGATGAAGGAGAACATTCTGATCTTTCTAGTGAAAACATCACGTGACTGGCCGAAAAATGAGAAGAAAGAGAGAGAGAGAGAGAGAGAGAGAGAGAGAGAGAGAGAGAGAGAGAGAGAGAGAGAGAGAGAGAGAGAGAGAGAGAGAGCAAGAAATAAAGAGGAATGCAGGAACGACACTTAAGAAGGTAAACATGTCCGAATACCGAATATATAGCTGAAAAAGGAGGATTGGGTAGAAAATTATCTTTTTTGATTTTGTAGTTATACATGAATTTGGCCATGGCCATTGGCCATTGGTTAAATTTCGCTGGTTATTCAAGCATAAAATCAAGGGCTTCCAATGAGCCAAAGTAATATTCCAAAACAATCACATTTGGGATATTCTGAGAAACTTTGATGATAAATAACCGTGAGAACAAGAAACCCTAATCCTGACACTACATCCCATTAGCAACCAGCTGTCAAACGATACTAATGACAGTAGAAAAGTAGACGCATACCCCAGTAAAGTTGTTCAAGAAGCCGGAAACAGCAAAATGATTGTTTTTTCGTCGAAAACGATAAAATTTACCTATTTTTCACTTTCAGGCGAAATCAAAAGTTGTTACTGTCAAAAGATACCAATAATGGTAGAAAAGTAGACGTGGTGTGGCCGAGTGGAAGTGTGTTTGGTTCTTCGATGATTCCTTCGGCAAACAGATCGATTCCCCGCAGAGGCAGCCAAAATGAGAACAATTCTCACAGAAGAGAAATAGGACAAACAAGAGAGAAAAGGGAAACGTCACTTTTGGCGATGAAAATCACGCATCACGGCAAAAAAAGACCTCTAAGGAAAGGTCATTTAGTTAAACGTTAACTCTTGGAAAAGAGAGCTAGTTGTTTAATCAATTAGGTGTTAGGTGGACTAGAATACCTGAATTTTGTGAGCCTCCTACTCACAACATTCAATATTTCACATTTCAAGTTTTTCAAAAAGCGAAAAAAAAACCAAATTCGAACCAAAGCCCAGTCAAAGCGAACCAAGTCAAAGCCAAACCTGGTGTCAAATAACTCTAGCTCAATAATCGGATTCAGAAACAGAAAATGACAAAATTCGAACAGCATTGATCCAATTTCAGCTAATGCGTACTTTTGACAAATAGGAAACTGACAACCTAAATCCTAGAAGAAAAAATGCACTTGACTTCCCCAATCTCCTGCTTAATCAATCAAATGTTTCAACGATATTCCACTAATTGTCCTGCAATCAATCGATAAGAACATGGGGTCACGCCATACACCAACATCCAACAATGTTGTCCCGGAAGCCATAGTAATTCAAAGAACGGACTAGTTTTCGCCAAATTTAGGAGAAATGCCCTAATTTTTATTAGAGTCCAAAAGTTTTGTTTTGCGTATGTGAATGAAAATATTTTCTTCGTACGTAGAATAGTCAAAGCATACTGGAGGCGAGTGAGCATAGAAGTTTGATCTATAATCTATCAATGGAACACAGAATCATTTTGAAAAAAATACGGGTCCGGGGTCCGGCAATGAACCAACGGCTGGAACTGGCAAAACTACTAGCAAATAATGATAAGAAAATAGAACGACATTTGTAATCAGGTCATGAAATCAGTTTAGAGCAAAACAATAGCTGGCTGCTAGCCTATTATTGTTATTAGCTAAGCTAATAACTACAAATTCTCAGACAAATAACAAATTCCCTTCTTTGGTTTTCTTTCATTTGATTAGGCTTGGAACTTTGAAGACCAAATAACTGAATGGACCAGAAATTTGAAATAAAGCGTAGTGTGCGATCAATCATTTTTTTCACATAAAAAAATCCCGAATCCAAAAAAGATAAACACAAATAAACCTACTTTCTTCTGGAGAGCATACGCATCCTAGTAGTTGATGAGTGTTTTACAGACTGATTAGCTGATTCCCTCCCTTTTATATCCGATCCGAGATACGGAGAGAAAGAGATAAAGAGAAAGAAAGAAGGGAGAACAAAAGATAAAGGAATGATATGATTATGATCGTGGATTGAAGCCTGTTTTCCCGAGAATTCCTCGCTTTTCCCCAGTCAGCTGGTATTAGCCAGAGATCACAAGAAAGCCGGTTTCAAATGGGATTGGGGCGAAAGAGCCGAAAAATATGAAATGACGACGCTTAACACCTCCTAATCTAAATACTTATTTAGCAAAAACCATATGATATCATTTTCCAGCTCCCATTGAACTTGAGATTGCGGAGGTTTTGTAGTTGGGAAAATGAAAAATGTCCAATTTACAAGCGCGAAAAGTGAGACTTAGTTTTAGAATTTGTGTCCCACGACCGACAAAGGATACTTCGCATAGGTGGGACGATTTTGTGGTCAACAAAGATTTTTTTCTCGGAAATCAGGTGTTTTATATGGCTGATGATACTAGATACTACAAAACTAGGTGAAAAGTAAGATTTTCATCAGTGATGCTGACATTTTTTGAAAAACGAGTGATTCAATTTTCAATCCAACAAAGTCACCCTATGTTTGACACTTTTCATTTGTAATTGTGTGAATCGATAACGAGAAATCAGTAAAGTGAAACGAATTTTGTTCTCCTAAACTAAGCAATGTCCCATGTATCTCTTCTCTCCGGGGGTTTCAAACCATTCCCCCAACCAGTTTCGGATGTGACGCGAAAAGATCAAAAAGGTACACAATTCGGCTGCTTTTTCGCAGTGCAGTCATTCAACTAACGCAACAATAACACAATTCGTCAGTTTGTCTGATAACACAATTTGTGTATGTAATGTGCGAAAAGACCCGTTTGAATAAAATCGGTTCGAGGTTCGAGGGATTGAATATATAGATCCCATGATTCCCATGAAGAAAGAAGTCATACACTAGTAAGGTCTGACTAGTCGACGATAAGTAATCCGTTCTCAGCATTAAAACGTGACACTTAACGTTTTTGTGTCAATCAACATTAGACGAATTTTTATGTTTTCGGCAAAAAGTAAACCGTTTTTCGATTTCTTCTGACTATTCGGACAGCTTTACTGTGGTATGAAGTGTTATAGGTTATCAGTCCTCTAAGGAGGTTGTTTCCACTTCCGCTTTAGAAAAATAGATATCAGTTATGGATTCCTGAGTTCAAATTTTATAAAAGATCCCCCGGTTAGTTTACGAGTTAACCCCAGGTAACGAAATGGAAGAACCTAAACTCTTGTGAAGTTTAAAAATAAGCACTTACTGACTTACTGTAAAAAGTTGAGAACAGCATCTTGACCCATTTTGTCTGGAGAGAACCAACCAGTTTGAAAGATTGTAATTGAATAAAACGAAGAAGTTCTATATCGGGTATTTAAAACTCCAACGAAGCGAAAAGTGAACTTCGCCAAGTCTGCTGTGTATAATCCTCCTATTATTCTCGCATTAGAGAGATAGAAACAAGTTTATGATGACAAGAGATTAGCATAATAGGATTACATTAGATTACGGATCCCATCGCGCAATAAGCAGTGCGAATTGCAAGTAACATGCCAATTGCAATTCGCTAATAAAACCAGACATAGGGAAATTGAAAAAAGTGTTTCACCGTCCACTCATCAATCAACAATTATCTAGTGTCCTCTCTAGTCATACATTAGTACGGTCCGACTACTCGACAAAAAAGAGCCCTTTTCTAGATGTGAAAGTTTTTTTTCCAATTTCGGATTGAAAATAATTACGATTTTCGTTTTCGGCAAAACAGTTCCTAAAACAGGGATATTGTCCGCAAATTATGGCTCTACTCAAACCCCAACAACGTTTTTATGTTGTCCCATATCCAATTTAGCCCCAACAACGTTGAACTTATTAATTTAGCAACAGAAGTAGCAGGTAGTCAAAACACACTTACTTACTTAGTTACTTAGTTGTCCCGTTCCTCAGAGGGCGATTGCTCTTCTGCGGGACCCAAAAAAGAACAAGTAATATTGAATTACGTCCATACTCCACGAAACCTCGAACGTATCACAAAAAACGAAAGCCAGTAGAGTTTTGACAACTTTAGTTGATGCATTTGCTTACTTATTGCACGTCTTATTACTTACTTGTGTGCTAATTTTGTTTCACAAACCAGAATGGGTAAAGTGTGTAAGTTTTCGGCAGGCGTAATGCCTACTATTTAGAATACAAGAAGTTGCAACCAGATGCAGTCAACTAGCAACAGAACTTTAGAAAAATAAGACCCCACTCCCCACGTAAGCAGGGATAAATAGACCGCAAATGTGTTGAGAAATGACGATACCTCGAGTATTAAGTCGGACTAAAAAACATGCGCAACTAAGCGGCGAGGATTATTCAAATCAGGCATGCAATCGGAGTTTTCTGGTAAATAGATCTAAATGGAAATAGACTATTCCATTCAAGTTTCAATTATTAAAACTTGGCACCTGATGAATCTGCATAACTAGCATAACGGTAAAAAAAAACACTTTCCCGGACTATACCTATAACCCCCAATGCCCCAATACAAACGAACAATTACAATATTTCGCAAGTATGAATGGAGAAGTTGTTAACTTCGAAACGTAGACTTTGTACACGTTTATATCATAACATTTATAGAAAATCTCTGATAACAATTAACAGAAACGACGATGAAAATGACAATAACGAAAGACCACAGTTTCTCTTTTCTCAGGCCAAAAAAATGGTCTAAAATTTTACAATCAAAATACACACCATTAAAAAAAGATAGTACTATCTTTTATTCCACTTTTGAAGGAATGAAACTTGGTAATGGTAACGAACTTGATATCGAGTTTAAAGTACAAACTACAAGTTCTCCGGCATCTTCGCCCTGTTTGGATTGTAGCTGGGCATCTCATTCTCGTCATCAGAATCATCATCCTCCTCTGGAAATGACATGCGATGAGATGAAAACATCGATAGATAGGAAATTTAAGAAAACCTTATAGAACGTGTTTATTGTTTGAAAATTACTAAAGCTAAATATATTCGACTCGAAACAGGGACTCCGTTTTGAAAAGTAGCCAAAAATTAGTGGTTTTTGGTCTATAAATGAATATATAACCGAGGAAACCGGAACCGGCAACCGGTATGACTGACTCCGTCTCATTCACAACCTCAATCCTCAAAAGTCATCATATTTCAACAATCTAACCCACCTAACACGTAATAACAGTTCAGCACTCCAGAGAAACCCCATTTTTACAATAGAAAAAGACAAAAGTGACCAACCTTCTTCTTCCTCGTCTCCCTCAGACTCGTCCGAATACTCATCGCTGTCACTGGAATAAGAGGAAAATAAAAATCGATGAACATAATAATCAACGCCGCAAACAATTCAATGATCAGTAAACAAAAAAGTGAAAAATGTAGAGAGCCCTCAACCTTTTCTTGAAAGCAGGGAATCAGAGGATATTTTCGATAATCCCAATCTTTGATTAAATTATCAACTATCGTCATTCGGATTACCAGTATTCCGAAAAGTTCTATGCGAAAACTATGTGAGCAAGATTCTCATTTAGAAAACTCGAGAATTTCGGGTCTCCGAGGTCCGAGGTCGTGCACCCAAAACAATCCACAAGAATCTTATGTATGGGCAAAACTTGGTCAAACTGGGTCTTTCCTGCTAACATTCAAGGCGTTAAAGAAACAGAAAAAAGCTCTTAAGCTCCCGAAAAAAGCTCAATATAATATTTAATATGTATTTCATTATTTTTATTTGTCTAACCTGGGCGGCAGCATGTCGGCGTCGATCATCGGATGATTTCCCTGCTCCCCTCGTTTCGCGTTGCGAGTCATCTGCTCGGCCAACGACTCGAAATGGGACGGCCATCTTAAATGCGAAAACCATGAATAATAAATCCAAAACACAAAAAAAAACAAGAAGGAAACTGTAATGATAGTCGTGTCGTTGCACTACAACTAATTTTTTCTCGATGGTTTCATGGATTTTTTCGTCCTCAAAGATTGTTTCCAGTTTTCTCATTTCACAGTTCTGGTTGCTAAAACTATTTCAACAAATAACAATCAAAATCTCGCGAACAAGAATGATAAATTATCAATAGCACTGTTGAGCGAACTACGAAGAGTACACAGTCATAACCAGTGGGAGGTTTTCTCGAAAAGCTCTAAAATGGTTGAAATAGAAAACTTGTAATGAGTGAAGCTGATACCTACTATTCCTATAGTGTATAAACTAAACTAAGCAAATAAACAACTCACAGCTTCAGCTCTCGAATGTACAAAACATTTTCTTCGTCCAGAACATGCTCAATTTCGGCCTTCACCTGAAAACAGACCCAAACAGTCAATCGATAAATTTCAATTTCAGTCTCCTGCACTTCCAGCAGAGTATCGCAAGTCAAAAATCCATATCTGACACTTTTGGCTAGAGTATAGCCACGAAGACTTGAAAGTTGAAAGCAATGAACCAACGGCCTTTTTTTATTAAAAGTACGGAATATTCAAGCATGTAGATCCTGAATTCAGTATCATGCAATTAGCGAATTTGCAAATAGTCAACATATTTTAAGAGAATAGCCGGCTCCCTTTTAAAGAAATGTTACTCACTCATCCTCACAACTACCTTGAAAGAAAAAAAACACCCCCTCGTCTTGTTCTAGCCGAGAGTGGGATGGGATTAGCCGTATGCTCATTTCAGTAACCCTGGCTAAATAGCCAAACCAAGCTCTTTTTCTGCGTTTCTACCAAAGTGTCAGACTCGAACATAAAAAAAGAAATATCACAGTACCTTATCGCCCTCGTCAATGGGTCGAATGACCACGAACTGTCCCCTTCTGATCCAGACAGCCTTGCGGAACTTCGACGGCATGCTCACCATGTACACGTCGCCCGCCTCGTCTTCTACCTGAACAATACAAGTAATAGAATATTAACTATATTTATAATATTAAAAACACATATACGCACGGCACCATACTCCAACAATGTTGTCCCAATGGCCAGAAAAAAGTCTCTGATTAAAGAAGGACGATTATGTGGTCCAATCGCAACGCTTCAGTCCTTTAAACAGCAATATATTTTTCAATTGCAGTTTAAAGGACCGATGTAACGGGATTGGTCCACATAATCGTCCTTCTTTAATGGAAAATTGTGAGCTTTCACTTATTGAATTCTCGAAAAATAGTCACACCTTATTGATTGGTGTGAAAAACGCACGCCACCATAGTTTAATGTTGTCCACCCAGTAGAACTCGTAAACGGGAACTATTTTCACTCATTTGGGAAGCATTTGCCAAAATACTGTCGCATCGTATAATTGCAATTGCAAGTATTTAAATACATAAATAATAATAGTTTTTTTTTTACAAAACAGGCACGCATTTAGAGTTAGACAAGGTACAGCTCGTCCAATAAACTAATTGACAACACTCTGCATGAGAACAAACCTCAACTTTTCGATATTAGTTGAACTTGAATATTTTATACTCAACAAAAAAAATAAAAAGTAAAAGCGTACCTCGTGTAGGTTATTTCCTCTTGCCGCTCTGACTTGAGCGATGACATCTCCTTCTACTGGAATGTACATTTCAGTCTCGGCCTGAAATACAAACACTTGATAACTTTTCAGGGTGAAATTGTTCTATTTATTAGATAGTTGAAAATCCAGGCCTTCAAACGAGCTATTTTTGAAGTTTTGAATCCCCAGGTCAGCATATCTATGTTGGAAATGAAAAATGGATGAGTGGCAAGAAAAAAGATCGAATATGTTCTTGATTCTTTTTCCAATATTTTAGCTCTCCTGTGGCAAAACCCTAATCAACATTCAGCTTTTGAATGATAAGATTTTTTGATGATTACGGGCATAACGGCACATAGGAAGAAGTGTCCTCGTGAATGTAAAAAATGGTTTGAAGAATGACAAACACTCTCTTCATTTCTTTTCCACGGTACAAATAAAATACAATTTTAGCTGACCAAAGTATAGACTGCCGCCCATGAATAACAAAGTCACAGCTGATGATTTTACATTGAAAATGGCTGAATCTCTCATAGTTTAGAGATAGAGAATAACAAATGAGTATTGTAGAATTGTCGACGACAAAAATACACTTACCTTGTTGGTCACGAATCGGCGTTTGCTGGCAACAGACATGATTGTGTTGTAAAGAAGTTCAGGAGACTTTTTCAATAAGACTTGTATGTCTAATTGATCTCTTCTTCTTCAGTTTGGGTGGAGAAGAAAATTGGAATAAAATTAGACCGAATGCACAAGCAGACGATCGGCACTGGAAAACACTATCATTAGACATTGTTGTATTTATTTAAATAGAGACTTTTTGGATGTTATTATGGAAATACACAAGCAGAATTTTGAGTGGCACCTTTCAGCCTTTCACTGATCATTACACTTTTTGATTGTTTTCGGAAGAAAAATGAACATTTACAGTGAAGGCCTGGTTGGATTTAACCGTATATTACATTTAAATAGAACATAGCTGGTAAAAATGCTAAAATTTAGGCCAGACAACCATGAAAATTTCGATTTTTAGCGGATTTCGAGTGAAAATATTGCATATGAACATATCTCGAGACAAATACGAGAGCTAGAAGTTCGAAACTGATCAAACAACGTCAAATTCATGCACATAAAGTTAAACAATTACTATTAAACAAAATGAATGGAAAAAAAATTTAGAAATTAAAATTTCCCCAACTCTCGTGTGACTAGAAATACGTACGCGGTACGCAACGGTTGATTATACCGCACGCCTAATACAGTAAACCTTTGACACAGACAAATAAAAACCGTTACAGTAAATGTTTCTTCAATTAAGACACAAATTTCCTCAGTTTCCATAACGATTTTACGTGTTATAACCTGAAATCAAAATATTAAACTACAACTCGTCTTTTCATAGAAGCTATGCACGCCAGTGGACATTTCCAACATTTCCAACATTGGACAATTATTTTAAAAAAAATACCAGCTGTTTGGCTAATGTGTTTGTAGTTTAAATCTAATGCACTCGGAACATACATTGAAAAAACACAAGTTCATATAGAAAACACGATCAAACGGTTGGCATTTTGCACACAAAGTTTCTCATTGAAGTTTCACAGGGCCAGTTGTTCCATTTTCGGTACCAGTCGTTGTTTCCCGTATAACCTTCGGAAGCAAGCTGGAAATGGGCATAATTACCTCGTATCGCTCTTTCTATTTTTCTTCATATCTCTCTCTCTCTCAATCTCTTTTCTCTCTCTCTCTCTCTCTCTCTCTCTCTCTCTCTCTCTCTCTCTCTCTCTCTCCCTCTTTTTCTATCTCTCTGAGTCCATCTTTCTTCGACTTTTCTGAAATCCACCGTAATTCTTTGAAATTCGAATTGAACATACCGTTGTACTACGAAAATTAGTACCATTTTCACAGCTCGATAAACTTTCTGTTCTGAACTTCAGCAAGAGTGGAACCAAGTTGTGCCTGTAACTCACATGCAATTCAACTAACCAGTACGCAATTGTAACTATCGCCCTGCAGTGGACCGTGCATTCTATAGCCCCACGCCAGGTAGTCCATCTGGAAAAACGTGAAACATATAAAGTTGAATAAAAAAATCTATTAAACTTATTATAATAGCAAAAATAGAGCGTCAAACATATTCTTCTCCTACAGTTAATTCTAGAGCTTTACATACTCTTTGTTTGTTCCCCTATCATTATTAACAATCGAAGGAAGACAGATAGAAATGCAAATTCGAATTTTCCAAGGCACCTAAACAAAACGTGGAACGCGTGAGGACAATATAGGAAATGGGCACATCGTCATTGTAGTTTGATCACGAGACAAGCCGAGGCCGTATGCATGAAACATCCCGGCTCGGGTTGGGATGCTATCCCCAGCTATTTCCCGGCCAATTCAGCTCGGGATTGCATCGCAAGCCGGTCATAACGACACGACAGCATAACTATTTTCAACCTCGACCGATTCTGCTAATTTTTTCACACAACATGTATTGAATAGATATCTAGTTCTCTCTCTTTTTAAATTTCGGAAAATTGTTTTATTCGAAGAGTTTTGTGGTTTGAAAGCCAAAAATGGGTGCGCAATGGCCAAACCAAACACAACTCACACGCAGCGCTTCGCGCTGCGCGCGATAGCAAAACAGCGAGATAGGGCAAGATTAACCGTGTTTGCCTGGCGGCGTAGCAATATGGCTTTTCTCCACAAAGTTCATATGATTTTCTCATAAAAATCTCATGAACACCTCGTGAGTTATTCATGAACCTCCAATGTCAATCAATAGAATCTCATGAGAAGTTCATGAAATGTTGCTCATGAGGACCATGATGTATAGTTTGTTCCACCCACTTACAACCTTGTACAGTAATGTGCTCAATGTTTTAGGTCAAAGATTGCTATGTTGGCCTTTTTGTATTCTCTCCAAAATTCGGTAGTGCCTTCTGCATCAAATACTTCTGAATATTTGACAAATTACTGCAGAAGGACATCGATCAGTTAAACAAAGTATACCTTATGGTGATCTGGTTTGGAAAGAACGGAGCTCCATACGCCATTACCTTCGTTCCATCGGTCCAAATCCTTTCTCTGTACATTCCGATCCAAGTTTGGTTCGCGCCTACTTTTTCTGGATATCCACTGGATGCGATTTCCGAAAATATGTTGGTTTGACGTGCGATAGTTTCTAGCTCCACTAACATCAAAATTGAGAGCAAAGAATGGATGCAATTTGAACAAGTTTCACTATTTACATTTAATCTAACATTTTTAGCGTTGCGAACACTTTTCAACACAGTTGTTTCATATATGACGAGAATCCCACCAACGATTGTCATTTTGACAGAAGCGTAGCGTGATCACCGAACCTTCTACCGGCTTTGTCGAGTAGAATATTTGAGATGTGATGAAATGATGTGATGAAACCGGGGTCAACTATATACTGTTAGCAATTGCACTTTCACGTGAAACATGTGAAACACAGCAGAACTCAGAAACGTGCACTGACAAAGTGCACGATGCCGCATCTGAATGCTAACTATACATGACTAATCAATTTACTTCCTGTTTTTTTGTTTTACCTGACACAAAAGTGTTCTCCTCGTCATTGTGAATTGATGTTAGATGACCGCCGTGCTCCTGGCAAATGGTCTCAGCATAGGAGAACTCACCGCCGAAGAAAGTCTACGAAAACTATTTTATAAACAATTAGAACATTTGGTTCCTTGTCATCAAAACGTGGTTTCTGTTCGCAAAGCATTCCTATAAGATACGATAAGCGATGTCATAGTTCGCTGTGTTTGTAGTTGCATACCGTCGCGTTCCGGTCAGAATTTAACAGTCATGATCTACTACAATAAGTTCCTATAAGTTATTAGAAACGTTGCTTTCTCTTTTTGATAGTTACGTGTAGAACTTCATTAGAACGTTTGCTACCATTCGCTCTGACTACATTCACAATTCTATTCCATAGTCTGATGTGGAAACCAATAATCTAGTGAGAACAATATTGAGAAACCTACCTTGTAACAAGACTTCGTGTGCTCGAAGTACGTCCAACCCGATTTGCAACCATCTGAAATTCATGAAGGCTCAGTACATTTATTCAGAAATTCCATGAGACTTGAGACCATATTTCTTCCTCGTATTTTTTCTTCTTCTTTGTATTTTTTCTATCTTGGTCTACTTTTGGATGAAATGTAGTTGTTCGATGGAGAAAAGGTACGAAGCAAATATTTGGATTGGTTTCAGAGCAGAATTCGGGTTCAATTCTAGCATTTTGGTTCAACACAACCATTGCACGACTGCTTTTCGCTGTTTAATTTAATATAGTCAAAAAGTAACTTTTAACTCACAAACTTTCGGACAGTTTCTTGGGGATGACGGAGTGCTTGTGAGCTGTATTGATAATTCACATACGAATGGCTTCAACTCATTGGGATTATAATTTCTGAAGAAAAAAATGTTAGGGAAACAGAGCACGTCTGAAAACGTCAAGAGTTGGAAACAAGGTTTTATTATATGAATCTTTTTTATCTTCAGGGTAAAATTCATGTTTGATATGATATATGAAGCAGTTCTTCATGATATACGATGATGTGACGTTCTGAACTCGTAAACTGAACAACAAAATAACAATGATTTTAATCGTGATGGATTGTAAAGGTTATCTGATAACATTTCGCTTACACCCAAGAATTGATTCCTAGTTTCATAGCCGCTGCTTGATTGTTTGAAGGTTGTCCTGAACATAGGTAATCAAAATATTCGAATTCACTGAGTAAACCGGTTTTTTTGTTCATGAAACGTGTTTCTTTGTTTAACAACTGTTTATTCTAAATAATCACTAAAATTAGCAATGACAATAACCAAAAAACCTTAGCCAAGATGTTTTTATCCTGTTTTTCTCGATCAAAACCTACTTATGTCTCTAAAATTCCATTCTACTGATCTTACATTCGCTGGGATACTAATCTCGTGAAATAGTGCGCGCAGCGAGAGACGCAGGATGGGATGCAGATGCCAGGATGTTCTTGAGTTCGGCGTCTAAACCTCTGAACCCACCTGCAGCCCAATTTGTATAGCTGAATGCAGTTCCATCCGTCCAAGACCACTCATTTTGAAAAATAAAGTTGGCGCCAATCCAGAAGTCAGACGAGGAAAAAGCGTGAATAGCACTTTCTTTAAGTAAAACATATAAGAAAAAAATAAACTTGTTGTTATTCATTTTTAGGGCATATATTTGGTGAAATCAAAAAATATTACTGTAAAAACACTCGTATTGTAGTTTAAAGGACTGAAGCGTTGCGATTGGACCACATAATCGTCCCTTTGCACGAGTCCTCATTAGAATGCAAACTTCACGTGGACTTCTAGTTTACCTCCAATGCTGGCCCCAACAAAGCCATTTCCAATCGAAACCAGATGACCTCCCTCACTTGTACACGTCTCTTCTGCCTTAGTATAAGTGGCAGGAGAGGATATGTATTTGAAACATCTGCAACACTGATTTCAGATTTAATACACGTAATTTAGTTAAATTCCTCGATAATTAGTCTTGTATTGTTGAACTTTCTCGTGTAAAGTCAATAAATTTCAATCGTGTAAAGTCAATAAATTTCAAATTATGTAAACGTATGCATTTCAATCGACTCTTTGTGGTAATTTCAGTTACGTACGCTTATGGAGACAACAGAGGAAAACACAATCATAAAACATACTCTTTCGATCAAAATCAGAACGAAACATATTGAAACGCTGAACTGGAGAGTGAAATTTGCTTTTGTGCTTTCATTGCTACCAAACTGAGCTAGACGTGATCAGAAAAATATTTGAGTCTAGATGAAGAACAACCTAACCTGTTCAAACTGATGTCACACTCCGTATTGAAATATCCATTGTCAGCACATACTAGGAGTATTATAGGAAGAAAGAGCAGAATCAAACGCATTTTAGAGAGCAACTAACTTATCAGAAAGTTAAGAGAGACATAAAAACTGTTTTATTACGACCACCGTTCTGATAAACTGTGTTTTTATCTTTATCGAAACAACTTTTGCGCTCAGGAGAAAAGACAGCTGATGTCAACAAAATCGCTTATTTGGATTTATTTTCTCATAACTGTTATAAATATCGAGAGAAATCCAATGTTGGAGTAAATCACACATTTTCTCCGCCTTGCTCAACAACCACTGTTTGATGAATTGGCCCGATTACGAGTTCGGATTAACCTCAGCCGTCAGAAAAAATCAGTGGCCATATTAGAAATTCTGCTGAAAACTTTCATTTTAGAAGCTCGAATACCGTTTATACAGTTAATGTTTTCATTAAAGAAACCGTTCCGGAGTAATTTGAGTTTCATGAAAAATTTAAAAAGCTCAAAAAAGTTTCTTAATGTCTTTCCATAGACCATGAAAGAACTTTCTGATTGAAAATTTCTAAAATTTGCATAACATCAAGCAGTTAAGAAGGGGACTATAACATTTTCACGGTGACGCAACTTGACTTGGTTCATTTACATCCAGATTTATTTCAGTTTTGTAGTCTTTAATTGGGTATTCGTATGTGTTGGAGTGTTTTAAAAGCATTTTTGTACTTTGTTGTAGGCTTGTTAAAGACTTACTCCGTAATCTTCATATATACTCCCCCCATATGTAATCAATCGTTCCTGTATGATCATATCGAATTACGAAGAGAGGCACTGAAACAAGAGAGCGCACAGAAGAAGAGTCACCAGAAGGCGAGAGCAACTACGACATCATGAAGAGGCGGTGTCATGAAAACGGCAGTAGTTGTTATGTAGCACTGTGTAAAGGTTGCCACTCTAGGGTTCCTATAATTGTAACTATATTTATTATGTACCTTCATTATCATAGTTACGAATGAACATTCATCTATACTCTCTAGTTGTTCCCGCTTATCAAAGCCGCTACACAAAGTCAGGAAGAGTTTGTTCAGAGTCTTGATATGGAGGTCTTAGGGAGAGTTTTTTAAGTACATACATGGATAGTATAATTTAGTGTGGCAACTGACATAGTGTTCAAACTACTCATTTTTAATTTGCTCATTCATTGCACATTTCCACTCGCAATACTGCACCTCATATATTCTCATATACCGCAAAATACCAAGTGTCTTACTAGAAAATGCATGTAACAAAAATATCTATCGAGTGCTTTATTAGTATTGGCTTGCATCAAAAAATTATCAAGTGTATCATAAGTTAAGTGTGCGTTTGTAAGAATAGAGAAATTGTGTGAAAGAAAATGAAAATCGAAGAGTTGAAAATGAATAGAATTTTTAACTATGTTAGTCATTTGCATGTGAGATTAGTAAGTAAGAAAACGAGAGTGTGTGAAAATGAAAACCGAAGAGTTGAAAATGAATAGAATTTTTAAGTACGTTAGTTATTTGCATGTGAGATCAGTAAGAAAACGAGTGTGTGTGAAAATGAAAATTGAAGAGCTGAAAATGAATAGAAATTTTAACTGTGTTAGTTATTTGCATGTGAGATTAGTGAGAAAACGAGAGTGTGTGAAAATGAAAATCGAAGAGTTGAAAATGAATAGAAATTTGACTATGTTAGCTATTGCATGTAAGATTAGTATAAAAATCGAGTGTGTTGAAAAAAAATGAAAAAAACAAAAAATAGAGTGTATTTTTATAGTGTTAGTTAATTACATGAGAAGAGTACGTTTTTACTATGTTAAGTTAACTGCATATAAATATCAAAATTGAGTGTGTTAGAAAATGGAAAACCAAAAAAAAATAGAGTTTATTATTACTGTTTTAATAATTGCATGTAAGAAAACGAAAAAAAAAAATACTGTCGAAAAGTAAAGTGTGCTCTCGAGTTAGATTCTTCTATTCAGTTAGTTCATAGTTTTAAGATAATAAACTATGAAGTTGTATAGTGAGTTCAGTAAGTTGAGAACGTCTTTGAAGCGTAGTAATCTCTGATCTTCAGTTAGTACATATTTGATCATTGCGATTCCGAGTACTAAGATATCAAAAGTGGCCATAAGAGGCAAACTTGTAGAGAATATATAGGGAACTAAAGTTTTGGAGGTCTCTTCAGAGCTCGAAGTAGACTTCTAAGTAATATCACTAGCTCCCTTACAGTATTTTCTAGCACAAGTTTGCTAGATATCGGATGTATTCGAAAAAGCAAAAACTAATGGAGAAGAAAGAGAGAGAGAGAGAGAGAGCAACCTTCATGCAATGACAGGTACGTGTTTTAGTTTTTAAAATGGCAGGCGACGAGTTCTAGTTCCTTATACATTCAAGGCTTGTAGTTTTCCGAAATTTTCCGTGATTTACCGTGATTTACCGTGATTCCCGTGAGTTACCGTGAATGCCGTGATTCCGAGAAACTAGTTAGTAGTTATTAAGTATTGTAGTTTTCCGTGATTTACCGTGATTTACCGTGATTTCCGTGAGTTACCGTGAATGCCGTGATTCCGAGAAACTAGTTAGTAGTTATTAAGTATTGTAGTTTTCCGTGATTTACCGTGATTTACCGTGATTTCCGTGAGTTACCGTGAATGCCGTGATTCCGAGAAACTAGTTAGTAGTTATTAAGTATTGTAGTTTTCCGTGATTTACCGTGATTTACCGTGATTTCCGTGAGTTACCGTGAATGCCGTGATTCCGAGAAACTAGTTGATGGTTATTAAGTGTTGTAGTTTTCCGTGATTTACCGTGATTTACCGTGATTTCCGTGAGTTACCGTGAATGCCGTGATTCCGAGAAACTAGTTGATGGTTATTAAGTGTTGTAGTTTTCCGTGATTTACCGTGATTTACCGTGATTTCCGTGAGTTACCGTGAATGCCGTGATTCCGAGAAACTAGTTGATGGTTATTAAGTGTTGTAGTTTTCCGTGATTTACCGTGATTTACCGTGATTTCCGTGAGTTACCGTGAATGCCGTGATTCCGAGAAACTAGTTGATGGTTATTAAGTGTTGTAGTTTTCCGTGATTTACCGTGATTTCCGTGAGTTCCGTGATTCCGAGAAACTAGTTAAGTATTATTTTGAGAATTTAGTAGTTCGCGAAACTTTAAACTGCCCAATGTATAGGAACTCAAGTCGCCATCGGGTACCCCTCTAATTACGATCAGTTAGAGAAACTAATTAAGAAAAAGTCGACACAAAAGTGAATAACTTAAAGAAACCGTACCGCTATAATTTGAGTTTCTCGAAAAATTTAAAAAGCTCAAAAAGTTTCTTAATGTCTTCCCATAGACCATGAAAAAACTTTCTGATTGAAAACTTGTAAAATTTGCATAACATCAAGCAATAAAAAAGGGAACATGAACATTTTCACTGTGACGCAACTCGACTTGGTTCATTTAGATCCAGATTTATTTTCATTTTTCAGTCTCTAATTGTGTATTCGTATGTGATAGAGTGTTTCAAAATCATTTTTGCACTTCTATAGGCTATTTTGAGCATACTCCGTACGCAACTCCCCTATCGGTGTCATTACGTAAGCCGCTTTTCTGAGAAAACGAAGCAAGATAGGGATATAAAAGTATATGTTTTTGTCAATGATTTTCAATTCGCCATAGGGTCAGATTGTTAACTCAGACGTCAAAATTAAAGCGGGACGGATTCTTTAACTGGAGACGTCTAGTACTTAGTTATTTCACACAAAAAAAAGTTCTGATCTGAGCAAGACAGTGGGTCAACGTGTTAGATCCGCGTATCAGGTGAATAAACCCTGAGATTTATTCCATAATGTAGCTATCAAACAACGGATAGGACTACTACAGATTGGGAGAGCTTTGTAGATAGAGTATACTTTGAGTTCAGTTCGAACAACACGCAAAGAATAATCGGCAACGAAACGAATGGTTTTCGTTGTTGAACTATACATTCTTCTTTTTTTTTTGAAAAATCTTACTCGGTACTGTGATGAGTACTGAAGAGAGATGGAACAAGAGCTTCCATAATTAATACAATTTTCTTGTGCGAATACTCGAATTCACACAAATTGTCCGAAAGTGTTGTGGCTGTGATGAACAATGGACTCTAACTTTCTATACTCAACCATTGAGTTAATCATGAGCAATCCTGTTTTGAAGAAACAATTCGAATGGCTCAATATTACGCTAATTTGGAGTTACGTAAACTGGTGGTCCAATCGGTTCAAAATTTCAATAGGAAGCTTTTGAGAGTTTTTTTAGTTCACATTCTCAAACTGAAAAATTTCCCTTAACATTGTTGCGGATTATATACCGTAGCACGGTATATATATACATATATATATATATATATATATATATATCCGACAATAAGATCATCTCTAGACTCCCCACGAGATCAGCTGTTCTAGTAGGCGACGAGCTGTCCGTGCTCTCTCAGCGAGAGAGTACCACACACAAAATAGGAACCACCCACATTGAATATATAGCTAGCACGAATCCAGGGGGCAGCTACAAATACCGTACATTCACTCCCCCTGTTACTAGCCTTGAATGAAAACCAGAGTGACTGAGCAGCGAAAACCAAGTTATATTTATACACTTCAAGTCGTTACACAATTTGAAATCCCTCCAAAAAGAGAACAGCTAGACAAAAAAGGGGTGTAGCCCAAGTTCCCAATCAGCATTTGAAAGCTAGTGCGTATTTCAAATCCGAAAGCGATGATCCAGTTACAGTACACCTAGCTCGAAAACTACAACCATTCATTTATCCTGTGAAATATGATGAGTTCAAAACTCATGAGCAGAGACAAGACCGAACTTAATACGAAAATACAATTTTTGAAGATCAAACCTGAAGAGACCGTCCATGACGATTTCAATTATTTGTTTAACCAAATTTGTGGTCTGAACAATTTTCAGATACAAACTATAAAAATGATGGCCAAAATTGACGCGACAGGTGCAGCGAGAACTCTATTGCGTAGAGACGATATTACAGCTTTAGCGGCAGGAGACGTTCTCATGATTACCAAATGCAGAGAAGTAGAAGCAGGGGAAATCTATCCAAATCATAAAGTTGGAGAAATTTGTTACGCAGACACTCCAGTTAGAGTAGAAAACTCAATTTTCTTTTTACAACCTGGCAGTAGAGATTTAATGCCGCGGAGCATACAGGTAGATTGCGCACATATTCCTTTTAGCATTTTCCAAGATAATAGCGGTAACTGGATTGCGCCTAGTGGAAAAGTTTATGTCACCAAAGTACATCTTAATATTCCTTATATTCACCGAAAACAAGATTTTGTATTCAACTCTCCACCTATTTTTCATTCTGATTTAGCAGGAATTTCAACTAATATCGCCATGATAATGAGAAAACTTTCGGTCGCCGACAATTATTTGACTTCAAATGGTAAACCATTAATGTCTAGAGAAGATGAGCCTTGGACAAATGAAATCCGAAAAGAAACTGTCGATTTAGTTAAAAACTTGGAAGGAAATGGGCTAGAAATTTTGCAAAAAGGGAAACAAACTGTTTTGAAAGAAGTTCACGACCATTTGATAGTCACAACCATTGTAATATTCATTTTGACAGTGTTACTATTTGTAGTTCTATTTTACGCCTATGTACAATGTAGAATTTTTCGGTTACTATTGAATGCTATCATTAACATCATCAAAGGATGTTGTTGCAAAAACATCTTTCAAATTCAGAAGGAACCGTCAGTACGTTTCAGTAAGATCACAGGAGACAACTTTACACATTCTTCAAACAAGGTAGACGAGAAAGTCTCCATTGAAATAGAAGAGGAAACGAATTGTTGTAACGAACAAAGACAGGTTCTACAGAACACCTCTAGAGTAAAAAAGGCGAAAATGTTGACGTTCATCCCATTAGTGTCTCGGCAGAGTCCAGATCAGATCCCGTTTATATTCCTATTTGTATAAACAATCGACCTATGATAGCAATGTTTGACACAGGATCCTCATTGACAGTTGTCAATGCGGAACTAGCTACAACATTAGGACTCATGCCAGAAACTTCTTCTGTGAAAGCAGGAATAACGGCAAATGGTACTAACATCACCATAGCTGGGGTGACTAGAGTAGAAATCACAGTAGGAGATCACACAGTGTTCACCAACCTTTTCATAACGTTTGACGGAAGTCCCGACCAAATTATAATCGGAAACGACACCATTTCCAAATTAGAAGTTCCTTGCACTCTAAACTACCAGAAGAAAATTATTGTAGTTGGTAACTCCACACTACCAATGTTACCAAACTCCACAGTAAAAAATGTTGGACAAACTTTTTCCGTCTTCATTGAGCAGGAGGTCATTTTGCCTCCTCATTCGGATAACGTAATGACTGGTATCATTTTGAATTCTTTCGGAACAGACGTAGAAGTATTTATTGAAGACAATACGCAACTCCTTCTACCAGATGGGGTGGCAATTGGGCGCACGTTATGTAAGCCAGCCACGGAAGGAAAGGTCATACTCAGAGCTTTGAACACCAGCCCAGTTAACATTACTTTCGAGAAACATCGCGAAATTGCAATAGCTGAGGTTTTAGGCGAAAATAACTTCTGGAAGCCAGTTTTTTCGGTTTATGAGGAAAATTTGACTGAATATAATACGAACCAAACGGACGAAAAGACCGACTTAGAAAAAGAAATAGAATTTGTATCACCAGAGGTAGATATTGCACGAGAACTTCCTTCTTTTCCCAAAACTGATCAGAACTTCGATATTTTAGAAAATTTGACCATTGAAAACGATTCACTAAGCTCAATTGAGAAAAGTCAGTTTTTGCAGTTAATTGAACGATTCCAAGACTGTTTTGTAGGACCCGACGGATATTTAGGTAGATACACAGGGAATATCACACATAGAATAGATCTAACGCCGGATGCAGACATTCCGAAATGCAGAGCATATCGCGTACCTTTAGAAAAACGAGCAGAAATTGAACGCCAAATTAAGCACATGCTTGAAACCCGCATCATTGAACCAAGTACAAGTCGTTTTGCAAGCCCAATTGTTTTAGTGAAAAAAGGGACTAGCAAAGACCAATACCGATTTACAGTAGACTACAGAAAAGTTAACGCAATGACAAAAACCGAAACGTACACGATACCTCATGTACAAGATATTGTGGATTTAGCAACGGGAAAAACCATTTATACCACTCTAGATTTCAAATCAGGTTTCTTTCAAATCCCAATGGAACCTGAGCACAAAGAACGAACAGCGTTTTCTTGTTTCCTAGGATTGTATCAGTTTTGTGTATTGGCACAAGGTTTGAAAGGAGGACCACAAACATTCCAGTCAGTAGCGAACGAACTCATTCGAGAGTTGAAAGCTTGCACTTTTGCTTATATTGACGATATCATCATAGCGAGTTTCACGGTAGAACAACATTTACGTGACCTCGAAGAAGTTTTCACACGAATAAGACAGTTTGGAATGAAGTTGACTAGGGAAAAATGCAAGTTTGCACAAAAAGAAGTAAAGTATCTAGGACTGCTAATTAGCAAAGAAGGATCCCGTCCAAACCCTAGTAAAGTGAAAAGTATATCTGAGCTACCTGCGCCAACTGATGCCAAAGGCGTTAAGTCATTTTTGGGTGCGGCATCTTACTTTAGAAGGTTCATTCCCAGATTTGCTCTGATAGCCCAACCATTAAACAAGTTGTTGGTGAAAGATGCAAAATTTTTGTGGGAAAAAGACCAAAAAGATGCGTTTCAAATTTTGAAAGACAAATTGTGCAACGCACCAGTTTTAGCCTCACCGCGAATAGGAGCACCTTACGAAATTCATACGGACGCATCCCTAATGGGAATTGGCGCTTGCCTACTACAAGAAAATCCGGAAACGAAACAACTTCACCCCATCGCATACTGTAGTCGGCCTCTTACAAAATACGAGAAAAACTACCCAATTATCGAATTGGAAGCTTTAGGAATAGCGTACGGCCTTAAGTACTTTTACCCTTACGTTGCGCAAGCTAAGATAACCATCGTGACAGATCATGCACCTTTGAAATCTTTACTGACTCGCACCGATTTGACCGGCAGACTTGCAAAGTTTCAGTGCGCGATAATGTCGTTCGACATTCAAATTAAGTATAGAGAAGGAAAACATAACACTTTGTGCGATTTTCTCAGCAGATATCCAATAATCTCGACCATTGGTAACACAGCAAAATTGTCACACCAGCTGCCAAAAGTGGAAAGTATCCGTGAAGCACAGCGCAAGTCGAATTTTCAGGACATCATAAAGTACTTAGAAGGCGAAAACAGCGAATGTTTGAATGAAAAAACACCGGACTATTACAAGCACTACTGCATGCATGATGGGGTAATTTATTTGAAAATTCATGGAAAAAGGAAAATGATCATCACTGACGAAAATCAGCAAAAACAGATCATTAATTACTTCCATACGAATCCTTTTGAAGGGGCACATTTGGGAATTATGAAAACCACCAGAACCATCAAAAATAACTATCACTGGCCAAATATCAAAAATATGGTCTCAGATGTTTTGAAAACTTGTCATACTTGCCAAACCATCAAAAAGACATGGAATTACACTTTTGCAGAACCATTGGGAACGTTTCCAACTCCCGCATATCCGTTTGAGAGAGTTCATACTGACATCATAGGACCCTTTCAGATATGTATGAATGGCAACAAGTTTATCTCAATAACTGTTTGCTCCTTCACCAAGTACGTGATTTGCACAGCGTTACCAGACCAACGCACAGAAACAGTTGCCAAGGCACTTTTGAATGACGTATTTTGCAAGCATGGAGTCGTAAAACAACTCGTGAGCGATAGAGGAACTAATTATTGTAGTGAAATGTTCCAAGAAATTTGTAAAATTATTGGAATTGAGCATACTCCAACCACAGCTTATAACCACAAAGCAAACGGACAGGCCGAACGTATTGTAAAAGTCATTACAGACTCGCTAACATCATTTGTTCACGACACAAAAGAAGAATGGTCAAACTTTCTTCAGCTCGTCGTTTTTGCATATAACACCAGTGTTCAAACCACAACAAACACTGTACCATTCTTTCTTGCTCACGGGAGAGAACCTCAAACTTTTGCACACGTCATACACAATTTCCCACACCAATCCTTTTATGACATCAATTTCCAAACCAATTTATTGAACGCCCTTGAAAGATCAGAACAAGTAGCCAAACAAATGATTGAAAGAAACAGTTTTCTACAGAAACAGACATATGACAAAGAAAACAAAGTTTGTTTGAAGGAGCTGAAGGTAGGTCAACAGGTAATGTTACGAATTGAAGCAAACTTACCCAAACTCAGTCTAAAATGGACAGGACCCTATGAGGTAATTAAGATCGAACGTCCTAATGTCACTATTCAACTTTTGGGGGGTAGAAAGAAAATACAAACGGTACATATCAACCGTCTCAAGAAATATTTCCCAGTAGAACCTGAAAACGATAAGGTTAGAAGTGAGAGTGATAATAGTAGTGGGGATGAAAGTGATGAGTTAGGAGATGAAGAAGTCATAAAAGAGTTGAGAGAGAAAAGGGAGGACGATATGAGAAAGAAACTAGTTTGAATTGGATTCAACCTTTTTCCTTAACATTGATAGTTTCACTTGTCTCCAGAATGTGTTTTTGTAATTAGAATTTCTTCACAAACTTTTTGAATTCATCCTATAGTCATTATACATATACATATTTTGATATTCCTTCACGTTTTTCATAAGTAACAATTATCCATATTGTACAATATTTCGATGACAGAGTAGACTTTCTCCAGTAGAAATTGTTGTCATTTATGTTTTCCACTTGTTCGTAACGGCTTTAACTGATATGATAATCCCCATCAATCAGACATCATGAGCGAGTCCTCGAGTCAGATACCTATAAATACCAAATATTACTTTCTGCCTTTGCCTCAGGTAACAAGACTCCGGTCTTTGCCGTACAGGTTCAAAGAAGGGTATAATGTTCATTATTCACACATACATACCAGGTTACTTTCGTCTTCCTTGACCTCAGGTACGTCGACTCCGGTCGTGACCGCACAGGTTTCAAGAAGGGTATTTCTATTGTACTATTTTATCACCGCTCGAGGACGAGCTTAATTGTAGAAAGGGGGATGTTGTAGGCTTGTTAAAGACTTACTCCGTAATCTTCATATATACTCCCCCCATATGTAATCAATCGTTCCTGTATGATCATATCGAATTACGAAGAGAGGCACTGAAACAAGAGAGCGCACAGAAGAAGAGTCACCAGAAGGCGAGAGCAACTACGACATCATGAAGAGGCGGTGTCATGAAAACGGCAGTAGTTGTTATGTAGCACTGTGTAAAGGTTGCCACTCTAGGGTTCCTATAATTGTAACTATATTTATTATGTACCTTCATTATCATAGTTACGAATGAACATTCATCTATACTCTCTAGTTGTTCCCGCTTATCAAAGCCGCTACACAAAGTCAGGAAGAGTTTGTTCAGAGTCTTGATAACTTCTATAGGCTATTTTGAGCATACCCCGTACTCAACCCCCTTATCGGTGTCATTACGTAAGCCGCTTTTCTGAGAAAACGGAGCAAGATAGGGTTATAAAAGTATATATTTTTGATAATGGTTTTTTATTTGCCATAGGGTCACATTGTTAACTCAGAAGTCAAAATTAAAGCGGGACGGATTCTTTAAACATTGTAAAACACGCAAAAACAAGAAAGGTGAAGCTATTTGCAGGTTTTCTTTTGATTTCTCTTCTAAGTATCAGTTTTATTGACAAGTCGTCATATTTAGTAATATTGAATACTAAACAAGTTTGATCTGCATGATGTGAAATCAAAAGTTGAACTACTGAACGTAATTTCGGTTTTTGGAGTTTTCAGGTTCGCTTGTTTGCACTTTGATTATGGTTCTGAAATTTGTTTCTCAATCCAATAATCTGACTTTTATTGAGAAAAGTTTATTCATTGTACTGTTCATTCGAACAGTCTCAAAGTTTGGTGAACACTGGGAGATTTGGGTGAAACGAGCGAGCCGAACCAATTTTCTTTACGTTGAGGTTGTTGCATTTGGGAAGGGCAGAGTTGCACCCTTGGTAGTTGACCTGAAACAAAAAGACACCTGTTTCACTTGTCAAATACAAAATCACGTGAGAACTTGTGAACAATATCTGCACTCACAATATGGTGTTCATACACGTTATCGGTAACTAATTAATTGACTACTCTTCACTTTTATAATGTTTAAAAACTGTATCAAAACCTTCATATTCAGATGAGAAAGTGGAGAAGATTGGAAAGTTAGCGTTAATCATTGAAAACGATCAAACTATTTTCCTACCTTCATTCCGATTTCCTCCATATTGCAGAGCCAGGACTGAACCTGTGGTCCGCAAACTGCCGTGTATACCTCCTCACTGCATTTCATGTAATTGTTGTACGCCCTGAAAAATAATATATGTTTTGTATCACACTTCATGTGATAACCTTTATAACTAACAGGTGAGGTCCTACAGTATGCAATCAATAGGTTGATGTTTTTGTGAGAAGGTTTCGTTTCACAAACTTTATGTGATAACCTTTTTTTCCTTTCCTCTGGTTCCCTTTTCTTTCCATGTTTCCATATTATTCTGTATATTCATAATACTCATATTATCCATACTGGTTCGTTTCCATATTGTCTTCATAGTGCTATTTTCCAATAGAATCAGTGATTCGTAAGTTGATTATACTGTAGTTCACATAAGAATAACACAGACTGGTTCTTCTCGTTTGTTTATGGAAAAGTGAAAACCAAATAAATAGTATAAATGTTGTCTGATCAAATAAGAATGAAAGCTGCAATTTCATCTGGTTACAGTATACAATTGGAGTCAAGAGAAAAGAAAACATTAGTCTTTACAAAAATGAAGGAAATAAAACAAACTTGCAAACGTCGTCTCCGTGGTTCAATTTTCCCATGTAAATTGAGAGACAAGAGTTGAGTTCATTCGAATTGTACTGGGAAACTTGCAACAAACAGTCGAAATTGTCGTATCCAACTGAAAAAATGAGTTCAACATGAAGTTTTTGTAAAAGACTTTAAATTTCATACTTTCCGTTCGATCTCATTACCTGAGCAAGTACTGGAATATCAAACTCATTCAGTTTTTCCCGGAAGGTGAGAACTCGGTTGAGAAAACCGCAGTGATGAACATTCACAGTAACCACTCTGTTCGTTTCTAGTTCGGTTCTTTCAATATTCTAGTTCAAGATCCCTCTACAGTACCCCAACATAATTGGCTTGTTGGCTTGTACAAAGTAGCCTGCTTACCAGAATAAAACAAGTACCTCAACGCCCCGACCTGATAAAACAGAATAAGTTGTGTGTGCGTTTCACTACTGCAAGTTTGCAACCTGGCCGGAGCTTTGATGTGTTCAATAGGTTTTACGCAACCACATGATTTATTTATGATGGCCACCTACTGTAGTATTAATGTTTCATTCGTTTAACGATTGATTTATATCAACATTACAGTTAAACTACTAATACAGTAATTAACATTGATGTACCTTGATATCCCTGGTTGCATTCGTAGTCGGATTCAAAGTGGAATGTTCGGAAAGAGATGGTATCCGACATATTTGTGCCGTACCAGGCAGCGAAGTTGTCGTTGGTGAAACACTGTGACACATCGGCTCCCACCGCGACGGCACAGGGAGCGATGGCATTGTGCCAACTGGAAGGAGACTGGTTAGAGAGGGACGAGAGAGTGTGGGAGGAGAAGAGGCGCAGGTGGTATTTTGTAAAAAACACACACACCATACTCAGAATACAGAAGTGTTGACACACTGAAATGAAATGATGTGGTCTTACAACCGCGTGGTTATTAGTTTCCGATAACGTATCTAAGGCAGGGTTCATACTTCCTGTCGCTAATATCGGCGACAGCAGCAGTCGTGGCGTAGCATTTTCGAAATGCTGCTGTCGCTCATATTGGCAGCAGCAATGTCGCTTGATCTAGCTACCAAAAAGTATGAACGATTTTTTCTTCGATTTGTACTAAATGTCAAATTTTGGTCAAAAACCATGATCTTTTTCAAAAATGTTAGTTTTACTTGATGATTTTGGTCTAGATTGTTCGAAAAACCTTATTGCATGGTAATTTGGTGGAAATTTCTATCATGATACAATGAGTGAATGTATCATAAGATCCACGGTTTTACTCTCAACGAATGCTTTATTTTGTTTTAAAACCCACTCCAAGTTCGAAAATGTGATTTTCCAAGTTTCAATAAACTTACAATGTAAGAAAAACTAGTTTCGATAGCTTTAGAAAGTCCAGATCAGATCATTTCTCGCCCGAATTACCGGTGAATAATCTTAAGAGAAGTTATATATGTTTTAACTGAGCTAGTAAATAACATAATAATCATTTGAATTTGAGAAATTGAAAAATGAAGGGAAAATTGAGCAAAAAACATTGAGCGACGCGTCATGTATTTTACTAGCTAGTAAACTACACTTGTCGCTGAATTCGGAAGCAATTGTCGCTGAATTAAGCGACAGCGACGTGATTTGGCAACAAAAAAGTATGAACGCCCAATTGGCGACGCGACGTCACTGTAGCGGATTTCGGCAACAAGCGACGCGATCGATAATCATGATTTGTGTGTTGTCGCGCGTGCTGCCGAATTCAGCGACAGGAAGTATGAACCCTGCCTAAGAGAGTCTTTCTTTAATCAAAAAAGACTTCTCACTGTTATTTAAGTAGTCTAAACGGTTTTGTTCCATCTCATTTTCAGTTTTTGGGATGTTTTACCTGCAGACATCAGCGAATCCGGCTTTTCCCTTTTCCTCCAAAAACTGTTCGAAAACGGCGAAGAAATTGTTGGAAGTGAAGGGAGTGGGTGGTCCGAAATGGGCAAAGTAGACATTCAAACACTGGTGGGTGGCCTGGAAAGACAGATTTAACCAATTTTCTGTAATCAAATTGGTTGTTGCGATCAAAGATCAAAGACTATGGCTATCAACGTTGATGAGTTGGAAATAGGTGGTACAAAATAAGACCTGGAAAAGAAAAATGGGCCCTAGAAAGGCAAAATGAATAAACTGTAACAAGTTTTTGGAGGTCAAATTGATTCTAAAAGTTCACTGACAACTGACCTCAGCTTGGGCGGGAGTGCAAGCCGGAGCACTTGTAATGGGAACCGAGAGCACTGAAATTGAAGAGATATGAGAAAAATGGACGAAATGTATTTGTCATTCATGCCTTTGTTTTGTGCAATCGAAAGTATTTATTTCGTACTTTGTATAAATTCAATGATTTCTATATCCAGATGAGAAGGTCATTCCATATCACTATTCTCATCATACGCTGTTTTTAGTATGAGTCCAGTGCTTCACAAAATACGAATAAACTATTACGTTGTCATTAGGTTATTTTATTTGAACAAAATATAATTGTGCCACTAGGACTTTTGGATGGTGGTATGATTAGGTTGAAGAAACCGTTCCTCTCTAATTTGAGTTTCACGAAAAACTTAAAAAGCTCAAAAAAGTTTCTCAATGTCTTCCCATTGACCATGAAAAAACTTTCTGTTTGAAAATTTGTAAAATTTGCATAACGTCAAGGAATAAAGAGTGGGGCATGAACATTTTCACTGTGACGCAATTTCACTTGGTTCATTTACATCCATGTTTATTCCGATTTTTTAGTTTTCAATTGTGTAGTCGCATGTGATAGAGTGTTTTAAAATCATTTTTGCACTTCTATAGGCTATTTTGAGCATACCCCGTACGCAACTCCCCTATCGGTGTCATTACGTAAGCCGCTTTTCTGAGAAAACGAAGCAAGATAGGGATATAAAAGTATATATTTTTGATAATGGTTATTAATTTGCCATAGAGTCAGATTGTTAACTCAAAGGTCAAAATCAAAGCGGGACGGATTCTTTAATGTGCTCAGTAAGAGATGTACTCAAAACCGTTTCGACCCTGATTCAAGACGGTTTTGGGGTTTCTCAGAGGGTTGGGTCATCCTCAGTTGAACCCCTCTGAGAAAATGAAAGCAGGACGAGAAGATTTACTGACCGTCTTCTACCGGAGAATTGAGAGAAATGAGTATTGCTCTTACTTTGTCGATTTAAAAGTGTTGGAACAGAATGTTAAGTTACCTTGTTACCTCAAATGTGAAACTCGACTTTTTAACTCACCAAGTGCACTGAAAGAAGAGAGAAGAAGGAGAGAAGAGAGCATTTTGGATGATATTTGGAAATGATTGTCTCCCCCTTTTATACGGATTCTTATCTTTTTCTGACATCACTGATAAACTGGGAATAGTTCCCGTCTCACATGCCTAATCCGTTCAAGTTTGTAGTTTCATCATTAGCTCCAATAAACTAAAACAGATGGACGTCGAGTACAAGACGGTAGATGTTTTTGTTTCAGAAATATAGTCAGTTTATTGAGAAAATCGAGCTGAGGAGATGCGAGTATAGTCTTTTTCATTCCTACTGACAGTCCTACGGTAGGATTTCGAAACCTCTAAATCGTCTCTCTCACGTATAGTCGTCGCTTACAGCGAGGCGGGGGTGTACTGTATATTTCACTTTGCACTGTGTAAGAACACATATACTCGGTACGTCCGCGCTGCTCGTATAAGCCCAGTTGGTGTAGTGGTTAGCGTTCGCGCCGCCCACACTTTTGAGCCCGGTTCAAGTCTCACAGGAGGCGGCAATTTTATAAATTTGGCACGCACTATACTTGTGATCGGAAAGCTAGAGGATTTTCACACCCCATTCTCGTTCTTAGGTACAATGAATGAACGGGAGGATTTTCGATAAATTGAGTTTCCAGCCTCACAACAGCCTCCGGAAAGCTTGTAAGGTTACTTTAGGAGTCTCAGTCAGAATGACTACTGTGTTGTTGTAGTACTGTTCTCATTCCACATCCCACTTTATCACTTTGTTCTATGTTTTATTTCTGTTTCCACCACTTTTTCCCACTTCTCATCTCATTTTTTCACGTATTTATATGCGTAATAAATAAATCAATCAATCAATGTGAACTATAGACTGTTCTGACGTGTTTTTGTTCGATTCCGCCACATTACTACGACGTGTGTGAAAACCAAGCTGCAATTGAAACAATTATTGGAAAATATATCCGCGATTGGGTTCATTTTGATTTAGTATGGTTCGCTACAAACTACATCTCACGATCATTTAAAAAAAAAACACAGTTTCAATAATATACCAACATTACCGCATTTTTATGGTTGTTGAGGTGTGGAGGTGACATATAAGCAAAATTTTCTAATTTTTATAAGTTACCCAAAATACCTGAAGCCATATAGTTTTTCTGTGTTTCAATGCACATTTACTCCAAGCTAGTTTTCGGTTCTCTCCAATCACACACTTTCGATAGTAGTTTGTTTGAGTTTTGAATAAGTAGAAGTGTTTTACAGCTTAGTTCTTAATCTTCCACGAACTAGTTTGTGATAATATGGGTTTCCCTAATCACAATTGGTTAGTCTTTGTTCTTTATCTCCTCTTACATTTTTCTTATCTATTCCAAAATACAAAATGATACGAAGAGGAATTTGACTGTCGAAGGATTATATATGATTTCATGTGGAAAGATAAGGAATAATCTCAAAACAGGAACTGCACAACAGTAGTTTCATCTAAACGTTGTCAAATAACTCGTTTATGTTAGAAACAATGCACATAAAATCCAAATAATATTGAGAAAAACACATTTCAACTTTTCAAGTTTACCACACGAAAAAACAACAATATCCCACATCTCCCAACTTTAACCAAAATGCCCAAAACAACCGATATTTGTGACGAGTTTTAGTGGATAAGTATAGTTTTAGTGGATAAGTATTTTGCAGTTCATCATTCATACCTGAAGGAACCCCTACAGTATGAGGTTATAAACTTTCATGTTAGTGTTTCTTATTGGAAACAGTAAAAAACTAGACATTTTGCCACAATTGTTTTACTTTCAAACTAAATTCCCGATTTCGTATGTAGGAAAGAGTGTATCAACTGAATGCAACTGAATAAATATCCAAATGCACTGTTACTTTAACAGGATCATCTGACTCTGAATGAAGATCACCAGTCGACACGTGATCTCACGGGACGAGGTCATGTCAGAACAATGTCACGCAGTCCGCACTGTATATCATTCATCACGTTTCCATTAAAAGTCCACACGTTGTCAATGCACGTGAGAAGAATGTCGTACTCCTCTGTGTCCGTGAGCTTTCCCCTGCAAGCTGACTATAGCCTTCTCCATTTCCACTTTGACTCCTACAGTATGATTCCAAAACTTCCGACTCAATGCCCGTGGCCAAATAGAAAAAGACATCGCGCGCAGCGCGAAGCGCTGCGCAGATTAGTTTTTGATCACAACATTGCGGACTTTCAAAAGTGGTTTTATGCCATTTTCTCAAAAACTCCTGAACGGATTTTTGAGATTTTGATGGAAAGAGATAGAGGAGGAAAGGCTTTATCATTGAGCTATTCGATATTTAATGTGCGACCAGTGATCTACAGTTATGCTGAATATCGTCTCGCAAAAATGTCTTCCGACGGCGGCCGCGTGGCGCGGCGTGGCGCGGCGTGGCGCGGCGGCCGCAAAACCGACGAATTTAACCGATTCGTCTGAAATTTGGAATATAGTTAGAAACAGCAGAGTTATGTGTAAATCTGAAATCTTGGACCAATCGGTTGAAAATGAGCCATTTTATCGCCTTGCAAACATTGCATTCAGCTGCTTTCACGATCACTTCTAGATGTGCGGAGTGTGCGAAGTGAGCTGTTGTTTTGTTTTTTGGTAGTTGGAGTAGATTAAAGTATGTTGAATAAGCAATTAGGTTAATCTGTAGAGATCCTGACTCCATAAAAAGGTTAATCGAACAAAAACAAAAATGCTGTCCGTGAAAGGATTCGAACCCTCGGCGGACTGGACTGTAGTGCGCTGCTCTGCCGACTGAGCCAAATAGCCACGAAGAGTGAAGAAATGGACGGCGCCACACGTGCGCTGCCCGAAATCAAGGATTGATCACGGTTTCTGAGAGAAGGCTTACTAACCAAACTCGTAACGCAGTTTTTGTTTTTAAAGCATCAACCCAGCGTGTGTGAATAGATTAAAATATATTGGAAAAGCAATTGTGTTAATCCGTAGAGATCCTGACTACATAAAAAGGTTAATCGAACAAAAACAAAAATGCTGTCCGTGAAAGGATTCGAACCCTCGGCCTACTGAACTGTAGTACGCTGCTCTGCCGACTGAGCCAAATCGTCACGAAAAAAGAAAAAATGGACGGCGCCACACGTGCGCTGCCCGAAATCAAGGATTGATCACGGTTTCTGAGAGAATGCTTACTAACCAGAGTTCTAACGCAGTTTATGTTCTGCAAATCAACTTAGTATTCATTGTTACGTTGAAAAAAGTTTAATAATAATTGATTAGATGCTCATTATTTCCTATCTATTGATTCATTATTTCCTTCGGAAATATAGAAAATGAGGACAATTTGTCTAAAAAAACGATGTAAAGTGAGAGACGATTAGCTTTTGAGATTGAACTGCATGGAATATAGAAAAGGAGGACAATAACTCAAGAGGGAAATAAAAAATCTAATCTCGCAATTTTCATGATCATCCTGACAGACTGATTCAAAAAATATATGCTAAAGCTTTTAGAAAAGTCCGCTTACACTAAAAACGTATCTGAAACAAAAATCAGCTACACTGTCAGTCTATCGCACAGTCACGTGAAACATGTTAAACACAGCAGAACTCGGAAACGTGAAACGACAAAGTGCACACTTAGGCTATTAGAATGCTAACTTTACATGAATATTCAAGAAACATATAGTGTACTCTGTTCTGTTATCATTTTCGAATCAATGGTGATAATCATATTAGGACGTTTCATCTAATTGTCTGCTGCAAGTTTTTTTCACTGAAAAACAAAATGTTTTTGACCCATGAAAATTGCGAGATTACATTTTTTATTTCCCTCTTGAGTTATTGTCCTCCTTTTCTATATTCCATGCAGTTCAATCTCAAAAGCTAATCGTCTCTCACTTTACATCGTTTTTTTAGACAAATACTATGAACAGTCTGTTTACTTTTGAATAAATAAAAACGGTTTGCGTTACCATAATCAGTCCAAAAACAGTCTCAGTAAAGAGAAGTGCAGTTTGAGTTGGTAGAGTTTCTCCAACTTTACTCAAAAATAAGTCTACACTTCCACACAAACCCATTATAGATCATTTTTCGACTTTGTACCCTTTTCGATGATTTCAACACATTGAACTGCTTTTGTCGTTATCTGTCGGTCAAAATTATGTTCTCACAATTGGTTATCACTTCCAGTAGATTTCAAGTATGTAAATTTATATACATTTCCAGTTCGAAGAAGAGTCAGTTTTGGTTAATACTATCGAGAGAGTGTAAAATGTAATTATATATATATATATATATATATATATATATATATTTATATATATAAGACGGTTCCAACTAAATGTTTTTCAAAATTCAAAGTAATTCACGGAATTCTGTCAATCTGTGAACGGGAACTTTTTCTTGCGCCTTGCCGTCGAAATGACACAATTTTAGTTTTCTTGTCAACGCGTTGTTGGCATTTGACAATGAGATTCACATTCTTTTGGCAAATGCTAAGTGAACGGAGTTCTCTTGTCACTTGTCACCCAAAGGGATCATCTTTACCATTTGCGATTTGCACTGATTCATTTTGACACGTGCCAAACCGTTGAGGGGATTCGAACCCTTGGCCGTTGGGCCAAAAGCAAGAGCACTACCACTACACTAAGGGAGCACTTGCATTTAAAAAGAAAGGACCGCGCTATATACAACAACCGCAATTGATTCTATTAATGTTGTAACACATGAGTGTATTAAACGGGATGAGTTTATTTAAAAACAATTTGCATAAATAATAAACGTGAAATTTAATTAAACGTTCACATCAAAAAACATTTCAGCTAGTTAAAAGCCAGTAGCAACTTTTCGCCCAACATCGCAGGTTTAAGTGTTTACGATATTCATGTTTCCGCTTCTCGTTTTTTATTTCAAAGATTCGCACCCATAATTCGTCATCCATTCTCATCCCGTTATGAATATGCCCGCCCCGGTGTGTGTGTACGAACTGTTCGCGCTCTAGAACGTAGCCCGCTTAGTGTAGTGGTAAGCGTCTCGCTTTTGGTGTGGCGGGGTCAGGTTCGATTCCCGCATGAGGCAAAACCTGGTTGACACGTCAGACTAAAAAGAACTGGGTTTCTACGACTAAATTGCTCAATATTTCTCGAATCACATTATTTCTGTTCGAGCGTTGACACAATACAAAAACCCTTATGAACCACTGATACAGTTTTCTAGTTTCGGAACATTTATATGTACTCACTCCACAAAGGCACTGCACGTATCCCATTTGCAACACTGCGCGATGGAACAGTTATCCACCATTAGAGTATTCGGATAAGGCATAATTTCCAAGTTTGCTTTTCGGAAGAAAGCAGCTTCCTAAAAAAGTCAATTGAACTGGGTGTGAAGTTCGAACGATGTATGTTATGAACAATTCTGAGTTATTGAAATTTCATTCGACATAAACCTACTACTAAAAACACTGTCATTAGGCGGGACGATTATGTGAACCAATCCCGTGTTAATGCAATTAAAAAATATATTGAAAATTAAAACATATAGATGGGTGAAGATACTAGAACAAATAATTTTCAACTTTTTTCATAACTCACCGTAGCAGAGAATGTGGCCAGAAGCGTGAGAAACATCACTACCGACTGACAATTTGAACTGGGAAAGCCTGTTTTTGACACCTAGCAACGTAACGGGTTTTTCAAATTTGTCAAATCTCAACAACCACCATTACACTCGGGTGAAATATGCATGTTCTGTAAAAAAGAAATTCGCAAATCTGGTTCTGAACACCAAAGGAATTGAGCAGGGTGGTTTGTAAACACATATTCAAAAACTCAGAAAAACAAATAAGAAAAACTGAAAAATCACGGTTCATTCAACTTTTTTGCTGATCTTCCACTACTTTTCTCCAATTTCGGTAGAATTGCGGAAAATCTGGTAACTCGTTAACTTAGTTGACTGAGGTTTGTAATAGACAACTAAGAATTTGCTCAGTGCAAACAAGCTTTATTTTCTCTCTACTTTCTATATTTCATCTATCCTATGTGATACTTTCTTTGTCCTGGTTTTGAAAAGCTTGATTGAAAATTTTGTCATGTCCTCAGATACAAATGGAAACATGTTGATAATTTTAGCCAGAAAAGTGCACAAATGTTCATTTTTATTGATTTATTTTGTGAAATTGAGAACAATTCGAAATGTGCCTAGTGAAATGTAAGATGAACTTTCAATAAAGTATTGAGAAATGGATCTTCTTCGAATTTTTCACTACGGTTTCTTTTCCTCAGTTTTTCTTGTTTCAGTAGTTGACGTAGAACTGGCTTGCTGAAAAATGACATAAATATTTACTCAAGAAAAAACTAACAAAATATACTGGAACAAAGTGCGAGAACGTTGTTACATCAACTACATACTACAATCTGGCTCTCAGAGATCAATAATATTTCGAACCTTGGATAGTTCTTTAGTAGGGTCTATAGACCACCTTCCTGACTAAACTAAACCTATTAAACCACTTTGAGGAGTTAGAAAGTAGTAATATATTCTAAAATAGTAAGAAGTTAGAGATCAACAAAATGTGGAATTTTGACCTACCCGGACAGTGTTGAAGTTGTCGATTCTGCTGACAGAAAGAGTGGACTCACACGTAACTTGCTCAATTCCCTGAAAGACAAAAAATTGTTGAAAATAAGTTATTTCAGATATGTCAAAAGATTGATCCATGAGGTATCTCATGAAAATCATAAAGTGTCCGTACTTAAATCACTTCAGCCGTCAATCTATCACATCTTTGTTTGACGCAGAAACGTGGTCAGATGGCCGAGCGGAATGGTCTAAGGCGCTGGTTTAAGGCACCAGTCTCTTCGGAGGCGTGGGTTCGAATCCCACTCTGATCAGTTGTTTTGCCAATTCCTATCTACTTTTATTTCAGGAGTAAAGTTAGTGAAATTATGATTAACTACTGATGGTTCTAAATTTAATTGAAAGTAAAATAAAACTAACTTCGATTATATCCACATAAGATCCGATTTCGACTTCTTCGTTGAGTTGCGGAACGAATTCCAGTTTCTCGTGGATACTTTGCGATTTCTCGTTAGCCAGGTTGTGAACCTAGAAGCTTTTTGTAGTTTGATGTGTGAACCGAGCGGAATAGGTGAATTACAACTTGTAAACACATGGCTAGCTCGAACTACAAATCAGATCAATAAGAAACGTTTTGACCCGCCAAGCCATATCTCCCAAATTTCGTCCGGCAGTAATGAAATCGGACTACAAACACACCGTGATAGAGCAAATGTTACCATTTTGGCTTGTTTTGATTAGACTGAAGGGTTTACTCTACTCCGATAGTTTTTTTAACAGGAAAAGTGTTAACTCCCTGAAACTGTTAAACGTTGAATTGTACAGTTCAGTAATCAATAGTTGGACGCTATTGAATTTTGAAACGTAGACGTAAAACGAACCATTTCTCCCTTGAATTTTTTGTCCAGATGAATTGGTCCTTTGTTGGGAATTTCTTCTGTTGGAATAACCTCCATTTTTGCCTCTCTCTGTACTGGATCCAGTTTATTGTTCTCTGCCGAAGAAACTTTTCCCGTTTTAATTTTTTCCGCGTTCTTCTTTTTCCAATATTCGGCACCTAAACTAATCATTATTTTAGTTAATCGAGCGACTCAGGATGTATTTCCCCACGTTTTGCAGTCACTTCTCTATGCACACCCCTAATATGCCTGACATAATATTATAAAATGCACATTAATGTTGTATTTGAAAGGTCGATGGCAGCTTAGTGGATATTTGCAGGTTTTCTGTGTGAAAACAATAACTTCAATTAATTTAATGTTTTTGAAATATTTGTAAACATAATAACTAAAATTTTCAACTGAAAATAAGTTCTTCAAAATTACTTGTTTCTTCAACCCACATCTCTTTTTCCTAGTAGCCGCCGACCAAATGACGATTCCAAACAGTCCAATTGTTACCAAAAGGGCGATGATGAGGAAGATGTACCACCATTTGAAGGTGAAACCAGATCTGAAAAAAAAACAAAAAAAGTTCAGATGTTTGTGAGTAGTTGCCAAAGAATTAATTTTCGTTGTCACAGAAACCGGAATATTCCATAACAGAAAGCAGTCATTTTAAGGCAGCGCTTTTGTTACCACGGTTTGTCTTTGGTCTTAGGGGAAAAGTGAAACAGGATGAAATTTTTGTTCATAAAGAGGTGGTGTCAGCGATGAGAGAATCAAAATTGTTCTCAGGAGTTGCTGGCAGTTCGCTAACTGTTTTTAATACGAATGTAGATCAAAACCAACGTTTTTGTGTGACTTTTTCTTTGCTTGTCCTTGCTTTCCTTGAACCGCTTCATCAGTTGATCGTACGTTTCTCCCTGCAAAATATCGATTTTTCTTCGAATTTTGAAATACAGAAAGTTACGTTGGGTTTCTGCATATTATTTATATACATCGCAAATTATTGAAAAACAGTGAAAAAGTGTATAATTCACGAGTATCAGTATCTATAGACTACAAAAATTTCACAAAATGTAACTGACCTTAAACACTCCTTGTCGAACTACTTTCGGTCCAACTGTTCGCAAAGGTCTGATCTGGAGATGAATGTTGTATTCACTTAGATAATGATTCATCTACTTTCAAAGATAGTAGTACTTGATCCTCAGAGAAAGACACAAACATGAGATAAAAACAATGAAATAAGATCGGCGAAATACATAACATAGTCGTCATACGTCCTACTGACACTCCTACAGTACACTTCTGCATTCCAAATTGGCTGTTTTCTAATACAAGCTTTAGCTAATACTGAAATATTCGGAACACCTTTTCTAACTGATAATCATAATCGAATATAGAAACTGTTCATCTCTAGGATAGTGTATACGTTCTCAAAACGTACTTGGAGATTTGTAATCTTACTGTATGATTCTCAATAGGAATGGAAGAGATCATATCAATTTGGTCGCATACTCCGCTCTACCAATTCATTACTTCCTACAGTAATCTCATGAATATCCAATGACATTCATCCAACAAACAAACTGACTATTAGATTTACTTGTTTTTTACGCGTACTTACTTATATTTACTTGGATTTGTTCATTTACTTGCATTTCATTTACTTGTATTACGCGCGTATTTACTTGTTTGTAGTGACCAATAAAAAAACAAAATCATGAAGATTGAACTATTTACAATACCAACAAGATATGAAAAACTATGTTCAATTTTTCGAATTTTTTTTGTAGAGGGTGATTGTTGCGTGAAAAAACTATACCGTGGTAGTGGTTGAAGTTGGGGACTCTGTCGTTGGCTCGATGGTAGTACGAATAGCGTCTAATATATTCCAATCTGAATGGATTTCGGAAATGAGGCAATCTGACTGATTTCTTTCGAATTTTGGGACGTGATTTTGAGACGTGGAACAACTATCACATTATCACTTCTCGAAAACATTGGAATTCAGATCATTCCCAAGTATTTGACACTGGAACGCGAACAACAATTAACGGAAGAGTTGTTGAGAAATCGTGCAGAATTATTGGAGATTACAATTTTTTTCTGTCAACACCTGACAAGTTCTGTAATCTGCGAGGACAGAAACGATTGGATTCAGAGAAAGGGTGGAACAATTTTACTTACGCCCCCCCCCCCTCCCACTTTTTTTGTTTCAGCCGAAGTTAGTCATACAATGTCAACATTTAACTATAGCCCCTGCCCTACCATAAATTTACCTTTTACTCCCCACCATTTTCTGTTGATACCAGTGCGGAGGGTGCGATTGTACGGTGGGGAGCGAAAGCAAAAATTTTCCCGAATGGGTTTTGACAAGAACTGTACTCCACAAATGACCACAAATGACCACTGTAGTAATATACTGAACTCTTAAGTTTTCACAGACTTTGTTCGGAAACGGAAAACCTTCTGATGCATTATTTCTGCGAATCTTAGTACAACTTTTGATTGTCGTAGAACATCCGGAAATATCTAAGAATTAAATGTCTTTGAACTTTGAAGTATGATCAAAACTTCCCTGCTAGTCGGTTGGAAGTTTATTAGCCATTCTTATAAATTCGATTCCGTTTTACAACACGGTATAATATCCATGCGCAATAAACTTTCCTTTGGCTTCTGTAGAGCAAAACATCTCCGAGAGATTGCCTACACTAATTTCAAGTTGAGCCATGGTTCCGCTCAGGATTATTATAGTCGTCATCAACGGAAAGGCGGAAGGGTACTGTATATTTCAGTTTCCGCTGTGTACGCATGTATTGTGTTCTACAACTAGCCGGTTATGTGCTCCATTAGCGCTATGGTTAACGCCCTGTTTCGAACGTTTGGCTCAAAGGTTCGATTCGGGCGAGAGACCGAAATTCATAAATTTGGCACCCACTATAGTCACGCTTTACGTTTCACGCTTGATATCAGTAAACACACTAAAACAAATCTGATAAATTTTGAATTCACTCCGGTCAAAGTTTAGACTGACCTGCTGTTGCAGCCAGCTGTTCCGCACATTTTCTAATGTCGTTTTCAATGGGTGGATCTTGATTTTTCAGTTGTTTTCGAGCAAGATCTATCGATTTGACAAACTAAAACATTTATATGTGAAATTGAACTCCTGTTGTATTTACATTTGGCATCCTCATGGACATTTGGAGTGTGTGTTCATAGGCTCATTTCTATACTGTTAGCCAATTGCACATTCACGTGAAACATGATTAGTTTTTGATCAAAACATTGCGGACTTTCAAAAGTGGTTTATGCTATTTTCTCGAAAGTTTATGAACGGGTTTTTGAGATTTTGATAGAAAGAGATAGAGAAGGAAAGGCTCTAAAATTTTGCCAATCGATATTCTATGTGCGAACCGTGACCTGTAGTTATTCTGAGTACCGTCTCGCGAAAACGGCTACCGACAGCGGCCGCGCGGCGCAGCAAGGGAGCCAAAAAAACAAAGAATACAACCGATTAGTATAAGAAACGAGTGTAAAGAAAGTAAAGATTAGTTTTGGATAAACATGTACAATAAATATAAAATAAGTCCAATAAAAATATTTTGAGGAAAAGCCTAATCTCGCTCGGTTTAAAATTCAAAAAAAGGATACCGAGTTTTTTGCTACCGGAAGAAAACTTCTGACTGCGACTCACAATAATCTAGCTTATACTCCGTTGGTTTCAAGAGAAGCGAGATTAGCATTTTCCTCAAAATATTTTTATTGGACTTCTTTTGTATTTCTTGTACATGTTTATCCAAAACTAATCTTTACTTTCTTTACACTCGTTTTTTATACTAATTGAGCTCTTTTTCTATGGTTACGAAGTAACGGTCATTTTTGATAAAAATGATATTTTTGAACAATAATCTAAACAAGGAATTTTATGTTTTTCTATTGGAGTTTTAAACCGCGCCGTAGTTCAGAACGTTTGTGTAGTTGTAACCTCATTCAAGTGATAGCAAATTTTGTGCTCCAGGCAGGAATCGAACCTCCGTTCGCCGTGCGTAAATAGAGCTTTTATCCAATCCGCCATTCAGACATGTGAATAGGAATGAAAACCAAGATGTACCCGCCTGTCATGAGATCTCCACTAGAAAAATGATTCCTACTACACGTTAAACTCTTCTTTCATTTTTATTTTCACAAAACCGGTCTATCTATAATTTTTGCGAGATCATTTTCGATCGTCTCACACGTAATATTCAAATTTACGACACACCTGAAAAATACGTATACCTCAACTTTTTTATGGCTTTTGAACAGTGTAAGAAATTTTGGAATAAGTTGATTTTGAGCAAAACTATGCCCAGATTTGAGGAGGCGGACACTTTTATCGCCGCCGCCGCCGCCGCCGCCGCCGCCGCCCCGCACGGAAGCCATTTCCGCGAGACGTTGGGTCCTCTAACTCCTCTCAACAAATGTTTTCTCGGAACGTGAACTTAATTTCTTGTAGACGTGTTGCCCTTCAGTAATTCATGCAAATATCTAGGGAAATGGTCGACGTACTTTGAATAAAATTGTAATAAACTGTTTTGTAATGTCTGCAGACCTTTGAACAAAAACTAATCTGCGCAGCGCTCCGTGCTGCGCCCGATTTGTCTCAAGGAATTAATTTTGGTTTCTGAGGCAAGGCTTAATTGTAACTGTAACGCAGCTTACGTATGTTACATGTTTTTAGTTCTCATTCATTATCTTCGGAAATATAGAAAACAACTGAGAACAACTTGTATGAAAAACTATGTAAAGTGAGAGACGATTAGCTTTTGAGATTGAACTGCATGGAATGTAGAAAAAAAGAACCATGGGAGCTCAGCTGTTGGTAACCTAGTCGTCTAAAGAGGCCGTGGGAAAATGAATGGTCATTTCAGGCTCAGTATTTTGAGCGGTTACCAACCGCCGCACTTCGCAAGTTGAGAAAGGTCATCAAAAAAGCTCGCTAAACGATGGTCACCAACCGCCACACTTGATATCAGATGAAACAGAATTTGTTCCACTGAAACACGACATCATTTTCAGTTTAAAAAATACACGTTCACTTCATTTAGAGTCATTTCGCAAAAGTTATTGTTACCTAGGCGGTCGTACACTGAGCGTCAGAATGTTGTTCACACTGTTTTCCGTCTTTTGCTCTGTTTATTGAATTTTTTTGTGTTCCCCAGACCCCCAGTAACACATTCTATTCTCTGTTTCTAAGCGTGTTCTATCACAAGTGCAATGCTTTCACATTCATATTCCAATTAATGTGCATTAACTTGTGCCATAGGACGACATCGCAATGAGTATCAGGTGTGAAAAAATTGTCAAAAACCTAGCTTATCATTCCAATCCTGGATCAACCCCAACCAACTCTCGCTTCTAACCGTACTTTTCAGAACGGAGAAGAAATTGATACAGTCTTACTTTCACTTGGTTCTTCTCCTTCTAACTCTCTTCTTCCATCTCCGGGCTTCTTCAACCATACTCCCAGCAGACTTATTCTAATCTAACATATAAGGCGTTGCCCAGGGAATTATGGGAGTGCATCTGTTCCCAAACAGCTGTGTTTTCAGTTTGATCGGGTCATATTTGAGGCATAATGTGAGCTATTCGCTCTTCAGATCAACGCTGCTGCTCCGAACGTCAATATTGTAACGTATTTGTTAGAAATGTCTCAACATGCCAGGCGAAAACCACACGGAAAAGTGATTTCGTAAACATTTTTTGTAAAAAAAGTGTAAACATTTGTTGAAACCGCGCGCAGCGCGTTTCAAATCACACACTAATTCAGAAATTAAGTGCGCAACCTTTGAGAACATTCCTGCTTACACTAAAAACATATCTGGAATAGTTTGTTTGCTGCATGATCTTTTTCAGTAGAAAACCAATATGTTTTTGACCCATGAAAATTGCGAGATTAGATTTTTTATTTCCCTCTCAAGTTATTAAACTCCTTTTCTATTTCTCATCCAGCTTCATTCCAAAAGCTAATCTACTCTCTCTTTACATTCGTTTTTTATACTAATTGTTGTATTCTTGTTTCACTCGTTACTCATTTTGTTTGAAAAACTGTTTCTGTTCTGTGGATAACATTCCAATTTTGATTATTCTGCAGATAAACGTGTCATTTTTCTCATGTTTCACATTTATTCTACTCTGAAGTTCCCCACCAAGTTGTTTCACTAGATTCTCCCAAAATCAACTTGTAAAACAAGGTTCCGCCAAATTTTCCAACTTGTAAAACAAGGTCTTACGGTAGACAAACGCAAAACTGCGGATATTGCGCACGCAAAATGCGTCGGGGTTACGGTATATTTTCAAACTCGAAATTTTCTATTTTTTCTTTATTTTTGTATTATTTTTTGTTTTCACGTTATTTGCAGACGTTTTTGGTTCCATCTGTCGTGAATAACTGTTTGCTCATCTCTGTTAGTGTGCGCGTGAGGTATACATCCCAAAAAAGCAAATTAAGTGGCCGCATAGACTAGATTTAAAAAAAACTGGTTATGATAGTGTTTCATTGTTTTTAGTTCGCATTGCATTTTAAATATGTTTATTTTGTGTTTTCCGGTAACTTTAACTCAACTTTTAACGTTTGGTGAAATTTTCGATCTATCTGGTTCGGAGAGTTCGGACATTTCACATTTGTAATTCACGAAGTCACCAGTTCCATAATTTCATTCCTTGTTCCATTCACTAGTAAAATTGTCCGAGTTTCCAAAAAATTTCCGAAAACGGACTACTTTTTTCATCGAAAACGACAAAATTGGTCCAGTTTTGATGAAAATCGGGTTCATTTTTATGGGACAGTCGAATCATACTGGTGCATTCTTATTTTTCGAAGTTGGGCAATTTTCCACTTCTTTCCAGGTTTCTCCGTGAATAGGATCTTATTTGGATCATGGATGCACTACAAGATGATTGGGAATGTCGTATCAAGGTATATTAAGTTTTGTAATACAATAAATTAATCGAATACAAATCTTGTTTTTGTTTTTATTTTTCCTATAAATCGGCGGCAAAAGGCAGATTTATTGCGCTAATCGCTGTGTTATTTGTCTTTGCTGCTTTGCTCCGACTAATCTCAGTATATTTACGCATTTCATTTGAACAACTTTGGCCTAGTTAGCTGTACAGAGCAACTCGAAAAACTGGGTATATTTCATTCCATTCTGATAGTAATTAGCAATTTGGTTTTTAAACCCAATAAAATGTTAATCGCGTAGTTTAATCGAAAAGAACGGTTTTTAGTTTTTATCTTTTTTTTCTCAAAAGTAGACCATACTAGATACCACTAGGATTTAGAATCTCAATTTTGTAGCGGCATCATAAGTAAAATTCTGCAATGCGAGTCAAATTTAAATGATCCTTGAAAACGGTAATTATTATTATTATATCCCTGCAGAAAGGATTTCTTGAGCTTTTCACGCGTTTTCATCTGTTTTCGCCTCCATATCCATAATAAGCGTAAGTCAGAAATAGATCGAAAAGAGCATACATAGGTCAGCTCTATTTTGACGAGATGTTTTACCTTAGGACGTTGGACGTTTACAATAAACCTCATTACCTCATTTATTTATATACAGTTCATTTTGCGATAATACAACAACGTGAGAGGCTTACAAAAGTGTCATTACTAGCTCTGTCAGCTATGATAATTATTTACAGATCACTGTATACCACCGTTCGCCGTACAGCGACGATGTTTCTGTCGTTGAGTAAGTTTTTATTTGTTTGATTATTTTTTATACCATACACATAGGTGCGGTACCCGGTTCCCCGGTTAACTGACCGAGGGATTCTTAAATTTCTTTTTAAGTAGGTTGGGGGGGGGGGGACATAGCTTCTGAATCCACTCTGGGTTTATTAGATAGTTACCTATTGTTTCTAGGTCTTTACTTAGCGTCCCTAAGTCTTTACGTAGAGTCCCTATAACTGTGAGCGTTTTCGATGGAGGGCATGTTCAAGTATTGAAACCCTCTAACCGACACTATTCCACCTAAGACCATACATCCTACCAGTAGGATGTTACTATTTACAAAACAATTTTCCCCTAGTTCTATGCTCTACTCATACCTCGAATTTTATAAATTCTCGTTAAAAAACTGGTTCGCAGACAAAAGTGTAATAGCCGTTGTTTCCTTCAATTTCACTATTAATTTACACTTGCCGGAATATAGTTTAGCCTTTCCATGTTTAGCTTTTAATACCCTAATTCATAGGCATAGCATAGTGTTTATCATTTATGTGTTTTGTTCACTCAACTTCCTCACAATGCGGCGACACACACCAGTAAACACATTTTCAGTCCACGTTTTAGTAATCATCGCCTCCGGAAAAAGGGAGCATGATCTATGTACCACCTCAGTTCAAGCCCGGATAAAGATCAACAATTTTTCTGATTCCAGGCTCTTCACAGCTATGATTGTTGGACAGTTGGAGTTAAAGAGGTAAATTTTGTGGTTTAAATCATTATTTCTCAAATTTTCACGTGTTATTTCAGCTTTTTGCGAGGCCAAACTTTTTTGTACACCCAAATATAGTTTCTTGCCCAAGTGGTGTCGGGTGTCTACAAGACAACGTAAACGAACCGTTTTGATACCCGAATAGATCTGAATCGAAATCGAAACTATTTGCAAAACTGTAAATTAAATGTCATTTGCCTTGTGGCCAATTGCAACGGCAACGTATCGAAATTACTAGCATATCATCTGATGAAACCAGTTAGATTCGAAGTTTAACTAGTTCTAACGTTCTGAAACGATCTAGCTCCGTTTCATTATGCGAAGAACTGGTATTGTATACCTTTTAAATGCATTTCTTTTCAGATTATCTATCCCTCGGTGTCTGAGACGTACCACATTTCTTCCAATTCCATGAAAGATGTCGCCCGAGTCTACAAGTCTGGTTAGTTTCTATTATCGTCTGTTTCAAGTATTATCATAATTACACATTTCGCCTTTTTACTATGCAGGGAAGGATAAAAAGGGTTTGGCAACCCAAATACTCAATTTGGAGACATTTTCGCGCCGACAGCTGCGGAAATTGCCCGGGGTTTGGAATCAGATTGAACTTGTGCTTCAGAACTTTCATTCCATCTGTGGAAGTTAAAACGTACTTATACACAAACACAAGTGAGGTCCGACCATTCAACAAAAAGGAGTTCTTTTTTTTTGAGTTCAAATACGTGAAAATGAGTGTTTTTGCATCTGAAATAGAAAAATTTTCACGTTCTCGAGAAAAATTAGCCCGTTTTTTATTAATGCTGGCTACTCGGACAGCCTAACCTGGTATGATTTTAATGTCGTAGTCAAAAAGAAGAGTGGTCGGTGGGTTGTGTACATTGTGATCATACACCAGCAAGGTTGTTCGAATAGTCAAAAAAATTCGCTAAACGGACTACTTTTCCGCCGAAAAGATGAAAATCGGTCTACTTTTGAGGAAAAGTTCTGAATTTTCACGTGTTTACACCTGAAAACGGATTACCTTTCGTCGCTAAGTCGGACCTTACTGGTGTATGATTGTGATCGACGTTAAATTTGCAAAATTCTCTAGAAAGTACTCATTGACATTGACATACTTGAAGGTTAACGCGTTTTTTGTGATTCAATTCAAGCGAAGATGTGCAAGTGTATACTGTATTAGTATAGGAAAAATTGCGTACGTTTGATCTCAAAACCCAAATTTTGCCAAAGTTAAATATACCAAGGTAGAATGGGGGGCTTACTGTTAGTTTATTGTTTGACTGCAGTATTTTTTGACACCGTCACCGTCAGGCTCAATATGAATGTTTTTTTCAGTTCCACTGCAAACAAACACACCAGCAACTACATACCAACTGGGACCGGATGTTCTGATAGATTGGATAGAATGCCCGAGGCACATATGAAGTTTCCCTTCAACCCAATGCATCCGGTGAAAGATAGAAGAAGTCGCGAAGTTAAGCCCCTTTCACATATACTTGTAGTATTTTTCACTTAGTTTCTTAGTTATCCGAATTCTTCCCTTTTTCTAAATATTCAGTTCTGGTCAGGCCAGCAGCTACAAAAATTTAAGAATACCGACTACTTTCCAGCGACCCCGGTAGAATTAGACCTTATTTTGTTGTGAAATCATGAATTTTCACGTGTTTTGATGTAAAAACGGATCACTTTGGTACAATAGTCGGACATTATTCGTGTATGGAGTATGGTTGTAAGTGTGTGGCGTCTTGAATTATGTTTCCATAACATTCAAATATCTATCGAGTCTATTATCTTTCAAAATAATAGTATCAAAAACATAACTTTTTAACTCATAAGAGTATGGTATTTGTGAGAACTTGCAATTGGCATATAGCAATTTTGTACTAGTTTCCATTTTCTGGTGTGCAATTCAATGTTTCTCGCGGTGTCAATGGTTTGTAAGTTTGTAGCAGTACTCATATTTCATACATACTTTTTTGTTATGTTCATCCTGTCATGTATAGTATTGTTGTAATTGTTTTTATTCTGAATTCGCGTTGTGCCATGAATAAAACTGAATTTTATCATATGTTTTGTTTGGTGAAACCGCAAATAAACGTTATAAAACAAAAAATCTAATATTGTGTCAAATATTATTTATAAGCTGGTATTTGGTAAGAACCAGCCTGCCCTGACCCGTTTGGCCGACTACCGTAACCCCGCTCCCAACTTGTAAAACAAGCTTCAAAAACCGAGCTTGTTATCCACTAGTGCAAGCTTGTGGCAGTAAACTGCGCAGCAATTAACAAGTGCGGCGGTTGGTGACCATACTGCGGCGGTTGGTAATCCTGCAATTAACGAGTGCGGCGGTTGGTGATCATAGTGCGGCGGTTGGTGACCACCAATTAAGAGAGACAACCAAGGGAAACGGTTACCAACAGCCATAGAACCATAACTCGAGAGGGAAACGAAAAATATAATTTCCCAACTTTGACGATCATCCAAACACACTGATTCAGAAAAATGCGTAAGTGCTCAAACTGTAAAACCTTTCGCTCACACTAAAAATGTATTTTCAAAGAGTTTCTACTCTTAAGAGTTTTAATTGAAAGTTGAGAAATTGTCATATATGAACGTTTCATATTCGGATATGATGTTTGTTTGCAAGGTTTTTTCGGTAAAGAATCAAAATGTTTTTGACTCGTGAAAATCGCGAGATTAGATTTTTCTTTTCCCTCGAGTTATTTTTCTCCTTTTCCATATTCCATGCAGTTCAACTGAAAAGCCAATCGTCTACAAATTAAGGTAGTGCTGGGATGATCTATGTTTCATAATTAGACTACTTTCTACAGTAATATTTTGTAAGTTAAAAGGCATTTACCTAACCAACAAACATACTTTTAAATTCACTAATTTCTGTGATTGTAGTAACCGTTGTGGTTAACGAAATCACGAAGTTTGAACTATTCACAATTCCCACAAGATATGAACAACAGATCATAGCACATGTTTGAAAGAAATTAGACATTGAAGTTCGCATTTCAAGCATTTTTCCTACTACTGACAACTTGAGGAGGGGGGGGGGGGGCGTAAATTATCACGATTTCTAACAATTTCTTCCTTTGAATGGCAATTTTCGCCTCTGCATGTACAATATGTTTTCACTGTCACCTCCTCCCACTGTGTTCTGCAACCATCTCTGTGCGACTGAAAAATTAGAGATTGATATAAAGATGCTTCACTCAATGTGTCAAACCGTTGTGGACAGCGTATGGTCGATCTGGTAGTGGGCGGGGTTTGGCGAGCGGCCAGCTCATCTGCGCATATTTGATCTACGCAGTCTATAGTCTTCTGGCAAATAATGAACAACCGCTTGCCACGCATCGCTCATTGAGTCGATCACTTTGCTGTCCTTATGTAGAAAATGGGGACTATAGTTACACTCATGAAACGTGAGGATTTGAAAAAAAACATAAGAATTTCATATGTGTGAATGAAAATGTTCCTTTGTGCCGAGACATACAATGAAGCGCACCTCGTTTTTACTTGTTTTCAGTCAACTATGGGAGAAATGGCTAATACAGTTACACTCTCGAAGAGATGAGTACATATGCTAGAAGATCCCGACACCTTCATCCCATCCTGCGTCTTCTCAAATATACGCTATTGCTTTGCTCTGACATCCCGCCGGGATGTAAGAGACAAGAAATAGTGAGGCAGAGCGAGAGACGCAAGATGGGATGAAGGGGCCGGGATCTTCTAGCATATGCACTCTGACCCCGTTTCTCCATTGTGTATAGTCAACAAGATTACGAAAATTTAGCTGTTCACTCACCCAAGATTTACACGACACTGCACAACCGAAACCCGCCACATCCGTACCGAAACTGAGACGGCAAGCATTGTGAGATTCTTCACAAGTAATGTTTCCGCAGTTCATGCAACTCGCAGCCGAGAGAATCAAACTAACTGAAAAGAACCATTCAGTTCTTTGAAAAGTTACTGCTGAAGGCACGAATATTATCAATTCAAATGGACCAACTGTAACGGTTGGTCAGCCACAGCAACGGTCAACAAAGCTAATTTAATGAAATCTGAAAGGACAGATAGATTACGGTAAAGCCTCACTCGTATTTAAGGTTGCCACTAATTTTACAGAAATACCCACATGACAACAGACTTCAGCTAACTTCCTTAGACCAACGATAAAATATTGGATAGTAGTTATGTCTATTTTTATGTCTCATTTCAAAGCTCCATAATACTTTCATAGGAAAGAGTTACCTAAAAATATCCGGCAGAAGAGCATTGCAGATAGAGAATATCACCTCCTCTCGAGAAAACTTTCGCAAAAATGAGCCAAAACGATAACCATAATTCCATCTTAACGCGTCTCACTTTCAAGTTCACGAGAACGGACGGCATAACGTGCTGAAATCTCAGCCATTCCTGTGAAAATTCGAAAACGCGCCAAACCGGTTTTCAATCTGCCGTGAAAAAAATATTTCAGATCTCACAGGTATCAGTCTCTGAATATTTTTCTATCGACTTTCTCATGAGAATAGCCCCTCAACTGCTCATGAGAGTCACAAGGATTTGGAGTCATGGCAGTTGTGCACAGCAGAAAAATCTACACAACTCGAAAACTGCTGCAATGGTATAAAACAGGTATTCCTTTTTCCTTTTCCTTTTCTTTTTTTCCTTTTTCATTCCTTTTTCTTCCTTTTTCCTTCTCCTTTTTCCTTTACCTTTAATTCCTTTTTCTAGAAAACCGGCCCGTACACCACAATCAGCTGTTAATCCCGCGCGCCGCAATGGTGCAACCCGTACTAGATACGGCGCACCGCCAGACGCCGCCCGCCCTCTCTTTTAATTTCCAAGCTGTGATGACAAAACTTAGGACACCTTTGGAGGGCAACGCCCGCTGAAAGGAACACTAATTAGCCTTATTGAGCTTGTTTTTTGGAAAAGTAGATATTTCTACTTTATTATAAAAATAAACAAATAAAGTTAGATCAATCTTGTAGAGTTACTTTGGGTTCTGGCAAGTAGTAAGTTACTCCTAAAAGTGAAACAAAATTGGGTTTGATTAGTTGAAATTCAGCAAAATTGTATGGAGCTCGCACGGTCTAATCGTGAGAAAGGTGTACGTGAAAATCTAGAAAAGTGCTATTTCACATGAAATATGTGTTTCGTGCCATTTCGTGCTAGACTGTACGTTTATTCACGTCCATCGTGAAAACCTGTCTGGTTTTCAGGAAATGCTAACTCATTTCCTATCCTCAATCTTCAAGCCGACGGTCGGATTAATAAAACTAACCTATTCAATGTAAAATGGACAATACTTCCAACGATTCCCAGTCTGTGAGTTATTTGATTCCGTGATTATATTTTTTCATGGCTTCCAGTTCATTGTTGTCCGCCTTTGAAATTTGAGTTTCAAGTTTCGGTGACGCATATAATCGATAAATTCTTCATATCGATTTGACTAAGCCAAAGTCTTGTCTAATGTCTAGCGATCGAATAAGAGGAACAGAAAAACTTTGCGATTCGATGGCAATATCCTTTCAAAAACAGATTGATTTGAGAGAATGAATAAAAACTCCTTGACTTTAGCAGAGCCTTTTTTGTCTTCATTACGAGGTCATTTTTTTAATTTTATTAATTCAATTCTATTACTTTCAAGTCTCGAGCTGTATTTGTAATGGTTCATTCGTTCGATTTCAGGCCAGAATCAGTCCAGATCATACCTGCTCGGGGGGTTGTTCTTCTCGTTGTCAATGCACGGCCAGCGATAGAATTACACTGGATACGGGACCTTCATCTTATGAAAACACGACAGAAAACGGGAGGAGAACAGAATCTTTGTTCGAAGATTCTTTCTCTTCTCTTGAGAATCCATCCAGCTACCGTCATCGAAGTTCGGAAGAAAATGAATCGGACGTGGACGACATTTTTGGAGAGCTCCATCTGGAAGATTTAGAGGAGACGTTGAGGAGTAGCGAGAGGTTGATATTTGCATGATTTAGTGTATCCTTTTGCTTTTTTAAACTTTTTTTTTACTTTTCAAGTTTTAGAAAAAAGTGCAAACACAACATTTGTATCTATTTGTGGAACGGACAGTTGCAAGAAGCTTCTTTGTCGGAGTAGATATCGCACTTGGGTTGTGCGAATGAACATATAAATAATGAGAGCAAACTGTGTTTTTATGCTTTTTTTTGTTTCTATTTCTGGGTTGCATGTGATTTTGAGCGTAGAATCTATTTGTAACGTTATTGTTACACTTGTACTTTTAGAACCCACAGCTGCAGTCCTACTCGAATGCTCGATGTCCTTCTCAGAATGAAACTACCGATATTTGTGAGTTGACTCTGATTATCTGTCCCAAAGATCTTCAGATACACTTTTTTCAATTCATTCCAAGTTTGATTTTTCTAGTTCGAAAGTTTTTCTTCAAGTCTGGAGAGGATTGATAACGTAAAATGCTGTCAAATACTCAGTTGGCTCAAGCAGTACAGTATGCTGGTAATCTTTGAGAAATTCAGGTGAAATGACAATGAACGGAAAGTCTTTTTGGGAAAGTTGTACAATTGCTGTCGACGTTTACCAATCACCCCCCCCCCCTCCCCACAATACAAAATGGGGGGTAATAGTACAACCCCGGACCTGCTTAACAATCCCCCCCCCACTAAATCCAAACCTGCAATAAAGAAGGACGTTGTACAATCACCCCCCTATGTGGGTGGGGGATGATTGTACTACGGGTAGGATTCCAACCTATTTCGGCTCAGGGGGGGGATTGTACAATGAATCCGTCTTTTTTCAGCTATCAGTGATTAATACTTGGATGTAGATGTTATAAACCTATCGTGAGAAAACAAACTTGAGTTGAAAGTTTATCGATGTTTCAGATTCGATCCTCGCAAACTGCCACAGTTGATCCAATTGAGAGTGAAATTATTGTGGAACACAATACTGTTCTCGTCTCCCATGGAATGTCAGAAGAAGAGAGAAGAGAGGAAATGAAACATTTGTTCAAGGTTCTTTTTTATGTTTCTGTTCGAGTAACCGACTAGTTGTGAGAACAAAATAGTCTAACTATGCTACCGTATTGATTTGCAGTTTCGTCTGTGAATTTCAGTATTGAGTACATCAAATAATATCTACTAAACTAATCGACTACTTTTACTTCTAGATAACATAAATTCGACAAGAAAACTTGTGTTTTTGGTTCCTCGTGTGAGAAGTATTGTGCATTTTGTTTGAAAGCTGCGATCTCCCAGGTCCACTCACCGCAGCCAACTAAACTGCAATCAATCGAAAGCGACAAAATCGATGAATCCACCACACAAAATGTGTTTGTTGGCGGAAAAGTGATTGTGGTCCAGACTAAAACTGTCATCAAGGTGGGGATACACTCATTTCGAACGTAAATGATACGTATTGATCGTTTTGAAGACTAAACTGAGCTTCTGAGGTTGCACTCTCATACTTCTGCTGTACGTTGTTTTCACTTCGAATTACAATAGAAAGTAGTCTACCTTCAGTTACGCATAAAAATGTGGGAGTTATTTGAAGAAAGACATTATGCCCATAGAATGATAAAGAATGTATTTCAGCGTCTCGCCTCAAATGAATTCACTTCGACCAGTAGCCTTTGTGAAATCAACCAGATTTGTCCGTCAGAAACTATTCAGAGAACGTTGTGAGTTTATTCGGTCATTATTTACTAACTAGTGTATTTCTTGTCAGTGTTTCTTAACCAGACTGGGAAAAGGTAATTTTGACGAACTGAACGCGCAAAAACATTTCGTACAACTATTGAGATTCAATAGTTTACGAAATGTGTACGAACGTTCACGAAATAAAACTGTTTACGGTGTTCTCTCACCCACCACAGACTCGATATTATCGAAACCTCATCGAAAAAAAGAACTGTACAACTGATACACAACTGATTTACGCTCTTTTTTCTTTCAATACATAATTTTCAAAAGTTAAAGAAGGACGATTATGTGGTCCAATCGCAACGGCTCAGTCCTTCAAACTGCGATACATTTTTCAATTGCAGTTTAAAGAACCTTTGACACGAGATTGGTCCACATTATCGCCCTTACTTAACAATGAATAAACCAATCTATCATTCCAGGCCGGAATTCCTGTCAATCAATACGGGTCATTTTGTTTCGGTAGAAAATGGAGTTCACAACTGCAAGGAAGTCATCACACTGTTCTTTGGATCGGAATTCGAGCAGAAACGCAAGGAAATCGAAACGAGGTTGGTGTCAAAAAGATTTCTATTTTTCTCGACGGTGAAAGCTACGTTGAAATCGTTATTGTAAACACGAGCTATCGAATACAATTCGAAAATGGTTTAGTGGGTGACGATTAAGCTCAAATGCATTGAGCTACAACTTATGACTCAAGTTCAAACATAAGCAGAAAGTTTAAAGTATCACAATGGATATTTTAAATCGAAATTGTACAAGTTTGAAGAGAAACCATTCATGCAGTTTTCAATAGGAGACGTCCGCTCAATGTATTCAAGCTTAATCGTCACCCACTCAATGGTTAGCAGTAGGCAAAACGGGAACATGAAGGAAATTTCAGATGAAAAGTGCAATTTACCTCACAACAATTTCACAATTTACACTTTTGTGAATTAAGCTTCATCACAAACCTCTAAGAAGCTTTTTCCTCCATCGTATGAACTTTCAGTCTACATGATGGTCGCGTACCCGTCAACAAGTTGAGGAATAACAACAAAATGTTCCATTTTGACGAGAAATTGAGAACGAAAGGATATGAGTGAGTGAAACATTGAAGTCGGTTGATAATGTCATGAGAAACTAGTGAGTTGTTCATTTTTTGACTTTTGGTCAAGAGTTGAATAACTAAAAATTGTCAATAATAATAACAATAATAAGTTCGTGTTATATTTTGAAGAAGTGATGTGCTAGTTTTCAGCCTGACCATCACCCGCAACACAACTATTGCATGTGAACACTCGTCCGATGTCTCCATTTGGCAAACTTCCAAGAATATTTCGGCGGAAGAAACTCGAAATTATGATATTGGCGCCACTTTGAAAGATGGAAATCTCTGTGTGACCGTCACCAAAGTGAAGCATAAGGTGGGCGGTTACATTTTTTTATGTATCCTACGAAATGCCTGGGTGACTTGCAAGAGGACTTAGAGGGATGAAGTTTGCCGATCTTCTTTCAAAGATGTGAAGTTTTTCATAACCACTCAATTTCTATGTGAATGCTACTTTTGTTCTGTTACTGAGAATCATTTGCCGATAGGTAGGTTGAACACAGTAGTTTTTGACTATTTTAAGTTGAAACCTGGACAGAATTTCTGCGTAGTGATTGGTGGAATGTGCCAAAATGAGTCTTACCCTGAATTGTATTGTAAATTATAAATCATTTATCGTCGTAATCGTATACGTAATAATGTATTCAATGAAAAATAGCAGCTAGCAGAAATCTGCCATCATTCTACTATCAACTATATCAACTGTGATACAGGAATCGCGTGTGTGTCGACCTAACCTCGTCGATTCTGATCTGAATTTGGAACTCGAAAAGAATACTTCCAACGAACAGAAGGAGGAAGAGGTTGCTATCAACGGTGGGTCTTTTTTGCGACAATTATAAAAATCACAAGGACATATTGAAGATCAGATTTAGAGTTGTGTTCCTTTCTGAGATATTTGTAGTTTGATTTTTGATTTTTCATAATCAGCGTAGTTTGACTGAGACATCCTATACCTCCACTTCTGTTCTTCCTTTGCATTTCTTTTTGCAGTTTCGAGAGAAGAACGAGAAGGAAAAACATTGGCAATTGAAACAGTATCATACGTACAAGAAAAAAAGATGACAACAAACGGAGAAACAGCCGAATCTAACAAGAAATGATAACTGTCGTGTTGACTTACACAACGTTTTTATGAACATGCGAAATGTTTTGGGAAAAGCGTTTCATTTCAGCAGAGGAGGTATCCCTGGTTGCTATTTCAAGTTGTGCTAAAAAAGAGAAAACAACCTCAACAGAAGGTCAGTTGGAAACATTTTTCTCCATAATACCCATCATACGTTCTCAGCCGAGTTCTTGTAGTCCGAATAGTGGTTGTTTGGTTTAGCAGCTGGTAGTAAGACACTCATAGAAAAAAAGATGCAACTTTGTTTTTTTTTCTGATTTAATCATCAGGAGTTTTCTACCTGAATTGTACAGGTTGATTTGAAAATAGAAACATTTAGAGAACGTGCACATTAACAATGAAGTATAGAACATATGAAGTTTTCAGATGAAGTAGCTCCAGAAGATTCCCTCCATAGTGCAACTGCAACTGAAAATATCGCAAGGTAAATATTTATCCGAAGCCTTTCGTAATTTTAATGAAACTAGTTGTAGAACTATTCACCCCCGTTAGCTTCTTCTGACGTTTCATCAAATCCAACTTTAATAATGTTGAAACTATTAAGTTCAACGTGTAATTGGAATTCGCATTATCTTGTATCTGTCCTCGGTAAACTCAAGTTGATTGTAACAAGTTACTGACACACGTTACTCAGTCGCATGACTGAGGCACTGTCTTCCATCACCAAACCTCGTTTTTTTCCAGTTCCACCCACATCCAAAAACTTGCTCTCATTTTTCTTGAAATATCATTTCGATGTTGTGAGAAGTAGGTGATTTAGCAATATGCTTATTCGCTCATCATTATACGAACCAAATCATTTTACAGATTAATCTGTATAATTACAACAAGTAGTGAGAGTATCCACCGTTGGGAATTACTAAATAATATAGAAAGTTTGAACGAACCACCGAGCACACATCACCGTAACAAAATCTTGTTCTTTCAGCTCCCTTCCCATTCCGTTTGTGAAAGTGGAAGATGTTTTGTTGGCCGCGGAGAAAAAACGATACGATAGTCTGAAATCCGACAAGGATTCCTCAAAATCAAGTGAAAAAGGTACAACAAGAATACTTGGGAATTCTCGGCTTTTTGGGATCTCTCTGATAAAAGTTTCACAATATGAAAATGGTGAATTCTATATCTAACCGGATTTTCTGGTCACCTGAGCAGTGGTTGGTAACCCTTTTTCAGGTTACCTCACAGGTAGCCGGTAGGTAACCTGAAATTAAAAATCGGTTACCTGTCTAATGTAAACTGTCGTTTTTACCATTGGTTCAAACGGGAACCAAATTTTGGTCTCACGTTACCGACTGGTTACTCACGAGGTAACCTAAAAAATGGGTTGATGGAAGTAAAAAAAAGTCTGGTTGTGTTTCTTTGGCTTTTCACGTTTTTGAACTCTTTCGTTGTAAAATGTTCCGGTTCACAACTTTACTATGTTTTATTTGCAGAGGAAATATTCCTGGAAACTCGTCCCTCGTCCGTGTTGGTGTTCAACAGTCCGTTCGATGTTCAACATTCGTACTCGATGAGAATCACAAATAGTTTGTCGCGTCCCGTCGCGTGGTGCTCGAAAACGAACAAAATCAGCAGAATTAGGCTCCGCCCCTCTTTTGGAAAACTTTTGGCGAACGAATCGAAAATGGTCACCGTCTCTTGTCTTCCGTTCAAATTCAACGAGGAAAAAATGAGAAACTCGCGCCATCGAATTTCGTTTTTGGTCAAAGAAATTGGAGGAGAAAATGGTTTGACGAGACAATTATTCAACACAGAATCGGAGACGAATAGGAAGAATATCGCCATCTCGTATAATGTTTGAAAATTGTGTCGAAATATTCAAATAAATATCTGGCTCTCTTAGTAAAGTGTTCTAAGATTTTTTGTTATTGAATAAAATCAAATTTTATCAGAAAATTCGCACTTTCCAATGTTGAATCGTGAAATCAACTCACATCGAGAACATATTTCCCGAAAAAGCTTTCTGAAAACTCTGAACAACAAGTGTGCTCAGAACTTGAGCACACTTGTTTTATACATATGTTTCTACAAAATATTGACCACATGTTTGTGTTCAGTCTATTTAAATCTAAGTTTTACTACTTCGATCCTACTTTCCCTTGAACTTCCGTAGATTTCTCGCAAGTGATGTGACTAGTGGGCGTGGCCTGGCGTAGGCGTGGTTTCCCACGCTTTTCTATCATAGACATGCAACTACTTCACACCATATTGGTAAGAACATTATTGATTTTTCGGATTCACAATATATAGGCATTGGAAAAATATAGCAACTTACATTTTGATTCATAATATATGTACCGTGAGAGTGTGTATGTAGAAAAATGTGTAGCAGAGATACTGATAGATTTTTTTTCTTTCCGCAAACCTACAATATTCTGAAACTTAACCTACACCAAACAACCTACACCAATGTGAAATACAGTTTTCAGTACAGCATAATACTTTCATTTTCTCTGATAAGCACCGTTAGTTGTGTTGTTGGCTTAAAATTGCGCTGATACATTTTTGTGAATAATTTCCTCATTTCTCTTGCATATTTACAAAACTCAAAAAATACTCCATTCGAGTGCTATAACAGTTCAAATTGTCATAAATTAGGTGATTTTACCAGAACTTATAACTTTCAGTTATACACTCATTTCTCGAATACCTAAGTAACTTTAATTACAAAAAATTTAATTCAAGATCTAGAAACCTTGTTTTCGATTATTTTCAAATCGTTTTGTATGTGTGGCCTTATCTCGCACGAACGCGTTACACAGCCTATCAGTTCGGCAAATGAATGTTTCGGGGGAATGAACTGTCGGAAAAACAGATCATTCCGGAAAAGTCTTGGAAAACTTGGAAAACGTGCAGAAACAGCAGCCGTTCCAACATTGCTCTTTCCTAATTTTTCAATAGTATAACCATATAAAACCATTTAACCTCTATCAAACCACAATTTACAACCTAGGACCTAGGATGTGAATAAGCATCAACTTCACTTTTCACTCAAATGCGGTTTTCACTGTCATCCATAACTATATTGTTTTTAGTTTGTAGTAGTTCGAACGCTTTTTCCCTTTTCCCTCCGAACGCGTTTGTAGTAGTTCGAACGATTTTTCCCTTTTCCCTCCGAACGCGTTTGTAGTAGTTCGAACGCAGGTACACATCACTTTCCTTGAAAAATCTTTCATTTTCCTTCCAACAAGCAGATGCAAGCGGTAGTTTGGTTGTTCACCTGAATGTTTCATAATCGTCTCTAAGTCGTTCCTGTTTTGACATGGTTCAACGACTTGAAACTGTTCTCACAACAACATCACGTGCTACTTCTGGCGCGGTAGCAACTCCTTTAAAACCCATGAGAAACCTCATGAGCAGTATCTCATGAACTTCTCATGATATACTATCAAGTAGTTCAGGAGGTCTCCATCAGATTCTCATTCGAAAATCATATGAACTTCTCATAAGATTGGATGAATTTCCAGGGTTTTTTTCGTAATGCACAAAATATGTAACCGGACAATACGGTATTCTCATATAAATTTCTCTACCTATCTCTTCTTGTATACTTTCTCTTCCTCTGTCCCTCTCTCTACCTTCCCTTGTCTCTTCTACCCTTCCTCTCTCTCTTTTTTCTTTCGTTGACTCGCTCTTCACTCTCTTTCTCTCTCTCTGCTTTATTTCAACCCTTTCTCTCTATTAATCTTTTTGTGCATATCTCGATCTCATCGATTCCGAACCCCTCTTCACTGGGTCATTTCGGCGTTTTTTTTTATCTGAGTTTCCATTTCACTTGGAACATTCAACCCAATCTCCAATTATTAACTTCCAATAGATCGAGAGACAGTAGAAAAAAATGTCGTTCAGAAGGTGTATTTTCGAATAAAAAATAAAACTCAAATCGAAAATTTCCGTAAGATACTTTTGAATCATCGACATTATACTTTGAAAGGTCTGGAACAAATGTTCTCTGTAAAACATATAACGTACAAGTTTGACTTCACAACATATTTCATAGGTTAGGGTAGAGTAATAAAACAACGTATCTAGATCCGGGTGTACTAAAAATTCACACAATACTATTGTTGTGCTTCTAACTTTAATGGGAGTAGAGCCTGGCTCAGCTTGTCCCAGCTTTGTTCAAATTTTCGATTCTGAATGGCAAGTTTAGCAAAATTACGCCATAAAGTGCATAAAATATCTAAAACGTACTATGAGTACGTAGAGTACTCATCTAATCTCCAAACGCCAACGTAATTAGTATTAACAATATCTGGAAGAAGACAGCAGTTTTTTTTGAGCACATCGGGAGTTCACTTTTTGACACCTCCAACTTTCTCGCTAACTATGCATTGTTGTTCCGATTCGGAGAGAATCCAGTTTTGTCTCGAACTCTTTCTTTCTCTCTCGACTGAGGACGTTTTCTTTATTCCTCAAGTATCCTTGAGGCGAGAACTCTTTCAAATGTCAACCTTTGTCATAATCAAAAAGTTATAATATGCCGAGAAAGTTTGTTCAGAACAGGTATTGCACATGAGCATTACTGAGTTGAAATGTGAGTTCGACACACAGCAGAATTCACGACGTTTGATCAAAATCAGAGGTATCGAACTACAATTACAGCGTGATAGGATAAAACACGGCACAGGCTTGCTCTAGAGAAAACAAAACCAATAAGCACTGTTCATAGGCTTTGTAGTGTTGAAGTAGGGCAGAATGGAAAGTTAGTTTAGGTACCCCGGGGTACCTAAATATAACGTTGCGCGCGCCACAACAGGATAAAAAATTCGAACCGTGTGTAAAGTAGGTTCGTTAGTGTAAATTGAAATCTGTATTTATCGGTTCCTCTCGAACAGCTCTTCAATATGAACTCTTTTTTTTGCCCTCTTTAATAATCTCGGTAATTGACAATTAGTTGACCTATTCAACCACAATGCGTGTTTTTCAAACTTTTATGGAATTTCTTTTTCGATAACTCTCAACATCTTTTGTATAGTACTAATGCTCGTAAAATTCTCTCATGACTTGCGCTGGGTCAATACCGTTCGTCCAAACATACTGTTATTGTATTTTCTCGCAAGTTTAGTTCAATGTCAAAGATAGGTGATGTCATTAACCTGCAAAACTGGTTCGAAACTACGCTCTGAACCGAAAATCGGAAAGAATGACTAATTGTGATAAATCTTCCAACCTACAGATAAGCCTTAAATTGACCTGAAAAAAGTACATTTGATGTTCTTTGAAGTGCCGTCCTGAACCTTTAAACACTATGAGAAAGACAGATGTTGAATTCAAGAATGTTGATGGGTTGCAAAAGATCCATATACAACTTACATTTGGTAATATCCATAAGAATCAACAATCCGGAATACGAGAAAAACAACATCAATACAACAATGAATTACTTAGAAACTGTCTACTTTCCAGATTCTTCATTCGATTTCGTATGTCGTTCCTCAGTTGAAACCTGGAATCCGGGTTCGTCTAAACAAAGGAGTTTTCGAGCAGGCATCCACGATAGTTGGTGAGCTTTTTTCTTTTGATTTTGTGGTTTTATCATTAAAAAACCTTTCTTCATTAGTTTCGCATGTTAAAACGTTATATTACTTCAACGTTGGTACATTTGAACGAAAAACATTCTTTTATGACGACTTTCTGTTTATTTTCGCTAGTTTCTGATTCGTTATCGGGTCTATGAATCATAGGTAAAGTATGAATGTGAAAAATCAATATGCATGCTTCTCATGTCCAAACTAGCCGCAATTACAATAAATGTATTGTAAAGCAACCTTCCGCCGCCTCCCCTCTGCTATGTTTTGACTGCGGACCAGTTTCTCCGGCTATTATCCGGGATTAGCCAACCGCTCAAATATCCCCCTAGTTTTCCTATGCAAACACGTAAAACCACGAAATCTGAACTTTTATAACCGTCAACTGGAACTTGGGTGGTCGGAGACTTGAATATACTAAGAATCGTTCGCAGCCTATCATCAAAACCTAATCTGGAGTAACATCGACATAGGGGTTGTACTCGTTTTCAGCCCTCGAAACCAATTTTTGTTCCATTAGTGTCATAGAACCTATTTATCAGGCAAATAGGTTTGATGAACAGGATAGTTGGGACAACATGCGCAAAATGTTCAAACTGAGTTGCTATAAAGTTAGTGGTAAACTTGCTCAAACACATTAATACTGTCGGAACTTTGCGGAATATGTTGCAAAAAAACGGTTATGTGTGATTCTCAGACTACTAGCTCTCTGTTTTATTGATACTACCCCTTTTGAGGTAGTTTCACTACCATTTTTCAAAGTAAAAAGGAAGTTGTGTTTTTAAAGCAGTTGTAACTCAAACCGAATACCAACGAGTTCATATTCCTGTCCAATCGGTGTTTATAGGTATAGTTGATCTGTTTCACATGAGAGCCTAGTTGATTGGGTAGTTAGCGAGATTGGACGGGTTCTCGGTTCATCTCTCACTTATATGATAGAGTGAAAGAAAACGGATAGGTAGAGAAGTAACTCGGGGTTAACTGATGAAATTCAAGTTGCTACTTGAATTTTCGTTGGTTTTTTTCTTCAATAGTTTGAAAACTATAGGCCTCACCTAAACTTTTAACTTATTTACTGCATGAACATCTAAAGAAATGGTTCAGCTATTTTCGACCAAACGCAATCAATCGTTTCCGAAACCCCACAGACTTATGTTCAGAAGCTGATTTGCGCGTCATACGAATCACGAAACAAGTCTATCTTCAACGAAGGTTTTGAAAGAAACTTTCAATTTTTCTCTTACCTCTGAGTATGGCTAATTGATAATAGCAGCTAAGAGACAACAACGACAATGGGAAGCCGAAAACAACAAAACGTGTTCTCTTATGTCTCTTTCTCAGATGATTTATGACAAGAAATACGAATGTTCTATGCAAATTCTCTCTCATTTTGGATTGTTGAACAATTGGTTCAACTCTTGAGAATGTATGTAAAAGGAATTGAAAACAGAAACTACTGCTTCAAAGAGAAAGCAGAACAAATATGAGATATTCTCAATCATATTGCAAATTAGAACGTTTTTCTTGTTTTCTGCAATGAATGTTCAGATTAGATACAAAATCCATTCGGTGCCCTTAAATATATATTTATTTTCCAGCTGGCTTAGTCGAATATGAGGTTCCTCGAGTGAGGATACCCAACTCACAACAATGTTTCACGGAGGGATGTGTACAGGTACGAACAAACGTTGTGTACACTAATACATATAACAATTTCAGCATGCAAGATACTTAACGATACTATTAAGCATTAGGCACTAAGGCACAACGCTAAGGCAAAGACTAACGTGTCCGAAATGAAACGGCGAAAGCTAAAGGATGAAAGAGTGAACGACGCTAACCGTAAGCGTTAAATCACAAATGAGTAGATTTGTTTTCGCTCTTACGCTAGTTCAATAGTTATACTTTATTATAACAATGTAGTTATAATTTTTCTTCCAGATCCACTCGTTCCGGATGACGTCATTCCGCCAACCGGCCTCCGTTTCGTTTCAACCGTCGCCACCCAATCGATTTGCCATACAAGTGAACGACTTCGATTTCTAGTTAGTTCACTTTTTTCGTCTCTCTTTCTCTCTCTCTTTGCTCTCTCTCTGTCTCTTCTCTCTCTCTCTTTCTCTGCAACTCTCTTTCTGCCCTTTTCTCTGCGTCCTTGACCTTCCCCTTCCCTCTACATTCCTCTCCCTCTCAATGCCTCTATTTGACTGCCAAACCCATTGTCCCCGTCTAAAAGTCGAAGATAATGCCAAAATGCGCAAAATGTTCGTTTTTTGGCCATTTCGGGCGCCAATGAATTGCAATCATAAGACAAGTACAAATCACCATGGGATAGAAACCAAAAGTCAAAGATCAATACGTGAGAACGGAGCTGTGCCTTTGTACATTTTCACGTACAAGAGAATGACAAAGTGTCACACAACACGTGAGATCACGTGAAAAACGGCAAAAATCATGAAGTGATATCAGTATGAAACTTCGAATAAATACACTATTTTCAGTGTGACCGGCCAACTGAGTGGAAACATTCAGGTGTTGATACAAATTCCTGTCTCTGGCACTGTGTTTGTCTCAGGTAAGGATATCGAAGTTTTCAACCGGAAAAGAAAAAAAACTGAAGTGTAACAAACACGTGAAACAGACTTTGGGAATAATACTGCTAATTCAGAATTCTGACGCAATGATGAAACACATAATCATAGATTTTGTTACAGTTTTTGCATTAAAGCATAAGGGTTTTTCACGAATGGTGTTCGACTGTTTATCTTCAGGTCGTGGTATCTCAGTGACGGCGTATTTGGACCTCCAGAAGACGTTGGGCGACGAGCCGTATCTCAGATTCCTCGAGTGCAGAATAAACAGCGGGTTTATCGACACGAAAGTGGCGAACATGGGCATTTTCACCGACACTGTTAACTCGAAATACAGGGTTCGTGTGGTTTAGAACGATATTCCTTGATTTTTGTAGCCTTCATTTATTCCTGGATTTATCCACCTTGATCCTCAACTTATGATCCTCGATTTATGATGTATGTAGTGAGAAACGTGTGACTATTGCTTAGGTCACCAACATTGAGATGAGAAACTGAGATACACACTTATTTTCCGTTCATCTTGAAGCACAATACTGTTCCCTTCAATATAAAGGAATGATTTAATAACTCAAATCATGTGCCAACCAACCCTCTTCTGAACTCTCTATTTGAAGTGGGGTGAGAATCGGTGACATCGACTATACTGGGGAGGGGTATACTGTTCGTGAATTGCACAGTCACGTGAAACATGTTAAACAGAGCAGAACTCAGAAGCGTGCAATAACAAAGTGCATATTGCCTCATTGTTAAACATAATGCTAACTTCACGTGACTACTCAATTGACTTCTAGTATATACGCTGCCATAAATTATAGCACAAACTGAAAAGTGAAGGAGAGGGGGGGGGGTTTAAGTAGGACAAGCTACGAAAATCTAAAAATTCATTCTAGGCGACCATGTCAGGCCAGTCCCGCCAGCAGTTGGAGGAAGCCATCTGCAACAACATGCACCGACTCTCCCAGCAGCACTTCTCCACCCGGCTGTCGCGGCTGCCCGGTGCCCTAGCGGCCAGCGATCTAATCGATATGATCACCAATGTGGGTCAAGCATTTTGTTTCGTGGAAAGTAAGTGAAAAAACAGCCAAATTTCAAGGCATATGCTCACAATTTGTGATGCTATTAATGATTTCCTAGTAATATTTCTTTTCAAACAGTGTAACTAAAGTATTTTCACCTGACAGTTTCGAAGCGAAATAAGTTTATCAACAACAGATGGGCTACTGTTTCGATTTTCATTGAACTAATGGACAGTTTGCCGAATTTCTTTAATTTCACAGTCTCGAAGTAAATAATATGTAGTACATGTTGAAGCTGGGATTCTCTCACATCGCAAACTAGAATAATATTTTAGGAAGACGGCGGACTCGACTTGACTTCCCAAGGAAGAGGTCAATATTTACTCTTATTCGTTTAGATCATTTTCTCATGTTCCACGTGCCGTTTTTGTAATTCGAACGCGATTGCCGACAACCTTTTTTTGTTACGGATGTGTGAAGTGTGATCCATATGTGAACTTTCCATATAATAATAAGATTGAAGTCTCCCCATGATTTTTCACGTGGATAAACGTGCATAATGCTTCTATGAAAAATGCAGAACCCGAACAGTAGAAGAAGTCCATGTGACACTGAAAAAAACTACAATTGCTCTCAGTCTATAAGTTCAGGTTAACCCGTTCTCATTTCTAGGTGGAAGAAGATATAAACGAGAAGCCGATGACTACTATGATGAGATAGGAGGGGATACGGTAACTACAAAACCTGCGCATCAAACTCGACCTCCACTCTCGTTTGACATCGACGACACTGTGGATAATCAAGGTAGTTTTGTAGAAAAGTTGAATCGGAAAAACTAAAAAAAGAAACGGATTGAGGGTAACAAATATGTCTAGTTTGGCTTTCTACTGTTTAGAACGTGATTGCGTGTTCAGCTTGAACGGGTTCAAATTCTGACTTCTCCGCTGAGAACGGCAGAACTGTTAATCGTCATCACGTAGAAACAGAAACGAGAACACCGTCCCTGCTTAGCAGGGGTGTCATTTATAGAAGAAGCCTCACGCTGGAATCGAACCTGTGAGCTCGGTAAAAGATCGGTAACTATACCTTTTGTCATTTGCACAGTCACGTGAAACATTTTAATCACAGCATAATTCAGAGACGTGCAATGACAAAGTGCACGATGCCTCACTAGAATGCTAACTTTACGTGACTATTCAATTTACTTCTAGTATACACGCTAACTATTGCGCTTCAAGAGCTCAGATCCGCTATGAATTGAGATTTACAGGGTCCTCCCACCATTTAGTAGCTGACGACTATAATCAAACTGTTTTCCAGACAACATGGCGCTCACTTTCACATCTCGCGATATTCGGAACTTCTTCAATGTGGTTAGTTTAACTATAATCCAAAAATATACTTTTAATATTCACATGTGTTGTAGGTGATGATGTATCTTAACGATCATATCTGAGTTTTAGTTGATAACGCACCATAAAATCAAACGACTCAAACGTTTACAGATGTTATAACAATGAGTGAGTACTCATTTAGGTCACAAAAGTACTATTTACCACCTGCTTACTTCTTTCAGAACCGTCTCTCGCATATTTTGATAGACCTGACGTTGTTGGATGCGTTTTCCAGTAGAACTGAGTTCACAGTCGGAATGGCTGGAACTGTTTCTTCCGCCAAGAGCCGTTAGTTTTCCCATTCATTTTTTCCTTCAAGTTCAAAGATTTTCCCGGTGTTTCTTTTCTTCATAGTGTTTTGTAGCTTTCTCCCAACTTATTGGTGTTCTTCCGATAATTGTATGAAAAAGATGTAATTGTGTTCGGAAAACAAGATGAATGATAATCGTAGACGAACACATAAAAAATGATTTCAAAGAGACTGTTGAACAATTTCAGATGACAATGACCAGTATTCTTAAATAATTATTTCAAATTTTGTGTTTCATATTCTTTTCCAACAACTGATATTTTCAGCCCGCACGACCCCGTACGACCTTCCGTTTCCGTTCCGCGTTCCGGAAAACCAGCAGAAACGACAAGTGGAAGTGGCCATTTCCGACTACACCATCAACAGTCTCCTCTATCAGGCTCATAAGTAAGTTTGAAGATAGCTTTCAATATTGATATTACAAATATTCTCGATTCAGAACAGAAAAATCAGTGAGGTGTACTATCTCACGTCCCGTCGAGTTCTCTGTACTTTTATCGTAATTCTCATGAGATTAAAGAGAGAACAACTGAAGTGAAAGCCATTCATGTTCAAAGTTAGTTTCCATGATAATAACAAGAAAGTGTTTCTGTTGTGTCGGGTGGTAGGGGAAGATAGACACGGGGTAGATAGGATAGTTTATTCAGCAGCACACAAGTAGACAACACGAGAGAAGCCCGGTTAACAGACGCGCCGGGTATATATAGGCAGTTTTCACGTGAGTATTCATTAGCATAGGAATACTCAGACAGACAGGAATACACGTTAACAAAGCTGTCAGAAACGGCAGACAGAAACATGATAGAAAGAAAAAGATAAATATTGGAATCTGTGCAGGGATGCAACATCTTCCTCAAATAAGAACGAGAGATCACTGGGGATAACGTTGGATGGGTCTTCGGATTCTTGTAGAACGGCGAGGGGTGGCAACAGACTGATCATGTCTGTTTGCCGGCACATCAGCAACGGGAACACTGCCAGCAGGGTCCACGATTCTTGGGTTCACCATTGGCAAGGCGAACGCATCCAAAACTATATCAAGAGGTTCTTCTTCAGTCCGGTTCTTCTTCAGTTGGTTAGCGTGACGACGCCAAACCAGTCCATTTTCCAATTCAACTAGGTAGATGTTTCCACGAACATCAGTAATGCGACCAGCACACCAAGAGGGTTTCTGTGATCGATAATCACGGGCAAATACGAGTTCAAGCAACTTGAAATCTCGTTTCCGGACACCATTGTGGCGGTCAAATTGATCTTTCGTGTTCATTGACTGTTGGGAATGACAATTGTCAAAAATAGGTCCAGGTCTCAATAAATCAAGTGTCGTTCTGACTGGTCTTCCGAGAAAGAGCTCAGCCGGGGATACTCCGTCAGGAACGTTTGCATTGGGTGTTCGACGGTACACGAGTTGGAGTTTCTGGAGAATTTCTTCATTATTCCCCTCTCCCTTCGACTTAAGAAGTGCTCGTTTGAACGTATCAACGAATCTTTCAGCTTGACCATTGGATTGTGGATGATATGGAGGCGAGAACATGTGCTTGATACCGTTTTCTAGACAGAATTGTCCTAGACTTTCGGACTTGAATTGGGTGCCATTATCCGTGACAAGGGTTTGTGGCATGCCGAATTGTGAGAAAACTTTTCTCAAGACTCTAACGGTAGCAGAGGCACTTATGTTCGACATTTCATGTACTTCGGGCCATTTGCTCAATGAATCGACTATGACAATGTACATTTTGCCGTCGATTGGACCAGCAAAGTCAGCATGAACTCGCTCCCAAACTTTCGTAGGTGTAGGCCAGGGTGACAAGGGAACTTTGGTTGGACTCTTGGATGCTGAAGCACATGCCTTGCAGCGATGAACAAACTGTTCAACTTGTTTGTCCAGTCCGGGCCAATACACATAAGATCTCGCAATGCTCTTCATACGAACAATGCCGGGGTGACCATTGTGCAATTCACGTAACACCGCACTTTGAAGAGTGGGTGGTACAACGACTCTATCTCCAAACATGAGACAGTCTTGCACAACAGACAAAGAGTCGCGACGATTGAAGTAGTCTCTACACCACTCAATGTTCGAAGGCCAATTGCCTGATATGACGCAGTCCCGCACCTTCACTAGGTGGACGTCATTTTGCAACTCTTTCACAATATCACGTTGGGTAACAGGTAGAACGCGAATAGTTACAGATAGCGAAACACGAACCTCGGTCTCAATAGATGCTATCACTAGTTCCTCTTCGGAAACATTCTGCTGTACGATGAGTCTTGATAGACCATCGGCTTGACCAAACTCGAGGGTATTACGGTATTCAATACCGAAATCAAAACGAAGCATGAACAAGGCCCAACGCTGCAATCGAGAGGCTGAATGAGCAGGAATGCCCTTCTTACTGCCAAATATTGCTAGCAATGGCTTGTGGTCTGTGAGGAGTGTGAACCTTCTACCCAACAGATATTTCTTGAACTTGTCAAGAGCTGTGAAGAGAGCAAGAGCCTCTTTCTCAATCTGGGGGTAGTTTTTCTCAGCATCTTTCAGAGCTCGAGAAAAATGACAAATTGCTTTCTCAGTGCCATTGGGAAATCGATGCGAGATAACTCCACCGATACCATATTGGGAAGCATCAGCCGCAACTACAATATCCAGGGAAGGGTCGTAGTGCGTGAGCAAAAGCTCAGAGCTGAGAATGGCTTTCACCTTTGAGAATGACTGAGAATGCAACTTGGTCCACGCCCACTTTGCATCTTTCTTCAGAAGTTCATCAAGTGGGTAACGTAGCTCTCTCATTCGTGGAACGAACTTGCAATAGTAGTTCACCATTCCAACGAAAGAGCGTACTTCAGCAACATTTGTTGGCTCAGGCATGTTCTGAATAGGTTCTATCTTGGCGGGGTCTGTGGATCTACCACGTTCATCAATGATGAAACCAAGATACTTGATAGACTTCTGAGCAAAAGCACACTTTTCTAGACGCAATCTGAATCCGTATTCTTGGATTCGCTTCAAAACAGCTTCTAATCGGGAAGCGTGTTGGAGTTCAGTCTGGCCAACGACTATAATATCGTCCAAATATGCACACACACCGTCAAGACCGGATAACATTGTATCCATTGTTTCTTTGAAAATACCGGGAGCGGTCTTAACACCGAAAGGAAGTCGGTTGCAACGGTATAATCCTCGATGGGTGTTCAAAGTTAGCAGATCTTTGCTATCTTCTTCAACTTGAATTTGAAGATATGCATCAGACATATCGAGTTGGGAGAAAATCTTTCCGCCGTTCATTTTGGCAAAGATATCTTCCGGGACGGGTAAAGGATAGTCATGTGGCAACAGCGAGTTGTTCAGACCGGTCGAGTAGTCTGTACAAACACGGATCTTTCCGTTGGACTTTTTAACAGCGAGAATCGGGGCTGCCCAAGGGCTGTATACAGTACGTTCGATAACGCCCATCTCACACAAACGGTCTAGTTCCTTCTCAACTGCATCTTGCATTGAATAGGGAACAACTCTCGAGGGACAATAGACGGGTTTCGTCTCAGGTTTCAGCCGAAGCTTAACCTGGAATTTAGTACAACAACCCAGGCCAGGTGCGAAAACCTCTGGGAACCGTTTGGACAAGTTTTCGATCGAGGTACTTGTCTGTTTTTCGACCTTGTTGCACATATTGTCCATACACTCACGGAATTCGGGTATCTGATTGATCCAGTCAATTCCAATGAGGTCGAGAGAAGGGGTAACATAGCAGACACCTGCTCCACTATGTTCTTTGACAGCAAATTGACAGTGAAATTTTCCAAGTATTTCCAAGGGATTACCAGAACACGACGAAGCAACTAACTCGTTGACTTCTAGACGTGGCTGACCGATTGACTGCCAGGTACTTTTGGAAATCATGGTAATGTCAGCTCCGGTATCTAGCTGTAGTTTGACTGTCACGCCATTCAAACAAATCTCCAGAAATCTTCTGACCGATTTGACTTGAGCATCAGAGGAAACTGGGGAACGTATCTCCGGTACTGTTACATTCTGATACTTTTTACCGTTTTGACGGAACGGATTGGAAGCTCTACGGTGTTGATTCGCACTGTTCTGCTTCATGGGACAGACCTTTGGAATATGGCCTTTCTTCTTGCACTTGGTGCAGATTGTGTCTTTGTATGTACAGTCGGAACGATAGTGACCTTTCTGACCACATGCATAGCATGAGACAGAGGACATTTGATGCTTGGGTACATCTTCATCACGATGTTTTGAATGGGGATTGCGAACTGCGAAAACATTGCTCGACTTTTGTTCGACTTTTCTCGAATCTTTCCGGATATCTTCAACGCGGGTACACTCAACTAGAGCCTTGCGAAGAGTTAGATCTTTATCAGATTCGAGCATGGTGAGGATTCTGGTTCGCAATTCAGCGAATTGGTTGTCTTTCAAGCCATATGCACAGATGAGACACTTGAACTGTTCAACAGTGAGATCACTGAGTTCAAATTTGGTACACAACTCGTTCACTCGTCCGAAATAGGTGGTAAGGTCTTCCGATGACTATCTTTCGACTTCCAAACATTCACAACGTAGGGCAAATAGAGAATGTCTGACATCAAACAACTCTTTGAGCATATCGGTGGTCTCAACATAACTCTTGGATATGGGTTCAGATGGGGCAATATGTCTCAAATATTGAGCATGAGACTCATCATCCAACTTGCTGAGCAATAGTCGGACCTTGGCACAGTCATCTAGACTTCTGCCATCAATATCTATCACATCTTTATGGCGCGAAAACCACAGTGAAAAGGTACGGGAATTGTCTGGGTCAAAGGAAAATTGAGACAATCTGAGGGAAAGAGAGGACATCAGTTGCACTTGCTCAACCTCATTGGTAGTGGGTTGGGAAGTGGGGTTTGCAGATTTGCTTGAAAGCTGCTTAATCAATAGGGTCACAAGAGCTTGTTGCTCGGTTAAGCATTTTCGAAGATCACTATCACTCATTTCTTGAGTGTCTTCGTTCACCATGATCGTGATACTGAGGAAATGGTACTATCTCACAGGGAATGGGTAAGGTATGGGTGGTTGGGATACTCAAGAACTTGTCTTGAAATAGTGTAAGGACGAAACCTTATAGACAGGGGTATTCTCGACGCGAAACTCAAAGAAAAATGTATCAAAACAACCAACTTTAGCGGAGAACCGCACGATCCTGATCGCCAGTTGTTGTGTCGGGTGGTAGGGGAAGATAGACACGGGGTAGATAGGATAGTTTATTCAGCAGCACACAAGTAGACGAGAGAAGCCCGGTTAACAGACGCGCCGGGTATATATAGGCAGTTTTCACGTGAGTATTCATTAGCATAGGAATACTCAGACAGACAGGAATACACGTTAACAAAGCTGTCAGAAACGGCAGACAGAAACATGATAGAAAGAAAAAGATAAATATTGGAATCTGTGCAGGGTTGCAACAGTTTCATTTTGACCCGGAAACCACAATCACGGGAGAAGTTTCGAACAAATAGACATGGACTTCCAAGTTTTAACGGGGAACTCTTGTTAAATAATTATGACTGTAAAGTACTCAACAATGAAACTAACATTCCAATCTGTTGTTCAGAACGAATTCCCTGCTATTCCACGTGGATTCCTCTACCCCGGGAGTGGGGACTGTGTTGAAAACGACATGTTCTCTCGATGAAGTCTGTCTATCCGATCAAATAGAAGAGGTAATTTCATTTATGAAAGAAGTTGGTTTGAATGGAGTTTAGTTATTATATTTCTCGAAATACTAGCATTTGAAAATTTACATTCGAATGTTTAATTCGAAGTTTTTATTTGATATTTTTTAGCGATTCTGATATTTTTTTAGCGAAACAGGTGTGGGAAATTTCGAGTATTTGCTTGTTTTTATTCGTATATTGTTGCGAAAAGTTTCGGAACGTGAACAAAGATTCATCTCTTTTATCAAATCACTAGAGGTATTTTATTCACTTATTTTAAACTAATTTCAGGTTGGTCTCCTCTATCCGGATCAAAGTCTCGAGTTGATTGTTCGAACAACCAGCCCACCGATGGTCAAATTCCAACAAGGTATGTTTCTTATGTCCTTTTTTGTGAAGTAGGTTAGTTAACAGAAAAAAACTAGAAACGCCATTTTCAAAAGTGTCGTAGTGTACTGTATACCAAAGTTTTGCTGTGCCCATATTTCAAAAATAATGTATGCCGATATTACATAGTAAACTCGAAGTATAGACATTTATGTTTTTCAGACCAAATTATGATCCAATTGTCCGGTCGATGTCTATTTTTCCTAGAAGGAACTCGTCAGAAAGTAGGGGTCATTCCATTCGACTCCTCCCTCAGAATAAGACTCGTCACTGTCGGAAATCTACTCAAAGGTTCGTTCAAATCTATTCCTGAAAACTTTGCGATTGCTTGTGTTGTGCTTAATTTGACTCACGGTGTTTTTCCTTGTTTAGTTGGATCTCTCTGGTTCACCTATAATTACAGTTATAACAAAGTTGGTGGAGATATATCTTTTGGAGGGCCCAAATCCAGAAAAACTTCCAAATTAATTAATTGTTGTCTAAATTGCAAGCCAACAAACTACACATCGCTAAATTTTGCGAAACAAATTTGCAAGTTCTATCAGTTCACGTTTAGTTTCTCAGGTAAATTCTCGAATATCTTTTATATTTAGTTGCCAAAACTTTCCATTCAATAGAAAACCGGACACAACTTGAGAAATACAATTCTCGTATAATTTCTCCTTTTATTCCAGGTCGCGTTTCGATAACCCGTCTGGATTTGTCCGATTCCGTGGATTTCTTCGGTCTTTCCGCCAGAGACCTCGACGGATTCCGGTCTTCCGTACAAATTGCACTCGAAAAAATGACCAATCGGATACTAAATAGGGGAATCCCGTTGAATACCAACCATCTCAGGTACATGCAACTCTGGTAAATGCATTCAATGCTCAGTTAGAACAATGAAATATAAATAAGTTTGTGTACGGCCCATTTCATCCGTTTGTCACTTTATTCAAATTGTACAATATACATGATCAATAAAAACCGTAGAAGGCCTGTCCGTAGAGGGTGGTGATAGGCATGGTGAGTTATATATTGACAGCTCATGCGGTCCGCCATGAAGATACCGCGCATGAAATGATGAATACTTAAAAGTAGTATACCAACGTTGACTACTCTACCACTTTGAAGTAAATAACTAAAACTGATCCAAATGATCCTATTTCGCTATAGAAATCCTCTCAGTAAACGATTGTAGCCATTGCTGAATGACGTGAAAATCCGCAGTACGCAGAAAAAATAACCTCACGGATACTCTTTCTGTAGAAATGCACTTTTCATTGACATGACTATCATGATAAAAACAATTATACAGGTGAAATTGCACTTACGCTTCTTCCTCTTGAATCTTTCAAAGAACAACCAATTAAGAAACTGCAATATGTGTAATGCCTATCCGCTTCGGAATGAATCGTTCCGTGTTACAAGACCCTCCCTACACAGCGTTTACAACAAAAATATACATTACTTTCTTTTTCCAGAGTGCCGCTCCGGTTCTCCGCCGCCCATATCTCTATTCTGGAAGACACCATGTTGCTACAGGCAAACGTCGATTTGTACAATTCTCTCTACTCTTCGAACGGTTTCAATTGAACCAAATTTGTTGAAAATGGGAACAAATACTGAATAGTGGAGTGATGCAAAAATGTGTAGACCATGATTGTATTTTTAAACCACTTCTTATAGTTGTACTGTAGTGCCAAGGTTTCTTTCAAGGTAAGAAATTGAGAAAATGAAATTTGAACCCCATACTGGGTTTCCATTCTATTGGAAACTGAATTAGTTTGAGCTGAGCATTAATTTAGTTTCAATAATAATGCTGTGTATTTCTGCTATCAACTCAAGAATCATAATTGCAAAACGGAAAACATTCCGGCCTACCTGTAGGTAGAGCAGACGATTAACAGTTTAGTCGATAATAACGAGTTGACCATTTATTATCATTTTCTAAACATAGAAAAGTGAACCTAGCTAAAAATTCTGCCCAATAAGCCATTATATATGTTTTCTGCTAGTATGAGTGACAAGTTATCGAGCCGATTAGTTGCTGAATTCTGATGTCTCACAACTTCCGTCAGTTTTATTGCTCATCGCCCATTTTACAACCATAATAGACGTGTATTACAGTTTTTTTAGAATGTATTAGAAAGTATTTTGTTCGAAAGAATCTTAGTTCACTTGCGGAGCGGGTAATGTATTACACATTTCATTTGTTTTCGAGAATGTCCCAATTGTTCTTTTTTTGCATAATATTGGCTGTAATAAATTATGAGATCTCTTTCACTATTTTTTCGTGTGAAATCTGGGAAAACCATACCATGAAAACGATTGCAGGTAAACGGGAAACGTTTCTCGTCAACGTTTTTCTGAATAGTTACGCTAAAATTACCCGCAACGGTGAATAACCAATTTTGAGTTTGGCAATTTGAAAAAAGGGTATAATAAGAAAAATACAATATATAATACAAGTTCTTTGAATGATATTTAATAGAAGTATATTCCCAAAACCAAGCTCAGTAAGGCTAATTAGTGTTCCTTTCAGCGGGCGTTGCCCTCCAAAGGTGTCCTAAGTTTTGTCATCACAGCTTAGAAATGAAAAGAGAGGGCGGGCGGCGTCTGGCGGTGCGCCGTATCTAGTACGGGTTGCACCAATTGTGGCAAAACAGCTGGAGGATTGGATTGGACCACTTGGAACAACGTTTTTGAAACATAAACTGTTTTAGGTTGTTTTTCTACAAGTTTTATAAATTAGTAGTTGAAAATGATTTCAAACTAAAGAATAAAGTAACTGGCAATGGAGAAAAAATCATCAAATACAAAATTTTCAAATAGAGTGTTCTGAAAAATTGGCATTTACCACTTCAGGAAAGGTATAGTCTGTTTCACCAATCGATGTACTCCTACAGTAATCCGTCAATTATGCAAGGGGGTGTTTTCTAATGAAAAAGTCATTACTTTGATTCCAAATTTTCAGAGTTAGAGGTAGTAAACATGCAGAAGACACCATGAACATTTTGAGGCGTTCTGCATACGCTAATATAGTAAACTTTTACCTGGAAGTGTTAGCAGATTACTGTAGAAAGTTATAAGTGAGTGGAACAAACTATAAGTCTGCGGTGAATAAATGCGTTAAGAATATTCGCATAACGTGTCTTCCACGTTTCCTCACTCGTCCAAAAGGACGTCGAAACTTTTCTCCCCGGCAACGAAATTCGTTTCCTCGGTTGACAGGGAACGGCTATGAATTCCAAGATTTTGCCTATCTTTCTCATTGCGTTCTAAACTGCGAGCAAAGGAGGTTCGAGTGGAAATGATTCTTCTGCGAGCCGTGCTAGGTAAGGTTGAGCGTTTCACTTTTTCCACAGTATTTATTAATACTTCTTATTCTTTTATTTCAATAATTCAGCAGAAGTTCGTATATATTTTGACAGTAAAGCATTGTTTCTAGTGACATATCATAGTAACGGAAATCTCTCACATCGCACTCATTTTTCACACACCTGCGTATAGCCCAATCCTACTGAGACTTGGCAGCGTGCCAATGAATTTTCCAGACCATTTTTCACCACTGGAGTTTTTCAAAACATTTCTTTTAGAGGCTGTTCAGTTTCTGAAAAACACATAAATAAAAAATTACTTAGAATACTTATGAGAAATAGTCATCCGAAAATCCTGGCACAATGCCAATGGGTCTCAGTGGGAATGATACGAACTATACGTATGCTAAAAGATCCCGGCATCTCCATCCCATCCTGCGTCTTTCGCTCTGCCTCACTATTTTGCGCCACTCGTATCCCGGTGGGATGTAAGAGCAGAGAAATGGCGTTGGATTGAGGAGACGCAGGATGGGATGGAGGTGTCGGGACCTTCTAGCATACGTACTCTAGACCATCTAACTTTATTTCATTGTTATCATTTCAATTGAATGAATCAAACCAAGATGAAATAGTTGAAATGTTTCGAGTTATGAGATAATTTCTCCAAGAACTTCATTGTTTTCAGTGGCGCTGCTTGTATCGAAGGGATCGAGTGTGATTTGTGGGGATAAAACCTGCGATTCAACTGGATGTTTGGTTGAAATCGATAAAAACGGAAGAAACTGTGATGTTCAATGTATGAATGTAAGTTGCCACCAATCGTTTGAAATTTAACCAAGAGCAAATACGTTTTCTAACGAATATGCGATTCACAAACTATAAATCCATTTCTGTGGCTGAATGTATGAAAATGTGCTCTAAAAGTAGCAAAAAGGATTTGAATTTTACTACTGTATATGACTTTTTCAATTTTTTATTCATTATATACTTTTTCAGATAACATCCACCAACAACTGTACTGAAGAAGAGAACGAAAAACTCCAGTGTTTCTGCAACGGTGAAGACTGCCATAGAAAGGAAAATACGGTCTGGAATTACTCTGTGTTTGAGCTCATTTTATCATTTTTTTGTGATTTGTTTCAAAAAAAGTGAATAATTAAAGGTACCATTTTCCTATAATCTGAAACGCGCTATAATTAAGAGAAATTCCAAAAAATCCAATTGTTGCCCAATACTCCATCAACGTAAATAGAAACAAAAACCTGAACATGAACCTATAAACTGTGACGCAATCAGGCATCGTAAATTGTTTTTTTTTTCGAATGTTTTAATTTCTCGCTCATTTCTTGTATGCTTCCATGATAAAACAGTATCATATCACAAAGAAAGAGTTATATGTTTGTAATTAGCCTCGGAATGGTATCTTTAAAGCATTGAAATATTTTCTTTTAATATTTTAGACAAACCTAAACCCCCTTTTTTGCTTTTTTCGCGAATGTTTTTCGAGAGATTTTTCGAGGCATTTATCTTCCGCTCATCGTACAAGTTGTAGCAAAACACATGATCAAACTACAATCAAATTAAACTTTTTCCCTTATTACTTTAACTTGATACATTGAAAATGGGACTTTCTGAATTTGAAAACCAAATGCCACACTTTTGTTATCGGTAGTTTTTTGCAGATCAGCGAATGGAAGAGTATGGTTGTGAACTTTACGAAACCGAACGAATTTGGTAAATGTATGGACAAGAAAAGAGCCGAGCTATGTGGGTTCATTGTTTCAAATTCTCCAGAAATCCGGATTCACTTACTTGGCGAGGCAGAGAAAATACCAAAATTGTTAAAGTTATTTTTCTGCTTCATTCCACATTCATTTATTGTGTCAGTTCGTTTCGCGGGGTTCATAATACTTGATATTGTAATGTTATTCAAAATGGAACTATAGGACTCGCTAATGCCCCTGAAGTTCGTGTTCGAGGAGAAATGAAATTTTTCAGAGAAACGAATTCCATCTATAGTAATCGCCCGAATAATTTGACCTATCATGTCACAAATAGATAATGAAACTATTGTGTCAGTATGCGCTTTGTACGTGGTCGCAAATTGAAAAATAATAATTGAGAGTTAATAACTAAAATCAATCAATGAACTTCTGTTTCAGACTGGAAATGTGGGGATGTGAACTGTTCCGGCACCAGCGAATCGTGCCATTTCGAGATCGAAGACCAGAACGAGAGTGATCCAAAGTGCAAAATACAGTGCCTACCGGACAACAATAACGTTAGTAAAAGATTTTCAAGTGTTTTCAAGTTTGTTTTGTAAACTCATTCAATTGGATTTTGCCAACTGAGAACAACTTTCGTGAAAAAGCAGATAGTATTTCGAGGTTCTTCGGAATTTCGCCATATTACGGTCAATTTTGGAAGTTCTGAGTTTTTTCTGAATCATACACTCTCTCATCTGCTGGCCGATAATGAACAACCGCCCGCCTAAGTACGTATGCTACAAGCACCCGGCCTCTTCATCCAATTCTGCGTCTCCTTGTTTTGCGTACTATTTCGCGACACTTATATACCGGCGGGGTGTAATAGCACAGAATAAGCATGGGTTTGAAAGAGACGCAGATTGGGATGGAAGGCCGGGATGTTCATGAATATCGCATCGAATCGCTAAATCGATTTAAACCCTTGCTGTCTTTCTTGAAGAAATAGTGAATATAAGTTTAGGAAACCCGCGATTATGTGGACCAATATCGTGTCAACGGTCCTTCAAACTGCAATTGAAAAATGTATTGCAGTTTAAAGGACTGAAGCGTCCGGATTTGACCACCAAACCGTCCTTCTTCGAAGAAAAAAAGTGAAGGTCACATTCGCCTCAACCCAAAACGATTTTTTTCACTTTTCCAGATCACATCGGAGACAAGTTGCGCAAATGGCACAGATAACAACTTGAACTGTTATTGTAAGGGCAGCCACTGTGACAAACAGAGAGAAACGGTGAGAGATAACTTAGTTACTATCAACAAGACTCTAGAAGAATGACCATTTCAAAGCTTCAGTGTTTTTCTTAATTGGAAACGGTCTGAATAAATCAGTGAAAAACATTATAGATTGCTCATAATTGGAATCAGGTCAACTCGGACACGTTTTGTTCTAACAAGATTGAGAGTAAGCTGTACGATTCAGTTGCAGTAGCACGTAACCCAAAAATGTTAATTTCCTGTTGTACTGCTTAAAACGAATTTCGAAATAGGGCTATTTTCATTAAACGCCGAGTTCAGATCAACAAATGGAGAGATGCAGTGAACTCGCTGACGACCGACAAAGATAAAATTGAGAAAAACATGGACCACTGCCTGCATAAGAAAGGTGGGTTAGATTATTAGAAACACTCGTAGATGAAATGGGTAAGCCAAATCAGGGAGATTATCAACCGAATTTGCCATTATATAGTCTTCTAGAACAAAGTAAGCAGCTCAAAATTCTCCCTGTATTTGACAGGTTCTTTTTTTCCTTTTTAGTTTTTTTTTGGAAAAGCCTAACCAAAACTCTCTTATGGAATCTCTAGAGATTATCTCAAAACACAACAGAATTTTGCGCGCGCCAGACGAGCGAGAGTTAAGATATTTGTATCTTGAATATGGACGTGAAGAAAATTTAACAGACTCCTCTCATTTTTATCTCTTTTTTTAGGTATTATTGTTACACACTGTGGATCGGATAACTGTACCAAATCGAATGATAATTCTTGCAAAATTGAAGTCAACAAAGGAGGAGACGTTTGCGGTGTTCAGTGTTCAGAGAAGGTTTGTTCTACTATTTCATCAGTTCTAATCAAGAAGACCAACAAAACGGTGGATAAATAAATGAAACCCTTTTCTGTGACTACAATCGAGTTGTAGTTTGATCAGAGCACTTATCAGCTGTGTGAACTCGCACTTAAAATCAGGTAGGTCAAACGACAAATACGGTATACCAGACCAGTCAAAACTGTTTAGCATTCTCTTCTGCAAATTAACCTTGTGAAACGAAATGTGCGATAGAATGGAGTATTCAGTTCAACAACCTCGACACTTTGTTATTTTTCTTCCAGGATTCTTCGATTGATGAGTGCCTCGAATCCGATGATAAGCAGAAAATGGAATGTTTCTGCAAAACAGATGACTGTCACACAGCTAGAACCACGGTTAGCGAAGCTGTCAATTATGAAATCGTGTACCGTTAGTGTGCCGGGCCTATACCGGTGAATTACCGGCATATACCGAAAACTTGGTTGACACTTCGCCAGAAAGTTTTATTCAGGTTTCGGTGACCGAAATCGGACCGACGCCCTAACGGGTCAGGGTTTGTGTTAAGCACTGAGTTTTTCTAATTACGTCCACATGACATATCTGTTGAATCTCAATAATTTCCAATCGATTCATTCTCAGATAGATAATTGGAGAAATGGAACAACACCAGAATTCAGCGAGGGTTTGGGAACTTGTCTCAGTGGAAAAGGTTGGTGGCAGCACGAAGGCAAATATTCCGTTTGTTTTCGGAAAATTTCGAAGTTTTCAGTTTTTTTTTCGAACTAAACCCGAAGACCAGATTTCGAACAAAATGGATTGCAAAAAATTTTATTGAAAGTTAATTTGTAAAGCACAAAAGTGCGCTCAAACAATCTGCACGTCAAAGTTTTGAGCCGTAAATTCTGAAAAGGTGAAACTAGTTTCTCGAGGAATAATCGTGGCAGTAGGCGATCTGTACCCACACAAAACTATATCTGACTTACAGTTACCTCCTTAACAACTCAATCAATAATTAACGTCAAAAATAGTATGTTTTTCAAGTGCATTCAATTAAATATATGATTACTTTATTTCAGTTACTTTTTTCCATTTGATCTAGTTATGTCTATTTAATTTCCCCAGGTTTGATTGTGACACAGTGTGGTGAGGATAAGTGCCCCCCTGGAAGAGATAGATCGTGCCGAATCAAAATAACCGCGACTGGTTCCAACTGTACAGTGGGATGTTCTAGTGAGGTACAGTTTTTCTATGTGATTTCGAATTGAAAAAATTAATTGGTCATTCCTATATCTGATTAGTTATTGAGTATTGAAATTTTTAATATGGAAATTTCGCTAGAACATGATATACTCCGTTTCGCCACGACAAGTTTGTACCGTAATCTCTTAATTTCTCAAAGGTTTTTTTTTCAATCAGCGTTCTAGTTTCACTGTTTTTATTATCGCAGCAATCAATCGACCAATGAGCAGACAGGAATAACAATACTTCTAAGCTATGAAACATGTAATAGCACGATCCACGATCTTACTGTAAAGGGCTACTGTCGCCTTAAACAGAAAAAAGGTGAGGTTCCCTCTGTGGTTTCACATTTTGTTGATTTCAGGATTCTTTGGTGAATGAGTGTAGAGACCACCCAAGCAATGTCGCCGTGAGGGAATGTTTCTGCAAGACGAATGACTGTCATCTGCATGGAACCACGGTGAGAGACGACGCCATGAGCAGGAATTATCCAATGAACAGATTCCGAATGTTTTCTCTTGAATATTGTGCAGTTTTTACTTCATAATATTTTGAGTTGATTAGTTGCTGTATGAAAATAGTGTTCCACATATTCCTGAGCAAAAATTCAACTAAGGTTTGGCAGAGCTTGTCACTTCTTGGAGAGCTTGTTAACAGATTAGAATCGGTCACAAATGAAACGATCTGTTTCCAGTAAAGTTGATGTAATTGTGTGCATCTGTAAAGTTAGTAAATTTAGTGGTATACTCACTTCTTTTTACAGATTGAAAGCTGGAGGACATCCATCATAACTGTGTCGAGCGGATTCTCATTCAAATCGGGATTGGAGACTTGTCTTCTTGAAAAAGGTATGCTAGAACAAATTTGAATAGTCACGTAAAGTTTGCATCCTAATTTGTCAATGCACTTTTCTAAGTTCAGCTGTGTTTAACATCTTTCACGTGACTGTGCAATTAAAACGGTATACGATGTGTTTCACTTCTGATCTTCTGAACTCATTCTTGACAAATGACAGTTCTCTAGTGATTACACAAACACGAAGTCATAATCGTCTAGTTTATAGCTTTGGCCAATTCGCATGGCAGTATAGTAACACATTTCACCACTCTTCATTTGCTAATCGGTGAAAAAGTTTAAAAAATACCTAAAACTTCAATGGTAATATAAACCTATTGTCAATCTAGGAGCCGTCGTGAAGAGTTGTGGTGGTACAGCTTGTCAAGGTTCCGAGGACAAGTCCTGTCGAATTGAAACCAATGATGGAGGAGACATTTGCACGCTCGGGTGTTCAGCGGAGGTTCGTTTTTTTTCTTCGTAAAAATTGTAATTTAGAAATGCCTTTATTGGTTGGTTGTGTTAATATGTGCTAAGAAAAACCGACTATCAGATGTTTTTGCGATGTTGTGCGATCAAAACAGCTGAAGTTTCGGTCTCATTCTACCTGAATGGTGCAATTTCTATAACAGATGTAATGAGAATCTCTGTTCGAACATGCATCTTTTCCTCAACTATCGACCTTCATTCCACTTGCTCTCTAGTTTCACTCTTCAATTGTAAACCTACTTGTTTTCGCAGACTGGTTCAAAGTTCGGATGCATTTCTCCATCGGATCAAAACACAACTGCAAACTCCACCATTCAGTGTTTCTGTAAAGAAAATAACTGCGACAAAAATGGAGATATTGTGAGACAATTTTGGTTTTATCGGCTCAAAACTGCACACAGTCGTTCTGTTATCTTTCTCGGGTTGTTCTTCGAATTGACATTTAGAAAACAAAAGGTAACACTTTTGTATTATAAGGAAGTTTAAATATTGAGTATTGATCAATCAGTTCAAACTATTCTTGTTATTTCAGATCGAGAAATGGAGAGCCAATGTCAAGAGTTCATTCAGCGGAGGACTAGAAACTTGTCTGTTAAATCAAAGTTCGTTTATGCTGAGAAATATCAGAATATTTTAGTCACTTGTTTCACATTCAAGCTAGACACACCACGTAGGCAGTTTACATGGTTTTCTACGTTTCTCTAGAGTTACACATTGTTATTAATTTCTAAATTTAACCTTCTGCTTTCCAAAAAGTTTAATGTTTTAGTTTTTCGAGTTTGGGAGTGTATCATCCTCGAATATTACAAAGGTTTTTACCAAAATTTAGTTTGAGTACTGATGGCGATTTTGAGCGAATAAGTGTTTTGTTTCTCAAAACATTTTTGTTAAGGTGCTTTAGTTAGGTCTTTCTGAGATCATTCCCGAATGCTATGCTATTACTATCTCAACGCAGCAAGGACACTTTCAATGAATATCTTAAATGAGTATTTTGGACTTGTGCCAAACATGTTTTCCAGACTCGATTGTGACCAGCTGTGGAGGAGATTCTTGTTCCGTAAAAGGTGTAGATAAATCGTGTCGAATCGAAGTGAACAAAGAAACAGAGGAGAGCAAAGTGGAATGTTCATCGAAAGTAGGTTTCAATTACACGATTCTTGGAGGTGAATAGTATAGTGAGTGCCACATTTATGAATTTCTGTCTCTCGCCGGAATCGAACCTGCGAGCAAAAGATTCGTGGGAGGGCGCTAACCACTGCGCTCTAAAGCACATAACTGCAAGCTTCGGAATCGTGAACATGTGTGCGTACACAGGGGAAAGTGAGATATACAGTACTCTCCCGCCTTTCTGTTGGCAACGACTATACTCTGATAACCTGTTGGAGATATTGACAAAAAAAATCACGTTTTTATTTCGTCTCGTTGCGCTGATTTTTTCCACGACAAATTGATCACTAAAGTTACAAGCCTTGTGAAAGTGTGCGTAGTAATGAAAAGTTTTGTAGATTGGAACCATTTTACTATTCACAGCATTTGATTATCAAGTTTATAAAGAACTCGATTCTAGGGAATAGTGAAAGAAGAATGCGGATTGATAGCTGGAAGCAACGATACGATGGCGTGTTTCTGTCACTCGAATGATTGCGATCGCAAGGGAACGACTGTGAGATTTACCACTTGTAGTCTGATGTTTGATGCCAATGACATGCAATGTTTGGATAAATCAGAATTTGTCGTAATGAAAGACGTACTTGCTTCACGTTTAAGAAGAAGAGATAGTATGAAATGTTATATTAACTTGAAACAACTTATAGAAGTGTGAATAACTTATCTCTTTGAGAAGAAAAACGTGTATAGTTCGAGATTGAATGGTGTTAGTAATCGAAGCAAATTTTATGAAACACCTTTCTACTCTCTTCACTAAATGGGAGGGACATTCACCCCATAGGCATTTTCTAAGGAACGTTAACCTCAATTAGCAAAAAATGAGCCACTGTGCACTGGAGAGAAACGCAGACAGTCAGCGTCTTGTGTACTAACCACTAACCCACACGTCTCTTTTCTCATATTTTTCAACTTTTCTAACATAGTTGATTTATACAACACTTTGTTTCTTTAAATTTATGTCAAAAGTTATTTGTCTTCATCAGTTTAATTTCATTATTATTCAGATCGAAGCCTGGAGAACTTTCTTCTCACCAGACGAGCGAAAAAACTTCAGCAACATTTTTGAGAATTATCTGTATGAGCAAGGTTCGCTGGCGTTTAACTTCGAAAATGTTCATTTTGCTGTCGAATACAATCAAAGTCTGATTGGTTTGAAAGCTGCTGAGTTTGAACGACAGATACACGGCGAAATTAGCTGTAAATCACTTATGGGCTGGCTGAAATATATTCGGGAAGTTCAGTTTAACTTTGCTGTTAAGTCATGGCACAACTCTAGAGTTTTCATCAAGCTGAGAACCTGATTGGTCAAAAGCAACGTAAACTTCTGAAATCCTGAATGAGGTTTTTGTTTTTGATATGAAAGTTGAGAATGCCATCACTAACAACTGAAGTGCTAAAAAACGTTAAATGTTCAATAACCACTTGGTGGGAAAAAACATTTTTGTTTTCATCGCATCGTTTTTGTAGTTTGATCTCGGAGCAGTTCTGATGGATTTGGCAATTGTCTGCGTTTAAAGGCCAAATTACAAGTTAAACATGTTCTTATCTTCTATAAAGTCAATTGCTATAATACCTTTCTTAGGTTCAATCGTGAGAAGCTGTGGAGGTACAACATGTGACGGCCCCAAAGACAAATCGTGTGGACTGGTCAACAACGTGAAGGCTTCAAAGACTTGCGATTTAGAATGCTCAGCAGAGGTATACCGTTGGTCAATTTGCACAGTCACATGAAACATGTTGAACACAGCAGAACTCAGAAACGTACAATGACTGAGTGCACGATTTCTCATTAAAATGCTCACTTTACGTGACTATTCAATACACCTCTAGTATAAGTTTTTTAGCTCGTTCATCCTCAGCGTTTCTGTGTTGGAGAATTTCTCATTTATGTGGTCTAATCGCAACGTTTTAGTCCTTTAAACTGCATTTCATTTTTCAATTGCAGTTTAAATTACCGATGCCTCTGGATTGGTTCACATAATCGTCCAACCATTCCGTACCTCGACTCATACCTGAGTCTCTCGTATCGCGTACTGTTTAGCGATGTACCCAGGAGAAATGAAAAAGCAGGAAAATCTAAGATGCTAGAATCCGAATCGTAAAGGAGTTTTCCTCGAATCTTGTATAATTATTGTAATCGGGATATCGCATTTGCCTGGAAACTCTGACAATCATTACATATATAACTTTTCAACTGTTTTGCGTCATATATTTCGCTTTTAGGATGGCTCAGAGCGCAAGTGCACACCAACTTCTGAGGAGGGATTCGCATGTTTGTGTGAAGGAAAGGACTGCTACATGAGAGCAGAAACGGTGGGTCACGTATTTATCTTTCTCTTTCTGTTTCTCCCTATACCCTATATATTGCTCTCTATTCCGTTTTTATGGTTCTTTCATTCTCTCTTTTCTACTTTTTTTTTCTCCTTTTCTCTCCCACTCTCGCTTTCTCGCCGTCTCTCTTTCCATCGCTCATTCGCTTCAATAGTCATGGCTATCGTAACTATCGCAGTAAATAAACACAGATAGAATTAACGAAACTGTCCACACATTGCACTGACATTCCGTTATCCCCACTAAACCCCCTTACTTTAACTGAGCAACAAAATTCTCCCAAACAGCTTTCGTTAACTTTCTCCTCCCAGGTGGACAAATGGCGAACACAAACTCGCAATGGTACCGTCGAGTTTCGAGATCAATTCGAGAATTGTCTCCACAGCTCAAGTTTGTGCTCCATTAATACGTATACATGAACTAAAAAGTTCAGAAGGGCACTTAATTCAGACCCAGATCAAGACTTCAAACATAGTTTGTGACGTTGTACGTCGGCGTGGGAAGATATTTACAAGTGGCTCATAACATGCACTGGAGATTTTCACGTCAAAATCATATAAACTTCTCATGAGATTGGAACGATTACTACGCTGCCTGCTTTTTGAGTCTTTGACTATTAGAAAAGAACATAAATTTCTCGCAGGTCTTTGCTAGATAAGGTTTGGCTGCAGCGCTGCCAGTTGAAAAAAAGATTTAATGTCATTGGAGAGGTAATGTAATACGTTACAAATAAGTTGACTCGAGGGCACTTCATAGTTTGAGTTGAGTTTCTGCAAATTATTTCAGATGCGATTGTTCGAAAATGCGGTTCGCAGAACTGTACAGCGGTCGGTCAGGACAAGTCTTGTAAGATCAAGGTCGACAATGGAAATACGTGCGAGATTGGATGCTCCAACAAGGTGGGGATCAACTCACTCCTTTTTTCACACACATTTTGGAGTGTCTACTAGGAGAATTTTGTTATGGAAGTCGCCTTGTTAGAGAAAATGTTCAAAGTCGAACTCGTCTTTCAAGATTTTTTCATAGAAACTGAACTGATAGCAATATGAGTAGGTGTTCTAGAACGGCCTGGCAGTTCTATCCTGACCTGCGTCTCTCCCCTCGCGTACTATACAAGAAGTGAATTGAATAGTCACGTGTAGTTAGAATTCTAATGAGGAATCGTGCACTTTGTCATTGCACGTTTCTGAGTTTCGCTGTGTTTTACATGTTTCACGTGACTGTGCAATTGACTAACGGTATATCTTGCAACAGTCGTATCCTAGCAGAATATGAGAACAGAGAGATATCATGTAAAAGAGGAGACGCAGTTTTGGAAACGAGGGGTCGGATGTAGATGAATTCGGCCTGTGGTTGCGATCTCGGGCGACAAAACGTAAAAAATGGATTATACATTTCATTAATTTTAGGATCCTCTGGTTGATGAGTGCAAAGTTTCTGGTAACAACGCAATGGAATGTTTCTGCAAGAAAGACGACTGCCACATGATTGGAGCTACGGTAAAGAAGTTATCAAATTTTTGTTGTAGTTTGATTCCGATCTATGTCATTGATAAACTTTGATTGAAAGGGATCGAACTTCAACGCTGCGGGACAGAGCAACAAAACTAAATAGGCTCGGTTCTGGAGAAATAATCCTTGGTGCTTTTTTGATGAGAAGAACAAATGAAAAGAAACGTTTAGTTGAAATATCAAATTCCAGTGATGCAGTAAGTGAGCTGTGTTAAACACACTATAAACTTGACGTAGAGTTTGATCCAGCATCCACACATGCGAAAGATTTGATCAACCATTGACAACTTCTATGATCTATACAAAGAATGTTTGTTGAAGCTGTGCGTTTACTTTTGTTGTTTTAGGCTGTCTTCAGACTTTTTGTGCGATACAAGATACAGATACACGATTCATTTTCGAATTATTTGTATCGTCTCATTTTGTATCCGTATCTTGGCGCCAACGTATCAGAAAAGTATGAACGTTCCAGGATACATTTCTTCGATTTTGTTGGTTTCAAATTCAAAAGTAACTTTTAACAATTTTAAATTGTTTATTTCATAGATATTTATAGGTATTCTTCAAATTGACGTCTATCTCATCGCACGCGACGCGCGCACGCGCCGCGACAAAAAGTGAAAATGAATGAATTTCGATAAACTTTGGACATCGTGAAAAACAAAAACGCTAATGATCATTGTTACCGATCCTCATGCCATATACTCAATTTCACTCACGCGAAGCGCGTGCACGCGACGCGGCAGAAATATCAAAATGAGTCGATTCATATGAAATTGGGAAGGGTGGGGTATTCGATCATGCTGGTTATGAATATATATCCGAAACTCGTAATACCTTCTTATCCGCGTGGCCAACCACTCCCAATCCCAAAAATTTATCTTCATGCACAAAAGTTGAAATTTTTTGTCGCGTCGCGTGCTGCGCGCGCGCTTGACCCCAAGTTCGTACCAAGCTCACATCTGACTTCAAAATGATCAATTTCCTCAGGTTCCCAAGTTTTATTGAATTCTACGGGTTTTTAAATTTTTGTCGCGGCGCGTGCAGGCGTCGCGTGCGTGATATAAAATTGATATCCACATTCGCAATCTCCATGATCGATAATCACGGTTCACAAATTTGACCAAAATCTGCATATTTTCTCATTTTGACGCGTCGCGTGCGCGCGTCGCGCGCGAAAATGAAATTTTTTTGCGGATACCAATCTGTTTTGTGTGGGGGAACATTCTATCAATTGGGAAAATTTCTCAAAAATCACTTTCATAATCCGAAAACCTAGATGTATCCACAATATGAGTGAAGTGTAGAATGCCGGCCGCAATCTTCAAAAAAAGTGTATCGTCGATTCAAAATGATGTATCTGCTCTAGAATTTGGCGGCGACCCGCCGGCGACATGGAGGGGTCGGCAGAGTGTCGCCGGCGGGTCGCCTGCGATAATTTTTAGGTCCTTCACACTAAACGTTCTATATAGTAATCAGATACCGAAACTGGTAATTTTACAGTTAATAAAAATTTTGTATATACTTATCGTCGCCAGAAATAAACACGATGAGATTCACGGCTTCATTGTTCATGTATAAACATGTCACCCACCTGAAAACTACAAGTATACGTATCTGATTAGCATATATCTTATCCAGAATCAACAACCTGAAAATAATCGCAGGCGACCCGCCGGCGACACTCTGCCGACCCCTCCATGTCGCCGGCGACTCGCCGCCAAATTCTAGAGTGACTCCGAGATACTGTAGAAAAAGTATGAACACTATAGATACATCGCGTGACGCATGTATCTGTCGCCGCTACAAAAATGCAATCGATACACATGATTAGAGCGCGCATGTATCGTGTATCTTGTATCGCACAAAAAGTCTGAAGACAGCCTTAAGCGGTTAATTATCTGTATTGCCCCGTTCAGATTGAAACATGGCGCATAAATCCACCACTACCACTCGAGACGCAGTTCACACAATGTCTTCATAATCAAGGTGAGCTTCTAAAATATTGAAGAGGGTTTGAAGAAGAAGTATTTGGTGGCAAAGCGGAGGGGTAAATTATATTATCAAGTGAGGAATGGAAATTCCAGTTACACGACTGTATCACCAAGTACAGAACGTAACGAAAACCAAGCAACCAGCTTCTGATCTTTGAACTTAATATTCTACCAAAAATTTAGTTGTCTGCCACTGTATTCGTAACAGCCTATCATCACACAATTCACACTGATCCGTAGAAGGTTTTTCGTATAGAGCGGGGATGAGTTATTATCATTATCGTCTAATGCCGTCCGCCGAATAGTGACCGCGGGGGGGGGGGGGATTTGACCCGAGTCGGGGTTATGGGACAGCCAAAAAGTAACTACTGGGATAATCTAACTGGAATACCGTTGCATCTTTCAATAGTTGACCAAAATTTTTAGCATGCTGCGAATAAGTATAGAAATGTGGAAACCATAGATAGTCGACGTTCTTCGATTTACAATATTTCATTTAGGTGCGATTGTAAGACAATGTGGGGCGGAGAGTTGTGTGAATGGAACCGACAAGTCGTGTCGAATTGAACTGGATACGAACGGCGTCAACTGTAATCTGGGATGTTCCAAGGAGGTGGGGTCTAGTGCCCTTTCTATTGATTGGCGCAAGTTTGGGATGGATTCAAGGAATTAATCTGGAACCATGCTACAACTACATGATAAATTTTATGAGTTACCAAGCGTCGTCTTTCATGAATCGTAGTGTATCATCTCAGTTGCAGAAAGTTCTGATGTGTTCTGATAGATGTGCGCCTGTACACACGACGGAGCCTTCTCTCATTATATTTAGCTCACTGTTTTCTGTTTTTGATTTTCGATTTCAGGACTCTTTGGTGGATAAGTGCAGAAAAGTCGAGGGCAACAGTACTCTATTTGAATGTTTCTGTAAAACGGACAACTGTCACCTACATGGAACCACGGTAAGGCATTGTTTTTCACTGTCTCTCCACGATAAATTGGATGTAAACAGTTATGGAACTTGTGGCACATATATATTCCTCGTCAACGGAGAAGCGGGAGGGTACTGTATACCTCTCTTTCCGCTGTGTACCCACATATCTCTTCGATTCCACAGCTAGCCGATGACGTGCACTAATAGCACAGTGGTTAGCCCTGCTACGAATATTTTGCTCGCAGGTTCGATTCCGGCGAGAAACAGAAGTTCATAATTGGCACCCACTATAATAAAATACTTGTGAAACAAAGTAGGCTCATTCGATTATGTGCATACAATGATACAATTTCAAAACTGAACTGAAGTGTAGAGAATGTTAGAACATCTAAACAACACAGCATTTGATACGTTTGAATTATTACATTGTTTTCTAGATTGATGAATGGCGAAAGTCGCAAGAGGGAATAGACGGGACTTTCAATATCGGAGTCACCCGCTGCCTCCGACAAAAAGGTTCATAGGAGTACATGATAAACAGTTCTACCGGAACAGTATGTGTCCCCGGAAAATCGAGAATTCTTCGTACTTACTGAACGTTATTGAACTTCCTTTCACAAGTGTTTGACAAGCGTTACAATTGAATATTCAACGACCGAATCCAATGAAAAGTATACTTTCTACTTTAAAAATAGTTTTCAGCCAAACCAGATTCATTGCGAAACATTTGAACTTCTGGAAAAACATGTTGGTACATTGTATTGTTCAAGTTTCACTCCGAGCAGAAACCGTCGAAAAACTTATTTCTGTCAGTTGATTGTTTTGTCTCCAGGGTCGCTTGTGGAGTTTTGTGGTGTGGGAACAATCACGGAGTGTACTTCCCAAGCTGATAAGTCCTGCATGATGGAATCAAGTACAAAAGTCGACGCTTGTAATGTGAAATGTTCAAAAGAGGTGAGTTTCATTGTACGATAATTAACTTTCCGAAGTAAAATGAATGTCTGTTTTCAGAGAAAGCACTTATTTTTGAGTAATGTCGGCAAAAAGGAAAAACCGGTGCACTAATTTTGTGACACAGCTAGTTTGATCCTAGTGAAGTAAGTACATTACTCTCAACGTTATCTGCTAGTAACCTAGGAAGGACTGACAAAAAATTATTTCACGTGCCACTCTATTTGACTACTAGTAACTAGTTGTATTCATGTATTTTTTCGTTGAATACTTTTATTTAACCATTTATTTCTAGACTGGTCCGAAGGAAGGCGGATGTACCATCACTGGCAACCAAACTACAACATCAAACTCCACCATTCGGTGTTTCTGTAGAACAAACAACTGCGATCGAGACGGAGCAATCGTTAGTGTTATTTAGTTGAAGGTTGACATCAAACAACTCACGTTTGTTCGAAGGAATCGTGCATCTATAACGTGCAATGCAATTAAAGAGAAAAGTCATGTATTCTGTTTTAAGCGTGTTACACTTTACATACAAACAGTTTCAGAACCGCATGATTACGAAGCGAACATAAAGACGAAAAGATTTGGGTTACTGTAGAGTGTGATGTTTCAACGAAGTAGAATGTAATTTCCAACAAGTTCTGATAGGAATGATTGCGGCTTTATATCAGCCGATCATAACTTAGGTACCATGTCGGAATCGTTTTTGTTAGTTTAAATACTAGCTGAGCAAGTTACTCTACTAGTTTCGAAAAAGTAGCAGTGTGTCACATCTCGAAGTTGTTTCCTGTTGAGTTCAAACGAAATATTGGAGTTTAATTTTCTAATACCGTTTGTGACAAAAAAGTTTATTTTCATAATTTCAGATTGAACAATGGAGGTCGAGCGTCGAAAACATCACCAGCTCTATCGGAATTACCATTAGTCCTGTTGAGAGTACTACCGGTTCTGTTGACAGTACTACCAGTCCTGTATCAGTCATTACAAACTCTACAAATATCACCACCATCACACTTGCGGAAGGATTCGAAACATGCCTGTATACCAAACGTTCGTTTAGTTATCCCTCTCGAAACGGAAGTGGAACAATTTATTGAGCACAGTTAACTTTGGAATTGTGTGTTAAAGTGTTGTGGTGTTAGTTTTTGAAACCACTTTGCGCTGTTCTATACTTCTCCTGCTTTGAACAAGTCATAGAAGCGGCGTGACGACGTTTGACAAAATTTTGACAACGGCTGAAAAGTTTGACGATTTCGCACAGATCTTTTTTTTCCGGCTCAAGTTTGACTACAAACCGTGTAGAGCAGTAGAATGCATATTGGGCACGATCAAATATCCGTTGTAGTTTTATTCCAATACACTCCATCACTCACCCATTTTAATAGAAAAGGACTGGACTAAAACTAACAACACAGAAATAGTACCACCTATATAGTCGTCGCCAAGAGAAAGGCGGAAGGGTACTGTATATCTCACATTTCGCTGTGTACGGCACCCACTATATGTATAGTTTTGCTCTAGAAAGACCGTAACCTACAACTTTTTTAGTCCTTCCAACTTGTGGATTCGCGATATCAGATGGTCAAATTGAGAACATCATCTTTTCAGACGCCATCGTGAAAAGTTGCGGAGGGGTTAAATGCACTGGCATGAACGACAAATCCTGCAAGATTGAAGTGAACGGAAGTGAAGCCAAATGCGATGTCACTTGCTCGTCGGAGGTGCGTTTCCATTGATTGTTCAACGGAGAAGGTTAACTTTTAATGAAAATAGTGGACAAAACATCAATTGGCCCCCTCTCAGAACAATATATCAAGTCTGAGAACTTTGGTTCTGATTGATCCGAATTTACACCAAATCAGTTTGAAGTAATACAATTTACCCACCTAGTTAGCTTAAAAGTACAAGACATAAGAGTAGTGGTTAGAACAGCGACGTTCCTCATAGTGCTGAACTAAAAATTTTCTCGCGTCAATTCGAGCAGAAAAGGCATTGATCTCACTCCAATACGCTTATTGAGCTATGAATACTTTTCTTAGTAGTGTTTATCTGTAGGGAATCGTGGAAGAAAAGTGCAGAACGGCAGCTGGAAATAACAACACAGTCGAATGTTTCTGCAACACGAATGATTGCGATCAAAAGGGAACCACGGTACGTTATTAAATGTAACAATAGACTCGTTTTTGTGGTTTTGTCTTCATCCTAGGTTCCCATCTATTACCCTTTAAGTTTGAATACGACATGATTGAGACTCAAGAGGTCAAACCCTCACTCAGATTGGGACCTCGATACAGACCGATTGTTGCTGCACAAACGTCTTCACGTCATTTAGGAAGTATTATTGAGTATTCCACGGCGATCTTAACTATCTCGTGCCATATTATTATCAGTAGTTATATGTTTTATGATGCAAACTTTATACTTCTCGATACCATCGACCACTCTCCGTAATGCTAGATCAGAAACGATTGAATCACGATAACATTTCAATATTGACCGACTGAAAGTTTTGTAATAACACTGTATGTGTATCAGTGGAAATGAAAAGGACTATATTCCGATTACAATTTTTCCTATTCATACGTTCTGTAGATCGACAACTGGAGAAGTTTGATGAAAACAGATGAGTTGAAGAACTTGACGGAATCATTCAACAGCTGTCTATACCAACGAGGTGTGTTGTTTATTCAATTTTAGATGAAATTCGAGTTCAATAGTTTTATATCCACAAATCCACATAAAATTCGCACTGGTTGACGTATCGTACACTAGCAGTAAATTGAATAGTCACGTAAAGAGAGCATTCTAATGAGGCACCGTGCGTTTTTTGCCATTGCACGTTAATGAGTTCTGCTGTGTTCAACATGTTTTACGAGGCTTTTCAACTGACAATCAGCATAGCAGGCTCGCTGGTTACAATTCCTGAGAAATGATAGATTTCAGTTACAAGATCAAATTCACAAAGTTTCGCTTATTGAAGCAGGTGGAGCATGCTCCGGACTCACCGTGTCCATTTTCACGAACTTTAATCTACATAAGTTTTGATAATTTGATGTATTCTGGTTTTGATCGTTCTATTGACTGTGTTTTCCCCAGACGTAATCGTGAAGAGTTGTGGCGGAAACAAATGTACGAGTCCCGCTGACAAATCTTGTCGAGTCAAGTCTGATGAGAACGGAGGTCAATGCAACATCGAATGCTCAGATAAGGTACGTTTCTTTTTTCATGCTTACCCACATGAAGTTAAAAACTAAGTTGGAAAAATACGGTGGAATGTTTCCAAAAATGCATATATCACTGGAAAAAAGTAATTCAGCTGTTTTCTGTTGTGATTTCATCGAAGTGTCCGGAGCTATACCGTGAAAACTTTGGTTCTCGAGGATGACTTTGGTTTTGCACACAAAAGTTGTCTCATGATATTTAGGAGAAAATCGGAAAGGGTGCACATAGCAATCATGAACGACAACTGAGAAATACGTCATTTTCACGTCCAAAGTTATCGCTCTATTTTCTTTTAGTATAATCACGATTCATAATTCAGGAGTCTCTGAAACCGTACTGTAAAACCGATTCACCCAATGATTCTCTTCACTGCTTCTGTGGAGGAAAAGACTGCTACGAAAACTTCGAAACAGTAAGGACTTTTATTAGTTTTATTGGTTTCGGTATTTCGTTGTTCAAATCTCTTTTTTAAATGTGTCTTTTGAGTGCGCTGATATGTTGGAATTCCCAAACTATTTCTCAACATGTAGCATGTCAATTTTCCGGAAAGTATGCAAATTTTAAACTTTGTTCTACAAAAATATACTCTCAAACGTTATTATTGAATCATGTTTGTAAATTTGGAATTCTGTCGCAACGCCGTTTGATCCTTCCGTTCAGTTCGCATTCTTATTTCTTCCGTTTGGTGCCAAACCAACAGGAGTTTTTTTTTAGAAATTCAACAAAGTTAAAATTCCACTGAGCGACACAACAAACTAGCAAAAACACTTTACACAAAATGCGTTCAAATTTTCGGCCCGCACCCATCAACAAATCAAGCAGAATGAAGACTAACGCAGTGACTATTCAGATAAACCAATGGAGGAATCAAACTAGACAAGAAGACTCACTCAAGAAGTTTGAAGGTGGATTCAACGAATGTCTCTATAGCGAAGGTTGGAATTACAATCATACTGATTGACGAATTTGTTTCGATTTATTCTCTTATCACTGAGTTTTTGATCGGTAACTTCATTACATGGGAGTTCTTTTTCGTGCAAAACTGGGAAATTTCACTCAGGATCTCAAAATCAGAAATCTCAGACACAATTTTATCTTTGAACGTAAACAATGAAATTGCGACCAAATGATTTCAATCAGTTTTTGTACCTGTGCTTTTCTATGCTGGGTTGCAAACGAGTCAAACGCGTTTTCCATTAATTTTTCCTTTCAAGGAGTCATAGTTCAAAAATGTGGCCATAACCAATGTACCAACTCGGAATTCATCAAGTCGTGCAAAATGACCGTCGACCGAGGGGGAAAGTGTGCTATTGAATGCGTGAATGAGGTTTGTTTATGTATTTCCGATCAATTATAAAGTCGGAAAATGTAAACACATGTAAAAACAAAATTTTTCCACAAAGCGGACGGGGAAAATTCTGTGAGGATCACCAACTCGAAACTTTCAATTGAAGTTTTTCCCAATACCAATAATTTAGTTTTAGTTGTAGGGTTTGTATCCGAGATTATGTGATGTTTCCAAGACTACTATTCGTTTTGCTCTGGAAGGTTGAGCGTCGCACCTGTTTATAGAGTAAATCTTGGTCCTCAAACCGAGATATTAAACTATAACACCATACTATTAGTATAAAGTAACGATGCCTCCACATTGATGCTCACACTAGTTCTAACCAACAGTATTATAACATTAATACTAATTATTTTCTTACTGATATACTGACTTGAGGATCCACTGGCTGATGAGTGCCGACCTGGTGACAACAGCACATTGGAATGTTTCTGCAAAAAAGACGACTGCCACACACATACACCCACGGTAGAGAACAATGTGGTCATAATGTGTTTCTGTAATTCTCACCTTCATGAAAATGAGTATGAACAACTTTCGAGATATTTTCCAATCTAAAACTGAACAATCAAGTAAATAAATCACTCGAAGATTGGAAACATATCGTTTGAGGTTGTAGCGAATCGTATTATTTGAGAATCGTACGTTTATGTTGCATTTACGGATGTTTTCACACATTTCAATGACCAGAACCTTTCCGGCATCTTACATTTCCATTTTCCAGATCGAGTCTTGGCGAAATATGTCAAAGTCGCTTGGCGAGGAACTAGACAGCTGTCTGTACAAAAAAGGTTAGCTACGAAAACGTGACGACTGAGTGCAAATTCTGTTTGATGAGTATACTTAAACAACCTGCTTCTCTCAGAGCATGTGGTATTTCTTTTTATAACATCTAATCGGAGTACAATAATACCAGGAAACGAACAAATAACGGAGTCTAGGTTATTAGCACAAATCCAGTTTGCGAGAAGAACCAGGTTTGAGACAAAACGTGGAGAGGTTGAGACAGAATATTTGCGTCGGCAAACACAACTTTTCACCTGACTTAGACGCAAGTTTTCACAAGATTTCCGCTACATCTCCAACAGTACAGTGTCTACTTCAAAACAGTTGATCATTCAGAGGCAATTGTGAAACAATGCGGTGCGGAAACATGTGTGAATGGAACGGACATGTCGTGTCGCATCGAAGTGAACCGAGACGGCGCCATCTGCAACCTCGGATGCTCTAAGGAGGTTAGTTAGACTAAACTTTGCAGAGAGTTAAGTTGAGAGTTTGTGGTAGCAGAAAACCTCATAATATAATAACAAAATTGTGAATCTGAGTCTCTTCTCCCTATTTATTTCATCTCATGTAGACAACTCTCCGAAATTATGTGGAGAGGAAGAGAAAAATAAACTCTCTGTGTCGCGATGTTTTTTGCTTCAAAGAAAAAAATATAGATAAAATAGTATGAGTAGAAAAATATATAAAGAGTATTCAAAATCTTAAAATATAATGCTGAAATTTAGACATTAAGAACTTATTATTGGAAATTATTTAATTCTGCTATTTATTAAGTCAATGTGCATGATTAAGCTATGTTACCACTCCATTAACTTTTCCAAACTCCGCGAAGAGGGTAGAGTTGTGAACATATACAGTGTAATTGTTCCTAGTTTTGGTTCGGAGGTCATTAAAGCCATACGTTTCATTGCTTCCAGCACTCTTCGGTGAACGAATGTAGAAAAGTCGAGGGAAACAACGCTGAAGTGCACGAATGTTTCTGTAAAACGGACGACTGTCACCTGATAGGAACCACGGTAAGCGAGTTGTTCAATACTACTCCTGTCATTATTGTTTTGTATCTATAAAAATGGACACTCTGTATTGAAGAGAGAGCACATGTTCGTTCGTGAACATGCAATGCCCGTATTCATTTGAGTTGGATTTAAAGAAGGACGATTATGTGGACCAATCCCGTTACATCGGTCCTTTAAACTGCAATTGAAAAATGTATTGCGGTTTAAAGGACTGAAGCGTTGCGATTGGACCACATAATCGTCCTTCTTTAAAGCTCTCAGTTCACACCACAAGTAAAAGTTTCTCAAAGCAGATGAAATTACTCAGTTCGAATGTAATTCATTTGAATAAAATTCTAATTTGGCCAACACGAGTTATAAAAGTGAGAGACGTACATAACTAACTGAACCGTCTTGACACTGGATAGCATTGTTGCATGCATGATCGAACTATTCGATTTTTGGTATAGAGTTACAAGAACGGGCAAACTCAAAACAGCGCAGAGTTTATGTCTTATTACTATGTATTTTGTGACCGTCTATTGCATCCCTCTGTTTTTACACATGACACAGCCAACGTGCATACATCTCATCCCAGCCAAACATGCCAATCCGGATGATCTCTTCACAAAACATATCTTCATTACAACGTCTCTTTCAAGATAACTATTGTCCCACAAATCATTTGGTTCAATCGCCGTCGTCCAGCACTGTCAAATTGCATGTAATATTATGAGCGCGTAACAGGGTAACCATACCCTTTTTTCTCAACTTTTTTCTCCATTTACTCCATTGGAGTGCCACATACTATGTGGAAGTCACGTGTTAAATCACGAATAAATCTATTCTATTCTATAGATGAGGAACCGAGTATCAAGCATCGGTCAAGTAACCTCTCGAAAACATTCGGCAATTGTGATATTAAGAAGTTTACGTTTTTTTGCAAACTAGCTCGATGTAACTTTTACATTTATCCCATTTTCAGGTGATTTCGATGTTACGTTGGCGTCGGGGAAAATAACATTTTAGTGATTTATACTGTTTTTCATTTCCAGATTGATGCATGGCGCGCCTCATCCGAGAAATTGAACCGATACTTCGAGAATGGGGTCACCAAGTGTCTTCGAGAGAAAGGTTTGTGCTTGTTTCTTTTTATATTTATCATTTACGAATTGTATTAAACCAATGAGGGCGGAGATAGTCTATAGAGACATTTTGTGAAGAGAATCGGTCCAACGAAGCAGTAGTATCACCATTCAGTCTTGCGAACAGTTTCTGACAATGTAACTATTCTGTATTCCGAGGCATAAGGCACAAGATGCCCGCCGCGCTGAAAATCAAAAAGTGGGCGTCACGAGCATGCAGTCAACAATTTTTTTTTGAAATCCTGACTGCTATAAATGTTGCACGTACCTGACCATCATCCAACCACGTCGATTAGTTTATGTCACTTGCAGATTCGCTGGTCCAATTTTGTGGTGTTGACACTTCTGTCGGCTGCCCTGCTTCCGCTGATAAGTCATGTATGATGAGGTCTAACGGGAATGGCACTACTTGTGAGGTGGTATGTTCGGAGGAGGTCAGTTGAGTTTGAAATAACGTTCAGTGAACTCTGAACGCAGAAAGTGAAACGCGTTCCAAAAGGATAGATCACCTTTTCAACGAGAAAACTGTGGCGAGCGTCGTAAAATTTAGTTTTGCATTCAATACGTGACAACCAAATTATGGTTCGATGAAGGGATCACACTGGAACAATTTCTAAAAAGTACAAGTATCACTGCAACATGGAAAATGTCACTCCTTTCGGTTAACTCACTGAACATTGTTATCATTTCTTTCTAGACTGGTCCGAAGGAAGGCGGATGTGCCACTACAGTAAACCAAACTACAACAGAAAACTCCACCATTCAATGTTTTTGTAGAACGAACAACTGTGATAGAGACGGAGCAGTTGTGAGTATCAAAGTGTTTTGAAATAGTACAATTAATATTACTAGCATTAGCGTTATTGTTCTTGGAGCTGGTACTTGGAGATTATGGAATGTAGGAGGGGAATAGACAATACAATGAATAACCGAGCAAAAGGTGTTGAACGGAAACTCTATTTAACGGTAGATTTTTGCTGACAAAAAGGTTTGGATTCGATTTGTGTTCATATCTCGACTTCAATTATCATAGTCACTTAACAATGAAATAGAGTTTGGTTTGCGTGGCACAGCTCCTAAACTACCACTTTCGGACAAAATTTTGACAAATATTGTCATTTCAGATGGTGGTATGATTAGGAATTGATCATTTCATTTCAGATTGAACGATGAATCATTTCAGATTGAACAATGGAGAAATAGCGTCAAAAATATCACAAGTTCTCTCAAAACTGCAGCGAACTCGACACTCGCTGAAGGCTTCGAAACATGTCTTCTTTCCGAACGTTCGTTGAAAAGTTATATCATACAGATTGCAGAATAGATTGAATAGTTAAAGAAGGTGAAACAACCGGAAACATACCCCATGCGAAGAAAGATGAAATTCTCGAAAAAAATCTTAGACTTCACTTACATTGTAACAATTCAACGTAATTTGAAGAAGTTTTGATGTTCATTCGTTTCAGACGCCATCGTGAAAAGTTGCGCAGGCAAAACTTGTTCACCCAAAAATGACAAATCGTGCAAAATAGAAGTGAACGGAATGGAATCCAAGTGCGAAGTCACGTGCTCGTCGGAGGTCAGTTAGGTTGTACGGTTCCGGTCAACACATTTAATGGACCCAATTTTGAACAATCTATGGTCATCGCCAACGGAAAGGCGGAAGGGTACTGTATATCTCACTTTCCGCTGTGTACGCAACGCACATGTGTCTTCGATTCCAAAACTTGCCCGTTATGTGTTCTACTAGGGCAATGGTTAGCGCCCTGCTACGAAACTTTTGCTCGCAGGTTCGATTCCGACGAGAGACATATATTTATAAACAAGGCACTCACTATACTGTACGTGGTTCACCAACCTGTTCAAAAAGCATAATGTGATACGTCGTAATGTCTTAGCTACACTCTCTGCCCAATAAACATGAGAATATACTGAATTGAGATTCGAACGTGGCGAGATCAAACTAAAATCACAGCCAATCAGAATCAAGGTCCAATTTTAGCCGGTCGGAACGAAATTTAAAATGATGTTTGTAGGGAATTGTGGAAGAAATGTGCAGAACGGCCGCCAGGAACAACAACACAATCGAATGTTTCTGCAACACGAATGATTGCGATCAGAAGGGAACCACGGTAAACATTATATTTCTTTCACGTGACATTTGTACTAGAAGTAACGGATAGTCACGTAAAGTTATAATTCTAATGAGGTATCTTGTATTTTGTCATTGCATGTTTCTGAGTTCTGCTGTGTTCAACATGTTTCACGTGACTAACAGTATACTGGTTCAAGTTTCCGGAAATCGCTTGCAGACGTTGTATGTGTCATCAAATCCTACATCTTCGGTGTCGAAAAGACGAAACAAGTATAAAAATGATGTCAACGAAGAGTGAAGACGCCTCGCTATTTTTAGAGCTGAGAAACAATTCGTAATGTAAGAAAGAGACATTTAAGAAAATCAGCATGAATTCGCTCAGTGGAAAAAATGGGACCTATCAAGCACGAAACACCAATGAAGTTGTTGTTCAATTGTGTTTTTGTGATGAGTATAGTTCTAGACCGACAAATGGAGGACATTAATCGATAAGGAAGAAGGGTTGAAGAACTTCACGGAACCATTCAAGAGTTGCCTCTACAAACGAGGTATTCAATTAACACTTTCTGCTTCATCAGTTTCAATTTTCTATTCGATTTATGCGCGTTCAGTTTGAAAACTAGTTATTTCTGCCAACGAAATCAAAGTGAGAATTATTCTTTTCCTTTCTATAACGTAGTAGGTGTACTGAACTTACATCAACAAAACTAAAAAAAAACGGAGGCGCGCATTAGCCGGACCAAAGACAAATCTCGCACAGCGCTTCGCGCTGCGCGCGATAACCGTGAAAAACAGTAAAACTTTACAGCATCAGTTACGAATCGTTAATTTGTCTAGTGTTTCCTTGATCAAAAATTCGGCTCTTTCCTTCGATTCCTAGTACTATGAACACTGTTAATTTTAGGATATTGATCTGGGAGTTTTTCTCGAGCCAAAAATATCCCGCTGTGTTTGTAGTTTGATCCCATGGTTTATTGACCGAGATATTAAAAAAATCATCCACCAACTACAACAAATATGTAGGCAATCCTGTAATCATTGCCTCTTTCAGACGTGATAGTAGAGAAATGTGGCACAAACACTTGCACGATGGTAGATGACAAATCCTGTCGAATTGAAGCGGACAAGAACGGAAATTCGTGCGAACTTACGTGTTCAGCCCACGTTAGTTTACATTTGTATTTGGCGTGGAATACATTACAAACAGAAAACTACATGAATACAAAGCTGTTTTTTCTCCAGTCTGACTAAGTTTCATGGAAACAGGTTTGATATGTCGAAACTACGCTGATGATTCAGAAACGATTCAGAATAAGCTTGTGATGGACATTATCTTCGATATTTGCACTTTGCACGGTGTATTCCATTCACGCATGAACGTTTTCTGTACTTATGTGAAGTTTCTTACGCTATTCTTGTGTGGGATTGTTCCAACCTTGGTCAAACCCACAACTTTTCAACTTCACTCGAAATAAGAGGACTGATGAGAACTATCATTGTCTTTGAACAATTTTCTTGTTGCAGGATGGTTCAAATAAACGCTGTACCGCCCACCCACACACAGGAAATATTCAATGTCTTTGCAACGGAAAAGACTGCTACAAAAGATCAGAAACAGTGGGCTTTTGAATTCGGTTCATGTTTTATCTCTATTGTCACTTCAATGAACTTTTTTTTACAAAGTTCTCGTACAGTTTTCTATATCTCGTGTTTTGGTCGTAATAATGTACTATGAGAAGAAGTGACAGGGGTTGCTCGAGTTGAAAAGAATACTTTTCAGGTGAACCAATGGATAAATCAAACTAAGGATAAAGATGCACTCAAGAAACTCAATGGTGGATTGATTACTTGCCTCAATACACAAGGTTGGAAATATGAGAAAAAAAGGGACAGAGAGTGAGAGAGTGGGAGAGAGAGAGATGAAGAAAGGTAGATAGCTTACAATTGAACAGAAACTGTGATATCTACGCACATTCATTCTTGTTTCCAGGCGCGATTGTTCGGAAATGCGGAAATCACAACTGCACGGAGTCCGGTAAGATCAAGTCTTGTCAATTAACCATCGATCAAGAGAAAAACTGCAAAGTGGAATGCTCGGATGAGGTACGTACTTGTTCATAATTGAACTTTACTGAGAAGGAAATTGAATAGGTACGTAAAGTAAGCATTCTATTGAGGCATCGTGCACGTTGTCATTGCACGTTTCTGAGTTCTGCTGTGTTTGTTCATGTTTCACGTGATTGTTAAATTGATTAGCAGTATAAACAGCTGAAGATGCACATAAATACGCCAAGCTAACCATCCAAGTTCCTACTGTACATGTGTTTGTAGTGAATGGTTGTAGTCGTGATACTATGTTAATATAAATTGGCGCTGATCGTTCTGAGATATTCTGTTTGACGTTTCACTTTAAACAGTTTATCTTACATCCTTACTTGTAATTCCGAGATTTTTCAATTGGTTCTAAATGATGTACCAGGATGATTGTTTTCTATAGGATCCTCTGGTTGATGAGTGCAGACATGTTACTGGTAACAACAACAAAATGAAATGTTTCTGCAAGAAAGACGACTGTCACACACATGGAACAACGGTTGGAAACTGTTCAGTTATTGAAATTGACATAGTGTGGTTCCTTTATTCGTTTCGACATTTTTTTTCTTGTAGACTCTCAGATAATTATGAGGACGCTCATACATGTAATTCTGAATGATTCAGTGTGCTTAATAGAAAACACGCCTACAAGAGTTGGGACACTGTCAAAAAATGACGAGTGATTGAAAGCAAGACCGTGTTCCAGTATTTATGCTGGTGAAAACTCGAACAAATAACTTGGTCTATTTCGGTCTTCATAAAACAAGTCTTATGTTACTCCTTAATGATTTCTAGAAAATCGGAAATGTTATTGCTATTCCAGATCGAGTCTTGGCGTAACTCTTCACATCTTCTCAAAGCGGAACTACAAACTTGTCTACACAACCAAGGTCAGTAAGAAGAATACGAAAACGTTATAAAAATAGCATAGAAAGTCATATATTTGGAACCGTAATCATTCTGGAAAGAAGTGAGTATGAAGAAAAACATGTCTGGGTCAGTAGTACAGTAGTTTGATTCGGAAAAAAAATTCTTCCTTTGTCTGATAGTTAACATTCACATGTCAGGGGCGGTTGTCACGCGTTGTGGTGGAGTTGAATGTAGCAACGGAACGGACAAATCGTGTCGTATCGGATTCAACAGCGACGGTAACACTTGTGACGTGGGATGTTCGGACGAGGTGAGTCCTAGAAGATAGTTACAGGCAGCAAACATGTTTCTAGATTTCCACACCTTATTTTAAACGCCTCTTAGTCAATCACCTTGTACGAATAAAAATCAGTTCTGACAAGAAATTTCTAGTTTACGTCTCTTCTGACGTGTGCCTATGTATGTTTAGCTTAGTTTATGTTTAGTTAATCTCCGCCAAATGCTTAGATCGACAAAATTTCCTCAATTTTCCGGCTTCCGCTTCCGGTTGATATGAAACGTCTTTTTCGACAAAGAAGGCCCGACAATTGAATATAACTGAATTCCCATCTGGCGACGTTCTTTTAAACTAATTAGAAAGTAGAAAACTGCAGAAGTTGACATAGGAGTGATGTGAACTGGAGGAAATAGAGAATCACAAATAAGAAAAAGCAAGAGAAGTGTAAGGGAAAAAAGGAGACAGAGAGAGCAAGAAAGTTGAGTGACACGTCGGCTTTGTACATCATTAAATGAACATTTTTTAATGCAATATTTCGGGTTCCAGGATTCGTTTGTGGACGACTGCAGAAAAGACGAAAAAAACAACAATCTGGTGGAATGTTACTGTAAAACAGACGACTGTCATCTGAACGTAGAATTGGTGAGAAATGAGGTCACTCGAGGTATCTACTCGACCACGAAAAACTTGAAACACTTAAGAAAAAAACAAAAGAGACATGAAAGACTTAATAAAATAACGCAACACGAAAAACTAAGATTGTTTGTGTTTTGTGACAGAAATTGGGAAGAAAGTTTTCTCTATGAGTTACAGTATGATATCGCAACTGACAGTTCAATGATGCAAATGAACACGATTTTCAAAGCTAGAAATCTTCTCGAGAACTTTAAGGTGTCAGAATGTTTTTGTTAACGGTTGAAATAGCTTGAAACAGACATTATTGAAGCTGAGGCCTATGGTATTTTTCATGGTTTCACGAAGAACAGACAATCTTTGTTTTTATGTAATGGTCTATCCCTCCAAAATAGCAAGTATGGACGAGAAACTTTAATTTTTCAGATTGAAAAATGGAGAGCATCAACTATTCTTTCTGCTCACGCTACCCATAGAGATGGTTTCGAGAAGTGTCTTCACAAAAAAGGTCCGTTAACAAGAACACTAATCACAAGTTTCATTTTACAAATTCCGATGCTCCGAGATGCATTGTTTTCTGAAGAACATTTGTTGAACGGCTTCACCTCGCTGGGGGCGTAATCACTTCTGTGTGAGAATGCCTTTCCTCGGTATATTATATTTCCATACCATTAAGCAACACTAGGTTTCGAATTTGGCAACTTTTTTCGGAAAGATTGACACATTAGATTATAGTTGCTTATCTGCGTGCGACTCACGTGCAGTATAGATGCGGTTTTAAGAACTGTATTTGTATTATGTGCATATTTTCCGTGAATCTGGTTCATTCTTTCGTTATTCGAAAACACATTGTGCGGTGTTTAGTGAGTATCGACTAATGCTTTTCCCAGGTTCAATCGTCACCAGATGCGGCAGTAACGACTGCCAGGATGAAGACGACAAATCTTGCGAACTCCAAACCAACGTCAGCGGAGATCTTTGCGAGATTAAGTGTTCACCTAAGGTGGGTTTCTTCGAAGCACAACTTGTTTCAGAATGAAAAGCTGTGGGCAGGTCAAGACATTCTGGAACTTTTTTTAATCGAAAAATATCACATCACAGACAGATACATAATGTTAAGAATGTACTAGTAAGAATGTAGATATCTAGTCACATATAGGATGTGAGCGATATCAAATTTCAATAATGTGCAGAGATGAAGTGCAGAATTTACTTTTTTTCAAAAAGCGAATTCATTTTTGTCGAACATTAAACGACGATTTGGTTACTTTCGTTGACAACATCATAGTACTTCCAGCCTGTTCCAACGGAAACTTGTACCACCCAAACACACGGAAACGACACATCCAACTCCACCATCCACTGTTTCTGTAAACAAGACAACTGCGAAATCCATGGATCGATTGTGAGTTACATACAGACTATTTCAATGACAATTTGAAGGAATAAGATATGTTATACAATAAACTACTTTCAACATTTGCTTTGCGTCTGCTCCATATTTTAGTGTCTAACTATTGCGAACTCCCGCTAATTCTTAATACGGCTATTTCTTACTACTTTCACGTTGTAAAACTGGTTCAAAATACCATATTTCTGTTATTCAACTTCTCACATCCATAACTTCAGATTGAGACCTGGAGAGGAAAGACGAAACACTCTGAGTACTCTGCGGGACTGGAAACGTGTCTCTACAACAAAAGTACGTGTCTAAGTTTGAAGGTCTCGTAGTTGTAGTTCGATATAGTCTGTTTCACCAATCGGTGTACTTCTACAGTAACCTGTCAAATATTCAAGGGGGTATTTTCTAGTGGAAAAGTCATTACTTGGGTTGCAAATTTTCAGAGTTAGTAGTAGTAAACATGCAAAAGACACTATAAACATTTTGAGGAGTTCTGAATACGCTCATATACCAAACTTCGACCTGGAAGTGTTAGCAGATTACGGTAGAGGGTTATAAGTGGGTGGAACAAACTATATTCGCGCAGGTCCGAACTTTACAACTGTGTGACCAACACGGAGCAGGCTCTAACTACAGAAACCGCACAGCTATCATATCTAAGGTTTATTTATGAATGTGTATTTGAAACAACAACACAAATCATGAAAAACTAGGACCCCTAAGTGGTAGAACAGCAATACTCTACCTACAAACAAGGGAAACATGAAATCAATAATATCAACGAATCATGATAGGTCAGCTACAGAAAAGTACATCGGAACGTAAAGAAAATAAGGAAAATGAAGATTAGGTGATTATAATATAATCAACCACCATCATTTAAAGTAGCAAGATCGTTAATCATTTTGTCGAAACGAGAGCATAATTATCATGTTCTTGATTCGCGTGTTCCTCATGCGCATTTTGCAGCTTTTTCGGCTTTTGCGAAACCAGGGTTTTTAGTTCATTCATTTTGATTGTGGACCGCAATTAATAAAATTATCGGTTTAGCGTTTTATAGGTGTGATCGTGAAAACTTGTGGCGGACACAAGTGTACCAACGGAGAAGACAAATCGTGTAGAATCGAAGTGAACGAAGAAAAGGAAGAATGCAATGTGGGATGTTCATCGGAAGTGAGTTTTCACATTGTGTTATAAGTCTTAAATAGTCTACAACAATCATGCACATCAAAACTCTTTTCACATCAAAAGTATTTTTTTCACTTAGAGTTTTGACATTAGAACTCACTGCAGATTTGGCGGCTTTCTGTCCAACCCGAGAATACCAAGTTCGAAAAAAGTATGTTGGCGATTGTGCAGTATAACTTTGCCTGGTTCCCAGTTTTTGGTGGCAATGTTGAGTTTTGAGTAAATCGCGTTTGGGATGAAAATGTTATCGACCTGTAAGATTTTGTGATAATCAAAAGTTTCATTTTGCAGGGAATCTTGACTGATATGTGCAGGGTTTCTCCTTTGAACAACAAAACAATCGAATGTTTCTGCAAAAAGGACGACTGTGACCACGTTCCCGAAACAGTGAGTATTGTCATTTATGTTTCTGTGTCGAAGGTTTATTGTACATTCAATTTTTCATCATACCATCACATTATACAACTCCTAAGCGTTCAGAAGAATCAAACGACTAAAAACATACTTCAAATGCTTCAATTTTCATCGATTTTTTTCTTCTTCTTCATTGTTCTCCTGCTCAATCATTTGTTTGTTCCCAAAAATTCCCAAACTTAGCAACTCACAAGAAGATTGTATTTGGAAAATTCTCTAAGAAACTTTCTCGGAGAATGTACTTCTATCTTCAGATCGAAAAATGGAGAACCGAAATACAAACGGATAGGAAACAATTGAAAAACTTCTCGGTCAAATTCGAAGATTGTCTCAACTTGAAAGGTTTGTTAGGGAGTTTCTGACGAATGCTGAGCATTTTTCAATGAACTTTGGAAGATATATTGATTCTGAGATTACGTCGTTTCATTGACATCTCGTTTGTAAGCCGAGGTTTCACACGTAGAATGCTTTCTGATAACACCCTAAACGATATAAGATCAAACTACAAAGACCGAAACATCGAGCTCCGAAATGATAGTCTAGTCACATTCGAGGCTGTCTTGACAAGCAACATATAGTTCCGGTCATTTCCACTGAGACTTGGCAACGTGCAAATACGCTAAGTTGATTTTTACCACTTCGGAGTTTTCCGAAAAACTGCAAATTTCTGTCAACGGTCGTTCTGTTTCATAATAACGCGAAAATAAAAAAAAGGTTATCAAAAACTTATGTAAGCTCCGAGAAATATTTATTCAAAAACCTCGGCACGATGTCAATGAGTTTCAGTGGGAATGAAATGGACTATACCAATTGCTGTAGACCCGTAAATTCCAGGCGCGATTGTCAAATATTGCGGAGAAAACAAATGTGTTCTATCTGGTCACGATAAGTCTTGCAAGTTCCAGAAAGATTCCTGTGAAGTGAAATGCTCCCCAGACGTGAGTTGTCTTGTAGTAATGACTGTGCGTCATGATCATATAGCATTATATACTGAAGCAACAAAATCGTCTGGAGGTGTAAAGGCACGTCCTGAGACGTATTCTTGAATACCGCGGCAGTTTTATGCCTACCTGCATATCTTGGTTCGCGTCCTATTTTGCGAAGTCATCCTGGCGATGTGTAGAAGAAGACAAGTAACGCATGTTTAAAGTAATTAGGGTCGGAATGTGAGTGAATACGGTTTTTGATAGGTAAATCTTCACTACGATAGAGGACAGAAATACATAACTCTCAAACTATTGAACAAATTGAATGGTGAACTGAGTTAATGTTGAGTTAGTATAGAGTGAATCAATATGCATGAATAACTTGGAGAATTATATATTATCTGAAGTTATCGATCAAGTGGAAAGTTAAATTTGGTCGCTCAGACATAACACATACCATGCAAGTGGTTAACCATGTGCCAGTCATTTTGTTGCAATGTTGCACGTAATTGTTTCTTACTAGTAAACCACTGCCATTTGCCAGTCACTTCTAATACAACATTTGAATTGTGATTGGAATTTACAGTTTCAGCTCATCAGCAAGCTGTTGCTTTCAGAGAGGTTCCGAGTTCGGCTGCACGTGGAAGTCCGAGGGAAATTTCGAATGTTTCTGCAAAAAGGACAACTGCGACATGAATGCAACAGTTGTGAGTTATTCATCTTTCAAAACTACTGGAGGAAAAAAGTTCTACACCCAGCGTACAAGTCCACAGAACTGCGTGTGACTTTATTTTTTATTACAATACGATCGTTTGTTTGAGAGATTGTTTCCATGGTTTGAAAGAACTATTTGTACTTTCAAAGAATGTGAAATAGTTTTATCGCTCAGTATGAGGAATACAAAGAAAATGAAAAATCATTCTTGATAAACGAGGGATAGGACTATTTTTTGTTTCACTTAGTCAACTCTGGGAGTTCTAATCAGAGGTTGATAAATTTGAAATGTATCCCTATGATTCAGATCGACAAATGGAGAGAGGACGCTCGGAAACAGAATAAATCAACCGAATTGCGCAACTGTTTGGTCAAAAAACGTAAGTTTTCTCATGGAGACAATTTTTCTTCAGTGGTCACTTTTGAGCATGTATCGAGTTATACAAAACTTATAACAAATATGTATTTCAACCTCTCAGCTCGCTCTGCCTTGCCATGAAACCGGGGTGCGTATACTCTGTTCCACCAATCGATGTCCTTTTACAATAATCCGTCAAGCATTCCGAAGGCTTTTTCTAACGAACAATTTCATTTTCTGGTTCCAAACTTTCAGAGTTGGTAGAAGGAAAAGTGCAAAAAACAAATCGAAATTTGTAGAACATCTAAAAACGCCCATGAATTCAACCTTGACCTGCAAGTTTGAGCATATTACTCTAGAGTGTTATGAATCTGTGGAACAAACACCGTTGAATCGTTTTGTGTACGATACCGTGCCGAAAACAACCCAACAACATTTTTAGACCATCGCTTCACTTATAGATGGATGAAACTGTCTTATAAAAAAACGTAGGACGGTTCCGCTTGGATTGTTTGCAGTACCTATATGTATGTAGAAAAGCTGGGAGGGTTTTTGGTATTCGCCAATCAATAGAAGTTGAACCATTAGCGAATGTTCTTTTTCTGTGCTGTACAACAACTGAACGTAAAATGCAATTTTTTTTCTACAGAAATGATTGTGGAAAGCTGTAGTGGAAACCCGTGCACAGCTCCAAAGGACAAGTCGTGTAAGATGGAGACAGACATGAAGGGGGATCATTGCCCAATGGCATGCTCTTCGAGAGTGGGTTTCAAGTTGTACTCTTTCTCGTCTATAGACATTGGCAGCCACAGGTGACTCAGCAAGAAATTCCGATACAGTACAGTTTAAAAGTGTCAAATCTCGGTAGAGAAAACGCAGCCATCTCATGACACACCTTTCGCGTTGTAACTATTGTATCCAAACCCTCAAAACTTCCATTCATTTTGTAAAACTGAAAATATGTTGTTTGCTCGTTTCACTTTTTTTGCGCGTATCCTTCACATGGATTATGTTTTTTTTTCGTTCAATGACTTCAATTCCTCCAATTGAAAATGAACTGACAGTTCAAGACTGATCGGCGGCAAACTGGCAGTATCTCTCCGAGAAAGACAGCAAAGAGCTCGACGGATTGAGCGATGCGGGGCGCTCGGTCGTTAATTACTTGCCAGCAGACAAGAGACTGTATAGATCTAAGCTCTGAACTCCCTGGGACTGGGACGTCGTAGCAGTCGACCGTCCGGGACGCGATGTTTACGCGTCCCAGACGGTTTGACTGCTACGGTCCCAGACGGTTAGTCAGGATCAGCCGGGCCAGCGCGGCCCCAGACCATTCCGAAATTTAATTGATTAATAATATTACTGATTCACTCCGAATTATTGAGAAAAGATGAGATTATTGCTCAATTTTCAATGCTAATTCTTTTTGAAAAAAATACACTTTTTTCAAATGAATATGCACGAGCATGTTTTCTCTTTAACACCTAATCGAAGTGAGCACTTCTTTCGTGTGTCAGAGCGGCTTTTAACCTAGCTCGAATGAACTAAATTGGCTGAGTTGCGCAGAGTGGCACCTCTAGCACGTACGTATCTAATTCTGGCCGGACCGCTGATTACTTCACGAGTGGCAATCCAGCTATCATTGCGAGTGCAACGACGTCTGCTACGTTGAGTAATTTGACCCGTACGTCGTCTGCTACCAAGCTAAAATGCGGGTTTTTTTGCGTGACTGCTACGACGTCCCAGTCCCAGGGAGTTCAGAGAGACACGCAGATGAGCTGGCCGATCGCCAAACCCTACCTCTTACAAAATTGTACAGTGTCCACAACGATTTGACAGAATCTGAATCACTTGTTAACGAAAATCAGAACGTGTCTCACACAGCTTTAGTGTGCATTTAAGGTCGCTTCATATCGAGAGTGCGACATGTCAGACGCCTCGACAATCAAATGTTTCTGCAAAGGCACAGACTGCGACACAGAACGCCATATGGTGAGACAAATATGAACCCATAGCACGCACAGAAGTAACAAATAATGTGTTTTCGATGTATTGTATGGTTTTCAATGCTTTTTGTATGCTTTTAGATGGTTTCAAACAAATGATTACTATTTTTTACGAAGTTGTGAACCCATTTTTTCAGTAATCACAATTGTGAGAGCACCAATGCTGTCAGAGCCGCGGGTTTTTCATCTCAGGGGAGGACGTTTTTCAACATTTCACGTTTCTCAATGTGTGTGGTTTTAGATAACACACTGGGAATACCTCGTTGAAACAAACAGAAATTCTACATTCATTGAAGGATTCCGAAACTGCCTCTACAAGAAAGGTTTGCCACATTCAGACCAAAAAACTCGGAAAGGAAAACAGAAAGTTGAAAGAGGGTTCGGTGATCTCACATCTCACTCGAAACCGCGACTAAATATAATTTATATGATTCCCGGTTATCAAGTACGGTTGTTCTAGCCAAACTCAAAACTCGGTTTTTTTTCTGAACTCGAAAAACTCGAAAAGAAACTCGAACCTGTGGTTGAATACGGTGGTTTGATAATAAGGTTGTTAATTGAGTTGAATTTTCCGAGTTTCGAGTTTTTCGAGTTCTGGAAATAACCGAGTTTTTCAAGTTCCAAGTTTCTCGAGTTTTGGGAACTTTGAGTTTTTTGAGTTCAATTTTTTTCTTTTTTCGAATTTTGAAAAAAAAACTGCTTTTCATAGCACTGTCTTTGCTATTTCCAACGAAAAAATGCTTTATTCTCCCGATTTTCGCATATTCATGCGGAAAAATCAGAATTTCACAAAAATTTCTCAATTTTTTGTATCGCTAAAATCAAAACTCAAGTTTCGAAAAACTCGAAAGGAAGTCGAACTCGAAAAACCAGAAAGACGCAAAACTCAAAACTCGAAATTTTCAACTTATTAGTAAACCACCATATTCAGACGCAATCGTGAGAATATGTGGAGATATTGCTTGTAGTAATAGAATATACAAGTCATGCAAGCTGCACTTCTGGGCGAAAGACGCTTTGCCGGAGATGAAATGTTCAGTTGAGGTGAGGGTTATGAAATGTACTTTTGCAAGGTCCACTCAGTACGTAGGCTGGAAAACGACGGCCCGTCTGCGTCTCTCGTTCTATACTCTCTTTGAGACAGTTATAGTATTCAATTTGTTCGAAAATGTAAAATAAAATATAATGTATTAGTATAAAAATCTGTCAGTTTGAAATTCTTTACTAGGTGTTGTTATAATAACAGTCCAGAAAACATGAGTAGAATGAGAGCATAGGAGTGTGAGAAGAGGAAAATCATGAAACTTATGCAAAAGATTACAGTTGTGATCAGTAAATTGCAAAATGGCATTTCGGGGATGTAGTATAGTTCCGGTCATTCCTACTGAGACTTGGCAGCGTGCCAATAAATTTTCCAGTCTATTTTTCACCATTTCGGAGCTTTCCAAATAAATGCAAACTGTTTTTGGCTGTTGCTCAGTTCCTTAAGAACTCGTGAACGAAACATTCTCTAGAATCCTTATGTCTGCTCTTAGAAATATTCATCCAAAAGTCTTGGCCCAGTGCCAATGGGTCTTAGTGGGAATGAAACTAACTATATATAGCTAACAAATGACAGCAATGCTCCGAGTAAGCGGGAGGGGGTTATGGTAGAAGTAAACTGGATGGTCACGTAAAGTTAGCGTCCTAATGAGCATCGCGCACTTTGTCATTGCACGTCTCTGAGTTCTGCTGTGTTCAACATGTTTTACGAGGCTGTGCAAGTGACTAACAGTTTGGTATATTTTTACCTACTGTTTTGCTGGAATTGATAAGGCGGGATGAATGAAGTATGAAAAGAAATTGAATGAAGTGCAGTAAGATATCCGTGCATAGTGTGTGTTTTGTTTAAGAATCCGCCCCGCTTCCAATTGGACTTATGCAGTAAGAATCTCATCTTTTGGCAGATAAACAACCATTATCAAAAATATATACTTCTGTATCTCTATCTTGCTTCGTTTTCTCAGAACAGCGGCTCACATAATGTCACCGATAGGGCAGTTGCGTACGTAAAAAAGTACACAAATGTTTTCAAAACTTTCTATCATATCGATAACACAACTTTTTTGAGCTTTCAGATTTTTTTAAGTGAAACTCAGATTAAATCGGAACGGTTTCTTCAAACAAGCATTTGGTGTCTACAAACCTTTCCGTTAGTGTATAATCGAAGCGTACTTCATGTTCATTGATTTTCTGAAAATAGTATGTTGTTCAGAAACAAAACTGAATTGTTTTATTTGCTATCCTATTATGTTTCAGGCTCATACTACGGCTGTATGCATTGATCACAATTGCTTTTGCAACAAAGACAATTGTCACAAAAATGAGTCCACAGTGAGAATATTTTTTATACATGTCTAAGAAATTCTAACGAGAAATCGAATATTGAAACGTGATGATAATCAGTTAGGAAATTGCATCACCTATAAAACTGTGAAGGCCGACTAGTTTTCTTTTCACTGAACTGTGATCGCGCTTCGAACTGCACACGATTGTACTCTGAAATGTCACGTTTATGAGTTGTGACCATCTCACAAACAAGACGATGCAAACAACAATAACAACATGCATTCGAGTTGTTTGAAAATATGTTCCCGTGTCAAACAAGAGATTGGAGTGGGCGACGATTCAGCTAAAACACTTCGGGCGTATGTCTCGTACAGAAACTGTATGAGTAAATCAAATTCTCTCTCAAATTGAACCAATCATATTTTATCCATACATAGTATCTATTGTGAAGGTATAAACTATCAGTTGAAGTTCTTACTTGAGCAATAGATAGTGGCTTAACGCATTTAAGCTGAATCGTCGCCTACTCGAGATTGAGCTCGATAGTGATAGTAAATGAGACTGAATTGCGCACTCTGTTGGTTGCTGCGCTCAACGTTTATCCCTTGTCCTGTCTTCGCTCTACACTTTTCAAGAACCTTTTTTTGCAGATTGCAAAATGGAGAACTTCTGTACCGGGTATTTACAGATTCGCACTGGACCAGTACCTCCATTTACGGAGTTTGTATTTATATTCATAACATAGGATCAAATGTATGACTACTTGTCCACTCGTCAGTGTTACTAGTTGTATTACTATATACTATGTCGCGCATAAATAAAAAAAACAGAAAATGGTATTTGTTGAGAAAGAGCCAGACTCTGCAATCGTAGAGACTCAAGCAATAGTGTTTTCCTTATTACCTTAACAATTACCACACATTTTCTGCCATTGGCCAGCTACGAAAGCGAGAGAGCACGCAGATAAATACGGTGACAGATAGACAAGGCATTTGGCGTCTCTCCGACATGCATGCTTTCTTGCTGAGGCCGCCCGAAATGACTGGTCTGTTGGCTCGGACTGTATGAGTCCTTGAGGTTTTGGAAACGTGCCAGTGAAACTATTAATTTAATTTTTCAATAAAGCGAACGCTTTCTGGTTTCTGGTGCGTGTGTTCAATAAGGTGAAGTACCAACAGCGAATATTTGAACGCTCTCTGAGCCTGTGTGATAACGACGAGAACTATGCTAGAACATTTCAACAGTTCACAAAACTTTCACAATCTGAGTTTATGTATCTTAAACCAGGAAAAACTCGTATATAGCTAAATTGGAAGATCATTATATAAAATCACATTAGACATTTCTCAGAAGCATCATGATGATACAACGTTGAGCAATACTATAATATCAACTCAGCATAGAAGGGCAGGGTATGGTTATGGTATCATAGGGGAGCGCTCAAAAAGTAACTTTGACACTGAGGACAGCTGCAGGTGGTTCATTTCATTACTAGTACGGAACTTGTTCATGGTCGGAAGGGCAAGATACAGTTACGCGATGTCATTTAGAGTTCCTTGTTAAATCATGATAACGAGTTCAAATAACGTTTCTTCTAGATGCGACTGTCATCAAATGTGGGGATGAAACATGTACCGCTGGCAACGACACCTCTTGCAAGGTTGAGTTCAATGCGAACGGAAGCCCTTGCAGTGTTGGATGCGCATCAGAAGTGAGTCATTGAATGTACCAAGAAAACTAATTCTGTTCTAAAATGTTCTGATTTAGAATCTCAGCTTAATATGCAAAAAAACACTACTTCGCGTCGATTTTTACCACAAACGAATCACTTGAGAGTCCAGACTAGGTTTTCAAATTTTTAAAGAAGTAAGTGCCATTTTATTGCAGTATGGTTCGGACGGAAATTGTACATCGGACGGCAGTGGAACGTTGAAGTGTTACTGCAAGTTCGACAACTGCGAACGGAACGGAAACATAGTGAGCAGATTTGAATTTGATCTAGTTTAGATGAGTTTGTGACCTTCGAAAGCAAGTTTCTCTTCAATTTTGCAGTTCGAGTCTGCAGTCCGATTGGCCGTGGCATCAATTGATTAGATTTCCTGATCATCACTTTTCCACGTGGACTGGAACTGTAAGAATGTAGCTAGCGGTTGGAATCGGAATGTATCCTTGTAACTGCGTTTTTTTTCATCTTTTCTTGAAAACTCACTCTCTTCTAGATTGATGGTTGGAGAGAAGAAGTGCGAAAACATGTAGTGAAAGATGCCAGTTCAGCTCTAGAAGTATGTCTTCGTAACAAAGGTATGGTTCAGGCCCATTCAGTCGGATTCGGTTTTAATTTTCGGCCGAAATTATCTGGCTTGTTCATGAATCATAGGGAAAAAGTCGGGCCTAAAATGTTTAATTGGTTTCCGCAGTTTCAAAAGCCGAAATTACCCTATTAGGACCTACTGGGGGCGCTTAGGGTGACATTTTTGATCTCAAACACTGATTTTAGTAGGTTTTTCCTGCTCACCCACGCGTCTGGAGTGAAGGGATGTGAAACTACGCAGATTAGTGCAACACAGTTGCATTTAAAATCTAAAACAATGAGAAAGCGTGGCCCATATCGAAATCGCGGCCCTGTTAGCGCTTTTTGGGCCCGCGTTTGATCGATTACCCAAAATCCCCTTTTTGGGGCCAAATAGTATCTTGACTTTTCACCCGAGATGCGTAATGCAGAAAAAAAACCAGTAATGCAAGTAATGCTTCCAATTTTGTCCGGACTCCGGACATGAAAGTGACCAGTGTTACCATTTTTACTACCCAAGCTTTGACTCTCAGGCTTGGTGGTTTCGTCTTGTGGAGGTCATAAGTGTGAGTTTGGAAAGGACAAGTCGTGCAAGATAGAGACCAAAACGGATGGACAAAGTTGCATCGTGCAGTGCTCAGCAGAGGTAAACCAGCAAGTTAAGTAAGAGACATAATAAACCACATCACAGAAATGTCATGACCTTTGTTTATGTTAGAGTTTATTCTGCTTAGAGAATTTCAGTTGAGAGCAAAGTTAAAGCAATTTCAAACCTACAGTTTTCAGAGACAAATGTTCTTACAACAGTTCTCAAAACGCAACCAGCTCTCTTTATCTATTCCTTTCTAAATCTCTCTCCCTTTCTTCTACACATATGTTCCGTTCGAAATGTACAACTGAAAGTTATGTGCCTATTTTTATTTGCAGTTCAAACCCCTATTTCCCAGTACCCAAGCTGTTTGTTCAAGAGAAGGTGCAACTGATGGAAATTCCACAGTCAAGTGTTTCTGCAGAGGAAAGAAGGATTGCGACTCAGATATAACTGTTGTAAGAACCCAATTGTTATATAATTTCACTTTAAGTGGGACGATTATGCGGAGCAATCCCAACGCATCAGTCCTTCAATCTGCAATACATTTTTCAAGTGCAGTTTAAAGGACCGTTTACACGTTGACATAATCGTCCTGCTTTGAGTAAATACGCAGTGCAACGCAAAAACAAACAGAACTTGGAGATAGACGATTAGCCATGAGAATAAGATCATGTAAAGCAGCTGTTCTAGATATATTGACATGTATTCAGATTGGCGAGTGGAGAGAAGAGGTGGAAGAAATGGACAAACCGAAACTCAAAGAAGATTTTGAACAATGTCTGTATGACCGAGGTAGGTTGTGTTGTAAAAGCCACAAATTATTTTTTCGAGAATGTAGCAATGTATATATTCGTTGCCAACGGCAAGGCAGGAGGATACTGTATATCTCACTTTCTGATGTGTACGCACACATGTGTTCGATTTAAAAACTTGCATGTATGTGCTCTAATAGCGCAGTGGTTAGCGCCCTGCTACGAATATTTTGCTCGCAGGTTCGATTCCGGTGAGAGACCAACATTTGCATCATTCGCACTCCGTATGTTCGATTTTCAGACGCACTCGTCCATAGTTGTGGCGTTAACAAATGTAGCAGAGGCGCCGACAAATCTTGCAGAATGAGTGTCGACGAAAAACGAAGCGAGTGCAAATTAGAATGTTCGGATGTGGTGGGTTTCATATCAGATCACCTGTTGTATCACGTTCCACTAGCTAGTTTTATTCCTTTTGTAAATATTTTAAGGTATACTTGAAAAAAAATTTAAATTGGAGAAAGGGAACTAACCACTTTTGTTGCAGCGAACTCATTTAGATTCAGGTTTCAAAGATCTGATTTCGTTTCCAGGACGTTTTGAACAAATGTCGTTTGACCACCGACAACAAAACCATCGAATGTTTCTGCCAAAAGGACAAATGTCACCTCAACGCGAACACCGTGAGTCAATATCGAGACATAGACAGTATGAATAATTATAGTAATGTTAATAATCTGTTGTAGTATACAAATGGCATAGCAAGATGTAACGTCTGATGATGACGATTGAACGTAAGTTTATGGAGAGGAAAAATTTAAACAAAATTTAAACATGAAGAGATTTTTTAAAATGAATCGAAAGAAAAAAAGTGAAGAATAGGTAATGTTGCCGGAATGCCAGTCTCGCGAAATGGTGCGCAAAGCGAGAGACAGCACAGAGGGGGATAAGGGTAGCGGACTACTCCTGCACTCATACGTGAAAACAAAAAATGAGTAAAGGGTATGCGAAAGTACACTCATCTTGTTTTCATGCGATGAGAGAGTAATAATAGAGGCTTGAGCGGTAATCTTTAGATTTACTCTTCATTTTCAATTTTCACTTCATCGTGCAGCTGTAGAGTAATTGTTTTCTGTCAACTCACTATTTGCAGATAGAAGGTTGGAGAAGTTCCGTCTACACCGGCAATAATCAACTACAGAACTTCACCGCTCATCTCGAACATTGCCTCCATGAGAAAAGTTGGTTTTCTTAAAATAACGTTTCCTCACGTAGTTTGCACGCACTGTACGAACGCTAATGATAGAATTCCCGATAAGACCCCGCTCAAATGCTAATTTCATCTTAGATGACCAGGCGGCGTAGCAAACCTTCCGAAAACTCATGAGATACCTCATGAGCTAATAGCATGAGCTGCTCATGAGATTCTATTGATTGCTATGCTACAACATTGAGAGTTCACGAGTAGCTCATGAGGTATCTCATGAGAAACTCATATGAACTTCTCATGAGATTGGAGGGATTGCTACGGCGCCAGGGTGTGATATCTTGATGTGCGGTTCGGTTTCGTATCTTTGTTCATATCTTTGAATTTGTTCGAAAATGTAAAATAAAATATAATGTATTAATATGAATCTGTCAGTTAGAAAATACAGCCTTTTTTCATTCTTTACTAGGTTTTGTTCGAATGACTGCATGGAGACTAAACCTACCACTTATATTTATATTTCTCAATCATTTTTGAACTGTAACTTATTTACTTGAGTTTTCATTGTTATCTTTTTCAATGGGCTCCAGTTTGTTTTTCAGAAGCAATTGTCAGATTATGTGGTACTCATCCGTGCGAGAAACCGAAAGACAAGTCTTGTCAGTTCAATGTGAATCCTTGGACGGAGTCGGAACCGTCGTTTTGTTCGGCAGAGGTATAGTTTGTAAATGTTATGTGAGCAGCTACAGTATACAATCGAAACCACTTTACAGATTTTCTAGTTGAATCTTCGTTGTTCATAGATGTACAGAGACCGAAACTGTGTAATTTTTTATTTAATATATAAGTAACTTTTGAAGTAGTATTTACTATAACTGGTTCATTAATTGATGTATGTGTAACTTCATTCTAGTAAAATGTCTTTTATTTGTTTTATCTATTTCTGTTTATTCAATGCTAATCGTTCAGACTGCAATGACAAATGACAAGAACGAGTGCAACAAGGTTTCTTATTCATCACTTCAATGTTTCTGTAGAACGGACAACTGCGACAAAAAGGGAACCACGGTGAGCAAACTTTTTAAGTTTCATTAACCGAAGAATGAATGCCTCTTGAACATCGAAAGTCATGTTTATAGAATAGAATAGAAAAGAATAGATTTATTCGTGATTTAACACGTGACTTCCGTTAACGTTTGTAGTTTGAACCCGTTGTTTTCAAAACTCTATGTTTGATCGAAATATGTGAACAACTCTGTGAACTCTCACGGACCAAAGAAACCATGCCTCTTCAAAATGAAAAGCATCATGTTTGTAGTTTGATCTGGTTGATTTTCAGCCAAAATTCGTGATATATGGCATGTTTCGAAGAAACAATGAAAACTTATCTAAAATTACAAATGATATTTCATTTCAGATAGAAGCATGGAAAAAATCTGCCAATGACACATTGGGACCAGAGTTCAGCGAAAAATTTGACGAAAAACTCAGAGAACAAGGTTTGTGAATAGCCATTCACTTTTTGTTTCCCTAATAGCAACAAAGAATATAGATTTTCAAGCGATTCGAATAAGAATATAATGATATTATAGATCGGCGACCATCTTTAAACTCTTCAATTTGATCAGTTCGTTCAATCAATTGAAATAGTTTCAAACGATTGATTGCAATGTTGTTATATTCAGGTGCAATGGTGAAGAAATGTGGAACACAAACGTGTGACACTGAACAAAGGTCATGCTCAATTGAGATCAAGAGCGGAGCGAAATGCGAAACTAAATGTTCAAATGAAGTGAGTATTTGGGAACGTTTAGACTGAAGAATTGCTGGAGTTTCAAGGGTATCATCGAAACTTGATAAATGATCGACGACTATAGATAGTACCGCTAAAACGAATGATTTTTACTTTATTACAAAACCTAGTATATTCCTCACACTAAACATTTGTCTGTTTCAGGATGTTTTTAAACCAGACTGTACTAATCTGAATGAGAACAGCATGCAGTGTTTCTGCGAACGCGATGATTGCCACAGAATAGGACACGTTGTAAGTGTGTGTGTTTGATTTGCTTGAAAACGTCAGAATGAAGTCCGAGTTGTGTTTACAACTCCCCCAAATCTAGCTTGTTGAAAACTATTAGTTTCACTCTTTTACAATTTAAAAAACTGAAGAACTGTCACACGAAACTGTAGCTTTTTATTGGACGGACATTACAAGCGTGTTGAGGTTTTGTTGACTCCGCAATCAAAGTGAAGGCCCGAGATTTCTATCACAAAATATATCTCTGTCTTTGAAAATAATACATAATGTATATGTAGTCTTGATTGCAGATTGATGATTGGAGAAACGTCGCCAACCGAACTGCCACTCTCAATACATTCACTACAGATCTTGAAGATTGTCTACGTGACCAAGGTAAACAAATCATTTTCATCTCTTCAGTATATATGTGTGCAGATGTTCAATAATACAGATGAACAGTTTGAAAAAATGAGAGGAAACTCAGATTCAGGGATCTATCTAGTTTTACAAATCAGAACAAACAATGTTGTTTACATTAAAGGGGGACAGAAAGGAATATTAATATGAAATGCTTACTAGCTTTCCTTTCTGCCCCCCTTTAGAGGCTTTTGTGCGCGAAGGTGTTGGTGAGGAAGCTGTGAAAACTGGGAAAATTCAGTTATAATAAACATGTATTCATCAATTAGTTCAGTTTGCTTCAGCAATGGGGTCGATAATTTGTTATTTTGTTCAGGTGCAACCGTGACAAAATGTGGTTCCGATGTGTGTAAACCGAATGAAGACAAATCATGTCGAGTTTCGACTGGCCGTCACATGGGTTGCTCTTCCGAGGTGACAAATAATCAACAATGTTTCAACAAATAGAAATTGAACAGTTCAAAAGTTGCTGTATATTTCATTCTTAGTCGAACGAGTACATTCTGAACATATTCATTATTGCACTTCTCTGATTGATTTTGACTGAAACGGTTTGTAACTGGGTTAATATTTTTCACAGATATTTGTATTTTCAGGATGGTCTCGATGGAATGTGCAAGGAAGTGGACGGAAATATCGAGTGTTTCTGCAAACACAATGATTGTCATCTGAATGGAACAACTGTCAGAAAATATTTCTATTATACTATTTTCATATTATTTTCTCTCTACTGGAAGTTCAAACTGTAGTGTCTACTCTAACTACGTTTCTGTTGTTCGCAGTTCTCCAAACGACACTTACTCTTGAAAATTATAATTTACATTCGAAGAAAATATATTTCTACGCAGTGCTAAACTCTTTCAGATCGAAAAATGGCGAGACTATGTCAGACGAAACTCCTCTCTGAATCATTCCACTTTGAAATTCGAGAATTCTCTGCACGCCAAAAGTTAGTTTACATCACATACATTTCATTCTAAATCTATTTTCGTGGTCCTTCGTGCTCCCCATTTCCCTATTGAGAGATTGACTTTATTTATGAGCAGTTAATGAACTATTAGTGTTCAATAATGCAATTTTAATACAGATTGTCAGCATCTCTTTTTCTCAGATTTGACAGTCACAAATTGCGGCGACAATCACTGTTGGGGTGGAAAGGACAAGTCCTGTCAAATGACAATTCACAAAAACGGGACAGACTGTCAACTGGAATGTTCCTTCGAAGTGGGTTGCATGGACAAGTTTGAACGTTTGATCACAACAAGCTGTTGGTTCTATTATCGATGTATGTGAAAGTTCGAGGCTTGTTTGAATGTTTCACAATGAGCGGTAGCTTGACTCTGTAGCCAATAAATACAATAGGTTTGAAGCCCGTAAAGTTTTAGATTATAAAACTTGACAATATTTGGATTTATTTGTACATAATTATATTGAACTAATGAAACTTAACTAATTCATATTGTTTTTGCAGTACGTTATTCACGTTACTGTTGATGCAAAACCGTAACTAAAATTAAATCTAAGGCATCTGTTGACCTATACGTTTTGGTGTACACGCAAACCCCCTCAAATCGTTACTATTCCTGATTCCACAGATTTTTGATTTCATTTTATCGATTTCATCATATTTATCCTGTTGCCAGGGTTCATTGCAAGACGACTGCGTTCTGTCATCAGACAATAGAACCACACACTGTTACTGCAGAGAAGACGACTGCCACCAGAAAAAAAGCACTGTGAGACAATTTGTTTTCAGCTTTTGGTTTTGAGTGCTGGCGGTGGGGTATAGGCAAGATGAACCCTCTTCTATACTCTTTATTTATTGCTTCAACACTGTTCATTAACTCTATGATATCGATTACACTACGTTCATCAGTGTAAAAAAGTTGAGATAGCATACCAGAAAATTGACGTGTATTTATTTTGGCTCGTTGGTGAGCAACACGCGCGCGATCGGCAAGAGCGTACATGTATCGTTGTTGAAAGGCGGTTCATTCAGTTCGGAACTATTCTCAAACAGCTGTTTCCTCGAACTACAAACAAATTCGATCATCGCAGAACGTAGCTAAACTACCGGTTGTCAGTCAGTGTTTTTCCGAGGTGGACCCAATAACATTTGCGCTAAATGGCGTAATTGAACCTAATAGGACTTCGATTGTCAATACATGATACAATAGAATAGAATAGAATGGAATAGGTTTATTCGCGATTCAACACATGACTTTCCACATTGCTGGATGAGGCACTCCGGTTGAAGAAACAGAAGAAGAAACATTTAGATGATGAAAAGAGTATTGTGACCCTGTGACGCGCTCCGAATGATTGATGCCTCATAACATTGGACGGTGATTGTACCTGTTTCTGTAGGAAAACAGTATTTAGGAATTATTTTCGGAAAGATGTTGCTAATTGTCATGTTTGATTTTTGTAGATCGAAAACTGGATCGACAGACTGAATCTGACAAGGAATCAAACGATCGAAAAACTGGACACATGTCTACATGTCAAGGGTAAGGACTTTGTTGAATATTCACAGTGATGATTTAGAGTTTGGATAAAAGCAGAAAGAGAAAGAAAAGAAGGAGGGGCTAGGAAAAGAGAACGATAGATAGGAGAACTAAGAGAGAAAGACAGTTACAGTTAATAAAGATAGGAGGAGTTAGAGTCAAAGTATGAAACATAGAGAAAAATGAGAGACTATAGAAAGAAAATGAAACACGACACAAAGAGATTGAGAGGAAGAAGGAGAGGTAGAGAAAAATAGAATAAAAAGACAGAAGAAAATGATGGGAAGGGAAAAGACTTGAAGAAAGTAGTTCTATTCTAGGTTCATTAGTCAAAAGTTGTGGTGGCGTGCGCTGTGAGGATGGCAAACGTTTTCTGTCCTGCAAGATTGAAGTTGGAACGGATGGATCGAACTGTGTGGTTGGGTGTTCCGAAGAGGTGTGTCATATCAACTATTATTATTTATTATTATCAAAATTTATTCATTGTTATGATTAATTATTATTATTATTATACTTTAGATTTGATATTATAAGCATTGTAGTTCGATCCCAATAGTCGATTGTCTAGAATTGCGATTGAAATGCGGAGCAAACTACCAACACATAGGACAACATATAGGATTTTTCAAACCGTCGTGGACACCGTACCATCGATTTTGTAAAGGGTGGGGTTTGGCGAAGGGCCAGCCAGTCTTCGTATCATTGATCTACACACTCTCAACTGCTGGCAGATAATCAACAACCGCTCGCCCCGCATCGCTCGATCAATCGAACCCTTTGCTGTCTTTATGGGGAAAATGGCGACTATACATCATAATGACTTGGTTTGAACTAAGCGAACTTCATAGGGGCTTCAGGGTGGGAAATTATCTGCCTGGTAGTTCGATCCTCTAAGTTTTCATTTTTTCGTGATTTCTGATGTGTCTGCATATCGAACCACGACGGAAGGTTGATCATTACTCCAACTTTTATGCAATATGAATAAATAACGGAGCAATCGATATTGCATAAGAAGTTCTCCGTTCAAAGTATAAAACCTAGTCGTTTACCAAGGTTCGCCCACCAAATTGGTCACTAGTTGATGGCAAGTTGTAAAATCAACGTGTGGTACACAATTGTGCACCAAGTTGTTGGTAAACTGTCTAAAACTTTATTTACAACTTGGATGTTTCGGCGAACTTCGGTAAATAACTCGGTTTTTAACTTCAGAGCATTCGTTTTATATAATTGTATTTGCAGGATGGTCCTGCCAACGAATGCACAACGAAGAACAATACCATTCAGTGTCTCTGTAGAAAAAACAACTGTGATAAAGACAAACGAATGGTCAGTTTAATTATTGGTTAAAGATTTAAGCTCAAGTGAGAAACGAACAGATTTCGAATGGAAAAGTTTTGTCCAAAACTAACCAGCGTGTTCAGGCGTAATAAACGCCCTATGATAATCGTGACCAAACAGAAAAAAATGCCGCACCAATTGAAGTAAATATCATGTTTCCATCCACCGTAATGAGAGTCCGTTTGCTGTTTTCTGTTACGTTACGTTACGTTACGTTACGTTACGTTAATGTACGCTACGTTGGAATAAGTTGATTTTTAGACAAGTTTTCGCAAATAAGAAAAAAAGAAAAGAGAAAAGGCATGTAAACCTCATTTCAGGTCGGACAGTGGAAATCGAGTTTTGGAGAGAATGGGTTGACGCCATTCTTGCATGGTTGTCTTCACAGGCTACGTTGGTTTCATAAAATAAATTCATAAAATATCTGCCTCGTGTGAGACTCGAACCGGCCCCAAAAAAGTTTACCTCATGCAATCAAAAATGTGTTGCAATGTCATAATGGTAACGCAAGAATGACTAAAGGATATGGGAAAGTTAGGGTCATTTCTAGGAAGCGCGGACGCTTACCACTATACCAACTAGGCTTATGGCAGGTTGTGGACGATTTGTATATACGTGTTACAAAATATCACAAAGTGAGATATATATATAGTATACCCCCGCTTTTCTTCCAACGACAACTATACCTGTTTTGATCATGGTAAACCTAACTCCTAACTTTTGAACAATTTCCCTATTGTAATGTAGTGATATATAATGTATCGATACTCGACAATTAGGCTCTTTTATTTTGAAATTAATGTTTTTTGTTGAATTCGCAAAATGCATTTTCTCGTGTTTTGATTATTAGTTTAAATCGACGAAGTTGTGAATCATACCAACAATTTATTCTTCACTTTTTCCAGATCCCACGACGGTACGATCATCATATACAACTGGAGAGAAATCATTCCATTCCATTCTCTTTTTATTTATTTGTTTCTTCTTCCCTGCCTCAACTCTTCTTTTCTGTCGCTTTTCAATCTATCCACCATCTCCTGACTCTCACATCTTTTGTTTTATAACAAGTTCTTTTTCCTTTTCTCTCTTTTCTTTGTCAATTGTTAATCTCTCTCTCACGCTCTCTCTCTCTCTCTCTCTGTTGCTCTTTCTATTTTCTCCGCCCTCTTTGTATTTTTTTACTCATATTCTTATTCTAGATTCGTCCATTGCGAACTGTCGGTCCGAAAGTAGTCAAACAATCTAATTTCACGGTAAGATTTCAATTTGTTTCCTTTCTTTCCTCTCAATCAAATATTTCCTAATCACTGATTATTTAGCGAACATAAGTGATTAATCTCTGTGGTACTTGACTGATACTGGAGTGAAACCAGACAAACACAAAGCACACCCCCGGATATATGTTAATGTTCAATAATATACAATTTTCAATGAAATTATACACAATTCAATATTGTGTTTTCAGGGCCAAACTCTCAAAGATCTGCAAGGGAGACTGGCAGCAGCCAAACGGAACGCACAACCGCTGGTGCAGCAGAAAGAAGAGTCAGTTTTATGATTTTGATGGAGACTATTATTTGGATCGGTCCTTCTAACTACAATGTATCACAACCGAAGCGAAGCGTTGTGATTGGTCCACATAATCGTCCTTCTTTGGAAGTTTTGTTGAAATGATGCTCACGTGAGCGTTGATCAAGATATCAGAGAGAAGTGGAGATGTTAGTCGTGAGAGAGTCAGATTCAATTAAATGTCAATATTATTCGAATATGGTTACAAAAAGAAACGAAACTCTACCAATGTGGAGAGGAAGAAAAGACGAGTTTGAAGAAACTATTCGATTATTTGATGATTTACGCCGACATGAATTGAATTCGTTCTTTTTCGTGGCTGCGAATAAAGAATGAACCGAGCCTAAAATTGTGCACAGAGAAAATGATTCACGCAGATAATATCAGTCAGCGTACAGTAGATCATTCTTACAATGTCATACATTACGAGCTTTTTTGTTTACTATGTATTGCGTGGAGAGGCGCAAAAAGGCGCTGGGCAAGGAAGAAAAAGAAGAAAAAGTTCAGTTTTATGCGACTTCATTGCTATTTTTGGCGTGTACATCTCAATTGTTTGGTGACTCATCATTTTTCAGCGGTGGTTTCACCTTCAAATGGTGGTACATCTTCCTCATCGTCGCTCTTTTGGTAACGATTGGACTGTTTGGCGTCGTTATTTGGTCGGCGGCTACTAGGAAAAAGAGATGTGGGTGTTTATAGATACTATTCGAAAACTTGCCTTAAAGCCTTAAGTACGTAATTGAATTAATCCTTAAGTCCGGAAGTTTCATCTTACGATCAAAGCAGGACAGTAAGAACCTATAGGGTTAATCCTGTTTTTCTACTTCTGCTTTTCCTTCAAAAAACACTAACAAGGTTCTGGTTGCTTTGCGCTGGCACACAAGTCGGTTGTTATTAATATAGTTTCGAATGTAGTAGTATATGCATCTGTCATATTCACTAATGAGTGCCGTTTATAGTGGGGGCCAAATTTAATAATTACTGTCTTTCGCCGGAATCGAGCCTGCGAGCAAAACGTAGCAGGGCGCTAACAATTGCGCCATAAGTGATCATAATTGGCAAGCGTTGGAACCGAAGACATGTGTGCGTACACAGCGGAATGTGAGCTGTACAGTACCCTCCCGCCTTTCCGTTGGCGACGACTATACGATGACGGTTACCGTCATTTCAGGCGAAAAATATTGGAAAGCCCGAGAAGAAGAAGAGAAAAAGAAAAAAGCAGCCGCCGCAGCCGCCGCCCAAAAAATGCGTCAAATGTCGAAAGAAGCTGAGATGGAGGTCCTATCTGAGAAGGACATCATCAAGAAGGGACCACACCATCTGCAGAGCAAGTTCAAGGGAGACATGGTAGGTGTTTATAGTTTGATCTTGTTGACTCCTGGTTAGACTGAATATAACGTGGCGTGGATTGAGCTCAATGAAAGATATCTTGCAATTAGCAGACTAGAAGAACTTTGATAAAGTGTTTAGGTATCACTGCAGCGGAGTCCAGTTTACGGTGGAATTGCGCGCAAAGCGTAAATTGATACCCACTGCCAACTCACCTTTTTTTGAATGAAAAGTTGTAAGCCCTTAACCTTTTTCCAGAAACATTTGAGAGACAACCAGAAATCAGAAAGTATTCACGACAAAGTGGAATTCGTTCCTCAACTCAACGAGGAAGTCGAAATTGGCTCCGACGTGGAAGTGATCGATGTAAGTTACAATTATTCAGTCCGATATCATGATGGAATTCGGGATTGAAACTGAAAACTTAGATTTAATTTCAATCGAAATAGCACTTTCAAGTTTGTGGGGCAACTCTGTGCGATAAAAGAGTGGTACCCAATGGGACTAAAAACGATTGTGACTATCTGAGTGATGTTTCATTCCTCCAATTTGTTTGCCCCTGTGTTATGAGATTGTTTGCCCCAATTCAGGGAATGGAACAACAGTCGTACGCGGAAACGATGTCAGTCAGTCGAATAGACAACTTCAATACTGTCAGGGTCGGTTTTTCCATCTACTCAAGTGAGACTGCTACAGTAGTATGGTTACGGAACTTCGTTTCGTATGAACACATCTTATCGGGCGAAATGATAATTGTGAATAATGTTAGAAACCGTTGATCTAACAACTGAGCAATCATAGATCGAGTGGTATCATTGTAATTGTTCACATTTGACATTTGGAAGAGGGTCTTTCCCCGTTCAAATCGTACATGAGCCAAGAATTTGAGAGAGCACCAAATGCATTTGTGTCGAATACATGAACGTGTTGTATAATTATTCTGAGAAAAAAACGAAAACCATTCGAAATTTTTTCACGTGTCACGTGAATGTGTGGTAACGTTTTTCGATTGCAGCAAGTCAGTTCCACCGCGTCGATTCAAAACTGAATGAAAGGCGAGAGAAGAAGATCTAATAACACTACGAAAGACTCTGCCGATAATGTTGTTTGTGTACTTTTTGGATAAAAATGTCTGTACACTAATTTTTTTCTGAAAAAAAATCATCATTTTGAGAAATTAAAAGCATTCTACTGCTCGTTTAGTTCTTGATTGAACATTTCTGAATCTGCGGATTCTCGATTATGTGTTTTGAAAGGCAATTGTATTTCATAAGTAGACGCTCATTGAAGTAATTTTCTCTCAAACACTTCGAATCACTAATTAGTGAAATAACCGTTTCATTAAGAAAGTGATGAGGTCATGGAGAATGTTTCTCTTGACAACAGAAACAACGTAGGAATGGTATACTTTATCCAGAGGAGAGGAGCTCAGGCATCTCAAACAATACCTACACCAATAAGGGAAGAAGGGGCGGGATGCTATGCCCCTAGCAAACAGCATGACGCATACAAGAGAGAGGAATTTTATGAGAGCTTGAACATACAGAGTCATGGAATCAATAGCTTCGGTGGCGAATACTTAGTATATACACAAAATTCATTTCAACCAAAAAATCGAACCATTTATAAAAAAAAATGTAATTGCAAATCTGATCATTTCAAGCCACAAATAGGAACACTTCTCGACCAAATACTCTGTCTTTCAGTTGAAAAACATTTCATTGTGATAAAGTTCCGTTTTCTGCCGAAAATAAAAGTGTCGTTTAACGGAAGGGAGGAAATCAAAACAAGACTGTTCTTGTTGCTTTTTGTGTTTATGTTATGATCTGAAAATATACAAATGATGCTATTTCCCCCTACAGTATAAAGCTTGCGACAACCTGATTGGCCGGAACTATACAAACTATAGCCAGAAATGATCAATCGTTTTACTGAGACAGATCCCAGCCAATTGGCCAGTCACTGTTTTCATTGGCTACACGAGAGAGTGTGCAGGTCAGAGAGACGCAGACTGTATTGGCCTGTCTGCACGTCATTGACCTGCATGATCTCTCGTTTTCGTAGCTGGCCAATCGCAGAAAATTGGCGCTAATCGTTCTGAGTAGTTTCGTTCTTTGTAGTTTGGACTCGACAAGCCTTAACCTCCCGGTAGTTCGACCAAAAAGCAATCATACCAAACTACAAATATGGGTTGAAACAATAAACGTCGTTATGAAAAGTTCGAAAATTCTGAATTCGAATTTGAGTTTGAGTAAAGATGGAACCCAGACAGAGGAGAAATTTCCACAGACTTCCAGTTACGGAAACGTGTTTCCGTGCGTGAGTTTCCCGTTCAAAACCGGTAGAATCCAGACACGTGAAGACCGGTTTATACCGTGCACTTTCGGTTAGACGGATATTTTCATATAGTTAGGGTAGTTATTTTTCCCCCTTCCTCCACCCAAGGAGGTCGAGATCTCCATATCGGATGCTACTCTTGCGGGCAATTCTAAGTTAGTTTCACACTGAGTATTCTAGAAGAGATCTTACCGTCATATATTGTCAGAATTCACATCTTCTTCCACCCTCCTTTCTTCTCTGTTTGCTCTCATGCTCTCTTCCACCTCTTCCGTTTGTTATCCTTGTTGTTGTTCGCTTCGAACTTTCCCGATGCACTGGCTGAAAGTCAGCAAAGATCGAAATGTTCAGGCTTTCATCCCACTGTTTCACTTTTTCAATAAAATTCTATTCGGTAGTTGATAACATAATACTATTCCCTCTATTCTGTTTCAGTTGCGTCGGTAATATCAAGTGGACTCTGTTCATGTCGTTGCAAACATGGCCAACGTTGCCGTCTCCAGTTCAACGATTTGTACGCCACATGCAAAGTTGGCTGTTCTAATAAGGTGACTTTCTGGTCTAATGACTATTTATTAATCCGTAAATGTATGTGAAACACTATTTAAGATTATTCGACTTTTCCAGCGTGCGTCTTATTGAATGTATGATATGTATATGCTTTTGTATGCAGCTGCCATAGTCTTGCTGAATAGTACGAAAAACGAACGACGCGTGAAAGAAAGTATAATCGTCGCCGACAGAAAGGCAATAGGGTACTGTATATCTCACTTTTTGCTACGTACGCACACATGTCTTCTATTCCAAAACATGCCCGTTACGTACTATAATAGCGCAGTGGTTAGCGAGCCGCGCTGAATATTTTGCTCGCAGGTTTTGCTCGCACATACATTTATAAATTTGGCACCCACTATACTTGCTGGACTCATGTCACATACACCTTGCAACTGCACAACGTCCATTATGTCTAGAAGACCTATTCCTTGTGAAATTGACCTGATTTCTCAGCTTTGAGAGCAACATAATGTTGTGAAAACCGAAAACCCAAAAATATATTAGTTCCAGAGAAGTTTAAAATGCAATGCACCAATATTTGTTCAACTAAAACCCTGTATGTTTCAGAACTGAGTATTGATGAAACACCCTTGAAACGGTCAAACCGTGTTAACAGCGAACTGTGAACCATTGAAATAAATATGGCTTAACTTATTCCTATCTACATGTCTTCTCTTTTCTGTGTGCGAAAGCCATATTCTCCGAATGTAGATGAATAAATGAAATGAATAAATAAATATTTCAGGTATTTCCACAAAACACGTGTGACATGGGAGTAAAAGGAGACGACGTGAAGTGCTATTGCTCCGGAAACGACTGCTACAAGGCCGAATCAACAGTGAGCAATGATTTTTTGTTCGTGTTTTTGTGGCTTAAATAGAATCTTCATTCTCGAAACCCTGCCTGAAAGTAGTCAACGTTCTTTTGCTTTACTCAGATGAAAAATCGAGGGACTACTAGGCGCCAGGAACGAGATTTTGGCAGCAAAGGGCCTCAAAGATTTCCTTTGCGGTCGCGATTTTGTAGCCGAAACAGCACTTTTTAGGACCTAACAGCCTCGTGACTTTTAATGTTTGTTGTTAATCGATTCAACCAGTAGCTGTCTTTGTTGGAGAATCGACGAGTACACATAGTTTACTTTTGTTTTTTCGACCATGTCGATTCTGTTAGCGACTTTTAGAAAATATTGATGTCTTCAAAATCCACCTTTTTCATTATTTCTAGCAAAAGGCATGGCACATCAAGGTGGGAGCGGCGTATCACAAGGCGCTACACAATTGTCTGATCAAAAAAGGTATCGGGAGGACTGTACACTAGAAGTTAATTGAATAGTCACGTAAAGTGAGCATTCTAATGAGGAATCGTGCACTTTACCATTGCACGTTTCTGAATTCTACTGTGTTCAACATGTATCACGTGACTCTGCAGTTGACTAACAAACAGTATAGATAAATTTTTGTTCAAACTCGAAATACAAAGTTTAGCCGAGAACAATGAGTTCAAACTACAATAACAGTGATACAGTGTTTTTTTCGAATGAGAGAGAGAGAGCCAAAATTGTCGTAAACAATCCATAAAGACCAAGTACATTATGAAAATAGCAAAACCGCAAGTTAACTGTAACTTTGTGATAAATATAGATCTTCCGTGCGTCAGAACATAACATGTTGTAAAAGTTCGAAACTTTCATACCGTATATGTGTAATTTCGAAAAATAGAAGAGTGGTGAGCTATTCAATGGCAATAGTGGGGTAGCAATTCAGATAGCGCACTTATTGATCTCGCAATCGTTCCAACCTCATTAACAACTTACAATGTTGTCAAACAAATAATTGGTCAATAAAAAATGAAAACTTTATGAAGTTCTGGGATAATCTCTAAACGTTTACGATTGTTTTCTATTTCTACCGTACCTGGCGCGACGATAATTTCTACCGATTTTGTGAGATCATGTATCTCACAACGTATCTCGTGTTGAAAAGTTAGCAGCTATGTCGCAGATACTGCTCACCATACGATAATAGAGAAAAGTGGACGAAGTACGAGATGACTATCTTGTTGTGCTCACGTCTGGCGTCGACGCAAAATACACCACCTTCTATTTGTTCGATTTTTTTCGTAGTTTGTATAGTGTATACTAGATTGTATATCAGTACAATTCTGTATATCTGCATAGTCTATATCAAGTTTGAATAAGAATTATATAGAATAGAATAGAATAGAATAGATTTATTCAACATGTGACTTTCCGCATTTTGAAATGTGGCACTCCAACTGTTGGATAAAAGAAGGAAAAAAAATAGATGGAAGAATGGTATCCCTGTTACGCGCTTGTAGTTATAGATGGATGCAATTTGCAGTGTAGTACGATTGAACGCTGATTGTACCTGTTTTTGTAGTGACGTAATTATTATGAAACACTTTCGGGATTATCTATTTATACTATTGTGTATATAGTGTCCATCGACGGTTCACAGCTGAAAAAACCATAGAAACACATTTATATGATGTATATAGTTTTATCTTCATGAGCTCACGAAAAAATAACGAGATTGCAGATTGTGTACCTAACCGTATAATATAAATGCAGGAGCTGTTTCCCATATTCGTGGCCCCGCTCCTCCCGTGAGACCTCCCGTGAGACCTCCCGTGAGACCTCCCGCGAGACCTCCCACTCCCGTCCCGGCTCCCCCGAAACCGAAGATCACCTGTGGTGGCAAAACATGTTCATCCAATGCCAAGGGATGTGCAATAAGAGTGGACACAAATGGAAACAACTGCAGAGTCGAATGTTCTTTGGAAGGGGTTTGTTTTTTTCTCTCGAAAATTGATTGACTTGTATGCCCGATGCTTCTTGTTTCATTTTTAAAAAACGGTCTCTTCAAGCTTGTCAGGAAGTATCATTGATTGTTACAATGTCAAGTCCATATTTGGATCAAATCATGGCTCGGCCACATTCTATTGATTCAGCCTTTCCCTGGCTTGAACGACCGAACTTTTTTCATTCGAATAGCCGGAAACATTCGTAACAAATATTTAAGGAAAACAAGAAAAGCAAATGTGAGCTGAATGGGAATACGGTTCGGTGTTTCTGCGTCGGGAATGAGTGCCACGACAATAAGTTTACGGTGAGAGAAACCCTGTTGGCATATTTGTAGCACCCCTCCCCCCCCCAAACAAAAGTGGTGGGGAACTGTATTTTCTGTACAGTATTTCCTAATGTCCTCCTTTCTTTCAAATTTTTTATATTACGGGAAATTCCGTGTTCTAGCGTCGTTTACCAAACCATTAGTTTTTTTTTGAACTGGTTTGTGGTTGCAGTATCTTGTTAGGTAACCTACTTCGAAATAATGGCTAGGATGTGAGGCCGTATGCATGAAACATCCCGGGTCGGGTTGGGATGGCATCTCGACCTGAATTCGCCTTTTATTTGAAGAACAGGTCGTTTTTTTCTGTATCACAACTCACTTTTTTCGAACAGTCAAACTACGCCACTACATTTCCAGGCGCTTTCGTGGCAGATGAGTTCCGATGATGTACGCTTCACAGGCTGGACGACCGATCATTTGGATAAGTGTCTCATGGATCACAGTTAGTTTCTGTGTTCTTACCTTCAAGATGTTGCTTAGGAAACACACCTTCTCTCCTTTTTAGTTTACAACAACTTTTCTAACTAAAAAAGTGTGAGCAGCTTCGAATATTTCGGATAATGGAAACGTGACAGCAACAAAATATCTCTGATTTTTTTCCATTTTCAATCAATTCGAACGAATTTTACGTCAAATACTTATTCGCAAATTTCAAAATCACTGAATTTCAGACCTTTTGAAGCTAACCAACGTTCGGTGTGACAACAAGCTATGCTACGAACACAGAGATTCGTCATGTAGATACGAGATTTCTTCCGACGGCGCCTGCCATGGAAAGTGTCATTGGGTAAGAGTTACAATACAAATGAACGAGGAATTTAGACTAAGCTGAGAAGAAACAGGTCTCCCAATTTGGCTTGAAGCGAAGTTCTAAAATATACCACCTAAGTGTACTGCTAGGACTCATGTGGATGTTCCTGAGGTCGTATGCATGGAACATCCCGGGCCGCGTTGGGATGCTATTCCGAGCTCGATTAAGTTTTTTCCCGGCCGATGGAGGTCGGTATAGCATCCCAACCCGGTTCGGGATGTTTATGCATACGGCCTCTGGCATCTATAGAGTAGGCACCACCAAACTGCAAACCATTTTGAACCGGGTACGGTCGACGGTGTATGGAATGGAGCTCATCGCACCAATTTTTCGTGCTCTTGATCAGATAATCGCCCATCTTCTGCAGTTAGGAAGTTGCAAACGATTGCTGCGAACTGCCTAATAAGTGTATATCGTATGACCGTTTGGTGTCTCCGTAAAATATTACATGACTGCTTTCATCTATCGAAACTGGTTGAGAAGAAATTCTTTGGTTGCAGGTCAATTCCATACACACCTCTTGCGAAACCGCCAATGGGAAGATTACCTGCTCCTGTGTGGGAAACAACTGTGACAAAAAAGATGAAACGGTGAGAAACTCTTTTTAGACTATATGATCACATAAAACAGACAAAAAATGCTTTTTTCTAGAACAGTAAGTAATGACATATATTCAATGGCTATTTTCTGCTAAAATGGTTTCAAATTTCGAAATTTGGTCCATCGTACAAGTTGATTCGAAAAGAAAGAATGGTCCGGTTTCACATTTGAAAATGTTTCTAAGATGAGCAGTGTTTCCTCCTTACACTGAACAGTTCTGCTATAACTGACTTTTCTACCACTAAATGAGATGCGTTCCGACATATCTCACAGTTCACGATAGAAACTGCACAGAATGGTACATCTCATGGAATGAAAATTTGGTGCGTTGACAATATTTGATGTACTTTCCATTAAAACTGCACGACAATCGTAATTCCAGCGATACTGATCAGTGTTTCAGGCTCGTGCGTGGTTGAGAACGGGTGGTCACGCAGCTTCAAAGTGTCTCAAGAAAAAAAGTACAGTAATGCAATTTCTTTCATTTTTTGAAGTATATTTGAAGATATTATTTTATTAAGTTCATCAATTCAAGAGGGCGCAATTGATTGTGTTCCCTTTCTTGAGCACGAACAACTCAAGAGGAGCAATCTTGAATCAGTGGTCACGTCTGGTGATTTAGACAGAATGTACCACTTCTGTTTCTATTTGTCTTCAACGGTTTTCTAGTTAATATTGTGTATATCAGAGATTTGACTGAAAGTAACATATTTTTGATCAACAAACGTAGCTTATATATATAATGCATGTGACTCTATCATTAGTTTGATATCATTGCCTTTCTGTCGAATATCTAGAGTGTATCGATATTAAATTCTCTGAAATACTTTTCTCGTTTGTAAAATATACCAATACAACTAATCAGATTTTCTAATTTCAGATATTTTATCGTACAAAACGTGTGGTGGCGATCAGTGTCTTACCAGCGAATCTAGATCCTGCAATCTTTTAATCGACGAAACATACAAAACATGTGATGTAAAGTGTTCTAATTTGGTTAGTTCATAGCTCACGTCAATTTTTCAACTCGTGTTGCAAATAGACGAAATTAGAGTTTTGAAGATTGAACACGGTTAGTGAGGGGGGGGGGTGTTCCATTTTGATGTGTTAATTTGTTTTCGCGTACATTAAACTAACTAACATGAACTAAAAACCACGCGTTTTGAATAATGAATCCTAGAGGTTGTTCAAACTGATTGTGAAAACTGTTGAGTACGTATGCTAGAAGATCCCTGCACCATCATCCCATCCTGCGTCTCTCGCTCTGACTCACTATTTCGTCTCTTACATCTCGACGGGATGTAAGAGCAGAGAAATAGCGTATGATTGAGGAGACGCAGGATGGGATGAAATAAGGATCTTCTAGCATGTGTACTCTGCATTTCTAAAACAGAAAGAAAGAATAACCATCATAACTGAAGCCCTGTACTTTCGAATGGTGGTTTAAATTAACCAATACCGGAGAAAACAAAAAAAACAACAATCAAAATGAGGCTAAGTCTGAATAAGATAACACCAGCCCCGTGAGGCTACCATTGAACACTACACGTGTTTCATCAAATTCCACATTTCGATTGATCGGAGAATGGTATTTTCTTGTTATAGGACGCTGCCACCGCTCGATGTGAGAAATCTAATAAAATCACTTGTTTCTGTGATGGCGAGAAGTGTTTCACAAAACAACCCATGGTAACAAAGTTTTCCTCAAGACTATTTCAAGGATCCCGCGATCGAATCTCGAAAACGAAACATGTTTCACTTGAACCTGTAACTCTGCACCATTAAACGTGTGATTTTTGTAGAATTAACCTATGATTATTACTATTATCAACTTTTGCATTTGGTTTACTTGAACAAACCTGTTTTGGTTATGGCATGTATTCACATTACAACTTTTAGCAGGTGATTTATTTTCAGATCGAAGAACTAATAAGAGTCCGACGCGGCCACCACGATTTTACTGGAAACTTGAAAACGTGTTTGATTCGGAAAGGTTGGGATTGAAAACTTCAACGAAGTCTAAAAGTGATTCGTGGAGTGATTCGCGTTCCACGTTGAAGTTCACCCCCTGATTTCTGGCTACACTGTCGATAGAATACTATGAATATATAGTTCGTTTCATTCCCACTGAGACTCGTTGGCATGGTGCCAAGATTTTTGGATGACTATTTCTTAGAGCACACATAAGTATTCCAGGAACTTTTTTCATTTACGGGTTCTTGTGAAACTTAACAACCGTTGACAGAAAACTTCCGTATTTTGAACAACTCCAAAGTGGTGAACAATTGCTTGGAATATTCATTGGCACGCTGCCAAGTCTCAGTAGGAATGACCGGAACTATAGATGAGATTATAAACATAGTTGTATGTTAGCTGTGAGTTCACCTTTTTCGTTCACCTCACACCTTATTCTAATCGTTATATCAACTCAAAAGGAGCCAATGCTTAAATTGGAACTTTTTGGCCAGTTCTGAGTTTTATAGTCTAATTCCAATACACCGACAATTTGTATCCGTAACAAACCTCATGGCGTAATGGGTTAGACAACACTATTTTAGATACACGAATTTCCCATACAAAAATTTTGTAAAACTGTCTTCAACCAGAGTGTAATTCTCAAAACATGACACATAACGCTTTTGGAACAAAAATATTCCACTGTTACAATCAGTAGAGCTACAAAGTCGGTTAATGTGGCAATATGACGTGAATGCATAAATCTCAAGAAATGAAGAACATTTTGATTAAGGTGTCTACCCATCAACGACAAAAACCTGTGGACGTTTTACCTGTTTTACCGGGGAAAATTCATGTCGACTGGTGTTTGATAAAAACGGATGTAACTCCCTTTGCTCGTTTGAGGTATAGTGCATTTCATTCGAACGCGGACTGCTACAGTATTCCGTCCTACATTCGTGAGATGGCGGTTTTCGTTTCAAAACATATGATTCACAGACAGTATTTTTTAGTATTTAGTACAAAGCTTGTTTCGATTGAAGTGGACATAAGTAAAACCAAATGCGGCTGACCCTCCTCCATCTAATTAGCGGCAGACAAAAAACAAGTTATATCGATGAAGTTCTTAGCTCGGAACAACAAAAATATTTTCAATGGCAAGACTACTGCGGATTAATCTAGGTTATCGATTAGTTTTATCGATTCTAGATTGGATTAGTTTCATTGATTGCCTATGTTTTACCGATAAGTTATTATCGGGATCATTTAAGTTCTTAGCTGTGAAATAATTTTGTTCCAATTGCAAGAAAAAAGGTAGAATCCGCAAACAATCCTGAATATATCTCATCAGTATCGAACGAACTGGCCTTAAAAAACATTCGAAAAATAATAACAATTATTCATTCCAGACTGTTTCGAAAAGTCGATGTTATAATCGAGGCAGCTCTGTGGAATGTTTCTGCAAAGACGACAATTGCTTTAACGACGCGGAAGTGGTGCGACCGTTTACGTATTTTGGAAATAAGTGTCCCAAACTCTTCTGGAAAAACAATCTTCTGTAAACTCCACAACTAAAAGCATGATGCGGAAGATGATTTTGGTTTTGATATAATCATTGTAGTATTTAGATGATTTGACGACATATCACATAGGAATATTGATCTTAGCATGTTAGTACTTAGTTAGGTCACTTTTCAATAATAATTGTTGGTAAGAATTCTCTGTATGTTGTTTGAGTTCAATTAAACACGACTTTATTGCAAGTAGAATAATTTATTTAAATGAACTCTCTATACATCGTAGATATCGCTTTCAAATCCGTTTTCAGGTACAAACATTGAAAGCAGTTCGAGGAGCAAGTTGGTTCGGTAACAATTTGAAGGACTGTCTCAAGAGAAAACGTTAGTTCCACAATATGATAGACTTGATAAGAGTGTGTAGATCGAGGATACGCAGACGTCAATTTCTTCTCGTTTCCGAACCCTTTACTTCTCATCCTCAACCACGTAATTGGAAAGAGTGCCTGGTTTGTGACCAAGTCTGAGTATTATCGATCTTCATACTGCTTTGTTTCTTAGTTCCTATCCAATATCTACATTCTCAAAACTCGATTCCATGAAAGGCATTGAACATGTCGCAAACATTACTTTACACGCCTTTCACGCAGCGCGACTCGCGATGCGTCTGTTGCAAAAGAACGGAATAGTAACTTTGCAAAAACATTTCTACATTGATTTACTGAAGAGTGACAAACATTCCAGATGTTCTGTCTGGTAAAACCTGTGAAGGAGATGCATGTTTCAAGAACGAAAATTCTTGCCGAATGGAGTTTGGTGCGAACGGTTGCCGATCCTCCTGTTCCACCAAGGTGAGCACCGCCAAATCTCTCTTCACTTTCAGTTTTCAAACGTGTGTCGTTAAACATCTGTTTCGAGAGTTTCAGTTCACCAATCTAGTTCACCGATTGCGGCTTGTGTGGGAGGTTTGGGTCCAACACATGACAAAACATGCTATAATTTATGGAACAAATTATCATTCAGATCATCATTTTCAAAGCGCGCGACGAAAAACAGTAACTCTGTTGCTTCTCAGATAAATATACTTCAAAAATTTGAGTACTACCTTCCATCTTCTTTGGCAATTTTCCATTCTGTTCCTGTGAATTTCAGGCAGTCTCGAAGAATTTCTGCACCGCAAACTCGAATCCATTGGAATGCTTCTGTGAACAGGACGACTGTCACAAGGACCGCACAATTGTGAGAAATCATTCGGGCTTTCTCGGAATCCGTAATCATAAAACTCCCGGTAGTTCTTCCCTAACCTGGGTCTGTCTCTCTCACATGTATTACTTCTTATCTCTCACATCTCGGCGGAACACATGTCGCAGTTTAGCGCAAACTGATAATAGAATGAAAGACGCACGATGGGATAAAAGTGCTAGGATATTGTTATCATACGTATACTGGAAGCATCTTTGTGATGTTTCATTATTTGACTGTATTCTAATCAATGTTTCGTTTCAACATGAACATGAAAAAGATTATATAGACTGACTTATATTGGATGAAAATGTTGAACAATTTGATACAAAAACCATTTCAGGTCGATAATTTGATAAAAAGGCGTGAACTAGCTCCCTTTTCATCTTCACTGGATCAATGTTTGTCGAACAAAAGTTTGTTTCAAATTTGTAATTGGTACTGGAGAATGTGAAAAGTGAAAAAAAAATAGTAGGGAAATGACGCTTCTGTGTGAATTCGCACTTACCTTTCGACCTCAGTAGTTTTCTCAGTTTTCTTCATGAGTCATTTTTCGCAAAAGTGAGAGAGACAAAAACAACTTATATTGATTCTCTCACTTCAGATACTTTTTTATTTTTGGCATGTAAGGTAGTTGCAAGATCCCAACCAAAAGTTGAAACCTTTCAGAAGTTTTCAACAACAAGAAATGTGGAGAAGACAAATGTTTGATTGGACAAAATTCATGCCAACTCAAATTCGATAAAACCAGCTGCAGTGTGAAATGTTCAAAAGAGGTCGGTTTTTATATTATTTCCTGTTAGGCAATTTGAATATTTCATAATTGATCGAACGGAAACTTGTACTTTCTTACTCTCTCTCTCTCTCTCTCTCTCTCTCTCTCTCTCTCTCTCTCTCTCTCTCTCTCTCTCTCTCTCTCTCTCTCTCTCTCTCTCTCTCTCTCTCTCTCTCTCTCTCTCTCTCTCTCTCTCTCTCTCTCTCTCTCTCTCTCTCTCTTTCTCTCTCTCTCTCTCTCTCTCTCTCTCTCTCTTTTTCTCTATCTCGCTTTCTCTGCATTCTTCACATTTCGAAAGTTTCAGGACGGATCGATGAATACGTGCAAACGTGTGACGAATCAAGGACATTATGTGTTAACCTGCCTTTGCAAAGGAGAAGAATGCTACAAGAAGAAACCGATTGTGAGCTTTTTTCAGTTCATCTTTGGATCAGAACGCTACAAACTTTACTTTGTGAAACAATAGAGCGATTAGAAAAGAGAGAAAAAGAGAGATACATAGAGACAAAGAGAGAAAGAGAGCGAGAGGGGGAGGGCCTAGTCCAAGTTGGAAACTACCTTACGAGAAGTTCCAACGAATAGTCGTCGTGTTCTATATGACATCATTTCGTTTTAAAAATGTCGTAACCCAATGCGAAATGGTGCATATGACGTGATAAAAATTTTGTTGTTAAGTGATTGTGAAACGGAGAACAGCGGAATCGCGGGTAGGAAAATGTGCACCGTCTGATCTTTTGTGAAGGCCCTATATGGGCGAGGTAATCTTACAATAAACCGACTTACAGCTTCCTTCTAAAACGGAGGTTTCAGATCGATCAACTAAAAGTGGAACAGAAGAAGAATCCGTTTGGTATCACTCTGGAGAAGTGTCTAACTGGAAAAGGTAGGACTTATCCCTTTAGTCACCTGCTCGAATTAAACTTATTATTTTACAAAAAGTACAGATCTGTTTTATGTTTCAACGGGCACCTAGTCGAATTTTTCGGTTTTTCACCACAGAAGGATTCTGTTTTGTTATGGTTCAAATGGTATGTAAATTGTTCTCCGTTCTGTGAAAATAGTATCTTTCATGTATAAGCTCATGACTCAATCCGTTCCATGCGAAAATTCGATATGATTGAGTATTTCAGGTGTTTTGGTTAACAAAAGATGTGATGGAAAGAAGTGTTTCATTGGTAACGCGGCCTCATGTTCACTCGAAGTCGGATCCAGTTGCAATGTTGAATGCTCTAGTGTGGTGAGTGGTCAAACAATTGAGATATATGTTCCATAATACTTCTATACTATTATATTTGTATTCTATTATCTGAATGTACTACATACTACTGTATACTACGTATACGTGTGTATACTATACTATAATCTGAACCTTGTATGTATACTGTAATACTGTATTCATGATGTATAATGTTCTAAAAACGTTTTTGTTACACTATTTCATTATAAAAACTACCATACTCTAAACTTACTTCGATTTGGGTCATCCAAATTATAAATACAAGCATGTCAACTAAAATGTAATTTTTATAAAGGACGGATCCTCTTCACCTCTGAATTAACTCGATTGATTGGTTTCTCTAAAACTTTAATTCCAATTCAGAATGACTCGATGAACGCATGTCGACCTTATGGAAACGCGATCCAATGTTTCTGTAAAGAGCAAGACTGCCATAAAGATAGAACGATTGTGAGATCCATAATCGAATTTGTTTTAGAGGTTTTAGTACGTTTATTTGAGCCAATCTGCTGTATCAATCAATTAACTTTTTTCAGACCACTTCAAAACAAGTGCTTACTGTTGTATTTCACGAAAAAGTAGACGATTCATTTTGGGAGGAAAACATGTAATAACTAACATCGGACTTCCAGCTGATAATTCGAAAAACGTAATGAGGGTGATTGTCGTATTCACGTACTCAGTACTACTATATAATGATAGAACTAGTAATAGTGTTAATACTGACTTGTAGTACTACGATCATGCTCAGTTGCGAACGTTTTATGATAGCCGGAACACAGTTGCATGTATTCAGATGAATAAATGGCAAGTGGCTGTGGAAGAACTAGTCCCTGCGTTCTCTGATCGATTGGACAAGTGTCTGAATGAGAAAAGTTCGTTCGAAATCTTTACATACGTTAGTCTCAATGATGAAACTTCAATTAAAATGATGGATATACTTTACAAAACGCAGATTTCGCAATTAAAACAAGAAACTTTTTCTCCACATTTAATGTACGTCAGATAACCAATCTTTCTGCTAAAAAATTGGAATCAGAGAATTGAAACGGAGTAAATTTGCCTGCCTAATCTCAACAATATAATTGGAATCAATAAAATGTTTTGCTCGAGTTAGAAGGAAAATCGAAAGATGATGCATGAGATGCAAATGTTGAGAAAGATGATACTTTTATGAAGTTGGAAACTCGGGGTTAAGTTGTTGGGTTAAGTTGGCACATATATTGGTGTTCATTCAGGTGGGCTGAAACTTTCCCACCTCGCTTGTGACAACAAAAAATGTTCCAAGGGAAGAGAAACATGCAAGGTTGAAGCTAAAAAGGACGGAAGTTGCAACATCGACTGTTCCACAATGGTAAGTTTTCTCAGGTAACTTTTTGTAATTATATTTGATGATTGTTTTTCTTTCAGGAAACACTATTCATTTCCGAATCGCGCTTGTATAGAAGTTGTTATCTAAAATTGAATCTATGTATTTTCAGAAAACATTGACCAATCAATGTCAAGTGAAGGGAGATGATCATCAATGTTTCTGTAAACAGGGAAAATGCTATTCGGACAAACAAACGGTATGAATGTTTTTGAAATCCCGTTTCTTTTTTATGTCCTCCACGTGTATATTTCGGACCTAATTTGAGAAAATGCAACATCTATCGAAGGTTGGGGTCACACCACAAGCACAGCAGCACGGATCTGACTCTTTTATCTCTCCTGCCTACATACATGAATTTAGTTTGAGTCACGGAAATTGTACGAAAGTAAATATTCACATGCACTTCAGATCTACACCTGGAAAATGTTTGTAGACGGAAAGAAAACTGATTTTGATGGAGGAGAAAGGATAATGAACTGTATCGATCAGAATGGTGTGTTTTCAACTAGTTGAGATGCAATTTCGGGCTCAAGTTTTACTTCTTAGGCTGCAACCACGCTTTTCACGTCAGCGTACCACGCTCGCATTTTTGGTGAACAAAATATGGATATCGGTTCCCGTCGGCGTAAAACGCCAACTCAATCAATACGCATGGCATGCATTGGTTTACGCCGACGTAAAACGGTCGCGTAAAAAGTATGAACCCTGCCTTAGTCGAAACAATTTCCACGCACGTGTGAAGGCATGATTACTCATGTTTTGACCAAATAGTAAAAATCTTGAATTCTTGTCAGAAAATTACTGAAGCTATAGTACCTGTTATAATACTTTAATGATTTTATTTTCCATTTCAGCTCCATCTACAACGGTACGTCCAGGAAAGAATCAGATATGCAATCTTTCTTCATCAGACAAACGAGTTTTGCTATCATTGTATTTCACTTGTTTCGGTGCGAGTTTCGAGCTCACTACGATATAAAACTAACCGCAGATCTACCGGAAACCCACTTCGGGAAATGTCTGTGGTAAAAGTCGTATATGTATAAAAGTATACATTGTTAAAAAAAACTTATTTGTTTTCACGTGCGGACGTTTAGTAACGCTCGTTACGTGGGATTGTCAGTCTGTAGAGAATAATTTACTACTAACTTAACAAATGGTTTATTATGCCAGATTCGTCCGTTGCGGAAGGTTGTAGCTGCATCTCCCTTGCCCGGAGTCTTCAAGGTAACTCGTTCGAAATATTCAATTCCAGATAATTAGTTTTGGACCAAAGTTCTTGGGTTATTTTCAATCTTAGTCTTTTTTAACAAGACAGGGGGCTTAGAGCCCCTACAGGGAAAATTGTACAATTGCCCCCCCCCCCTCACCTCAGGTCCCCCCCCCCCCCCCGTAGTACTATCACCCCACCCCCCTCCCAATACGATTCCCTATAGAGAGGGGGTGTTTGTAAATTTGGGGCCATTGTAAACGGGGGGTAATTGTACAATGTCGACGTTCAACAATCACCCCCCACAATACAAAATGGGGAGGTAATAGTACAACCCCGGACCTGTTTAACAATCGCCCCCCACTCAATTCAAACCTGCGTAAAGAAGGACGTTGTACAATCACTCCCCTATGGGGGTGGGGGGCGATTGTACTACGGGTCAGATTCCAACCTATTTCGGCTCAAGGGGGGGGGGGGGCGATTGTACAATAAACCCCGTTCGTACTTTTTCAGTCGGCTACAGATTGAGAAATCTATGGTTATTCCCTGTAGTATGCATCGCACACAGTCAATGATCATTCTTAGTTCTCTGCAGCAGAAAAAAATATGACAATTCCCATGACTGAAAGTATGGAGAAAGACGTGAACAAATAAAACATCAACAATCGCGCGCTACATTGTTGCAGTCTTCCAACTCTTGTGCTGCTTCAATCTCCACTTCTTATTAGCATGATCTATATTCGAGGTCTCAAACGGAAAATATCAGGATGAATACCTGTTCATCATCTGGCTGAGTACAATTGTAATGTGGTTTCAGGGAGAGACGTGGGAGCAACTTATAGCGCGACTTCAGGCAGAAAAAAAGCACGGAATGAAGAAACACCCAACTGAGTTAGTATTTAGCCACTCAAGCAACTATTGTTTCGTTTGTAGTTGTCAGTTCAACTTTTTGTATGTATAGAGTATAGATCCAAATATAGGTATAATGACTCTCATTCTTCGTCGCATGATGAAACAATCACATCAAGGTATGTTTTCGCATACATTGATGTGGTTGTGCGGTAATTCTTCGATAAATTCCAGTCCTGGGTTCACCTTCAAATGGTGGTACATCTTCCTCATCATCGCTCTTTTGGTAACAATTGGACTGTTTGGTGTCGTCATTTGGTCGGCGGCTACTAGGAAAAAGAGATGTGGGTTGGAGAAAACTCAGCTAAAAAACCAAAACAGAAAAATTATTGTGAACGTCTCAAAGTGTTCAAGTTGATAGGCTAATTGTACGAGACGCAAAAAAAGAGTTTCAGAAAGACACTTCAACAGTGGAGAGTTTGTGGAGGGTTTCTCCGTTTTTGAGCCAATCGAAACCTTCACCCACCAGCTACGCTCTACTAATCGTTAATGCAGCAGGGCTTATATCTTAATTACAACATTATTTCACTGTACTTTTTTTTACAACTATTCAAGGTGCCGAGTATTGGCGGAAAGTAGAGGAGGAGAAGAAGAAAAAGACAAAAACGGCTCCAATGATGGGAAAGAACGGGGGTGGAGCAGCGGGAGAATGCGCGATGGAGGTTCTGCCGGAGACCGACATCGCCAAGAAGGGACCACATCATCTGGACAAAAAGTTCAAGGGAGAAATGGTGAGAGATGGTTATATGTTTCAAACATATACGTATACGTATGCAAGGAGAGCCCGGTCCTTTCATCCCATACTGCGTCTCCCAAACCATACGCTATTTCTCTGCTCTCACATCCCACCGGGGGTGTGAAATACGAGAAATAGTGAGGCAAAGCGAGAGACGCAGGATGGGATGAAAGGGTCGGGATCTTCTAGCATACGTACTATGAGCAGAGTGAACGTGATGATTTGAGTTGTAGTTGCATGCAGAGCGACATGACGTATTTATTCCCAATTTCATCAGTTTTTCTTATGCTCAGCTTTAGGTCCTCGAAGTAGGTCAATTATGTGGACCAATTTCGATGCAACGGTCACTCAAACTGCAATTGAAAAATGGTTCACAGTGTAAAAAAAGTGTTTTACCGAAGCGTTGGGATTGGTCCACATATTCGTCCGTTTTTTCACACTGCTCATGTTTCAGCGAGAATGTTCTGAGAACCTCGACAAAAAACGAAATTTCTATTTTCAGACTCATGTCGGGGACAATGAAAAGTCAGAGTCTATTCACGACAAATTGGAATTCGTGCCCGAACTGAATGAACAAGTTGACATTGGCTCCGACGTGGAAATTATTGATGTAAGTTACTCGTTCGGATTTGAGTCAATCAGTTGATCCAACATGATTCGCATGTCATAGAACGTGAAGACTCACGTCATAGTTTGCCGAATTTGTAATCCTAGAAAATGGCAAGTTTTTGGGGCGCGATTGAATGACAGGGATGGTCGTGAGGCACATCGCTCCAAAAAAAGTTTTTCACTGAAAAAACTTACAATCTTTTTTTTATGAGTAATTTCTCTCTTTTTGTAGGGAATGGATCAAACTTCGTACGCGGAAACTGAAATGGTCACCAAGATCGACAATTTCAACACTGTCAGGGTATGTTTACAGATGTTCAATTCGAGAATTTGTAGTTTTTTATGTAAAATTTTTTTTCAGAACACTTTTGTTGTGATTTCATCAGTTTCAAATGTGCGATGAAAATACTATAGTTTTTCGAAGCTACGCCGTCATGACTAAGTTTGATGTCGTTCTGAATGTACGTCTCACTTTTCCCAAACTCAATACGAAAATTGTTTCCAGCAAGCCACATCTATTTCTACATCCATCGACAAAACGACAACATGAACGGACAGAGAAACGAGATATTTTCCAATGATTTTATATGTATACTTTTTCTAATGAAAAGTATGTGTTCACCACTTTGCTTTTTCTCCGAAAAAAAGATGTATAGTCGTCGCCAACGGAAAGGCGGGAGGGTACTGTATATCTCACTTTCCGCTGTGTACGCACATATGTATCCGATTCCAAGACGTTCCGTCGATGTGCTCTAATAGGGCAGTGGTTAGCGCCTGCTACGAAACTTTTGCTTGCAGGTTCGATTCTTGCGTGAGACGGGAATTTATAAGTATTGCACTCACTATACAGTACACTTGCTTTTAGAGTCATTCGAAAATGAACAACATGGTAGAAGTTTATATACAACATTCTGATCTCGAACAAGTCATCCAACATAGCGCGAAACCTATAGCAGTTTAATACATTGGAATCTCATTCGAATACAGACATTCTTCTTTCTAGATAAGTATTCTATAACATCTATTAAATACACATATCGTACTTAAATATAATTATCTACAACCATCCATCTTCTGGGAAGTAATTTCGAAGATCTATTTCTGTTTGATGAGAAGATGTTTTCCGAGACAGTCGCACCTCTTTCCTCCCTGGGCACAAACCACACCACTTGGTCTGTTGCGTACCGCATTCGCACCCGACGTCATCGTAGAACTACTGTACACCTGGAACTTTGATACATATAAAGCTATTGGACCAATGGAGAGCTTGGAAAATAACAAATGTTTCGCTTGCTTTCGAAATTGCTTGTATGAAAGTTGCCCGATTGGTGAAATCCAGTTGAATTTGTGCGACTGTAAACCGTGATGCTAGTATAACACTCTTATTCTGACATGAAAAAACGTCAGAACAAATGTCTTATTCTACCTCATTACACTCTCTAGTAGATAATTGATTCCAAATGTGTGAGAGAGTTGTTGGTTCAATGTACAGTCACGTGATTGCTTCTCAACACTTATTCACACAATTTCGATAACACAGAATAATTGTGTGCATGAGTTATTGTTTTCACGTTCCACGTGATCCCCATTCACTCCCAGTAAATCGCCCACCTGGCTCATCCTGGACACCTTGTCGTTGAGGGGGATGGCGCGCGCCTGCCGCAGACGCGTCTCAAACTTGTCGCGAACGTTCGCGCGCGACAGTCGCTCACGTTCTTCCAGATAAATCGTCTTCAATTGTTCTGAAAGCGCGTCTGAAAACCTCCGGTTGGGTTGGGTGCGGGTGGAAACAGAAGAAGCAGCATCACACTACAAACTACAAAATGAAACGAAACTACCAATAATAACAAAACCACACACAAAAGAAGCAAACTATGTATGAAAACTAAAGGTTGGAAGTAAGTGAAACAAAGTTTGCGTCACTAACGCAACACAGATAAATTCGTTTTTCAACTCGTCATATGGATTGTCATATGAATTCATATATGTCCAACAAATTGTGAGTGTCAAAACCCGGCACGTTTCCGGGATATTAGGTAGTATAGAAGTGCGAGGTTAGAATGAAAATGTTAAAAATAAGAGTTTCATCTGTACGTTTACACAAATTCTCCGCCGGTGTTTACCCGAACTGCCTGCGTTTGCTATAAATTCAAACTATGTGTTGGACAATTTCGCAAGTAACGTTCCAAACTCAGATAATTGAACCAATGTACGAACCATATAGAAACTTTTCCCACGCGTAGAAAGTTTGAAACTTGAATTTGGCCGGATCCAAGCCGTGCATTTTGCAGAAGTTTGCCACCAACGAGCGGACAAGCACCTTTTCTTGAACCTGAATAATTTATTTAAAACAAACTTTACTTTGAATATTAAAAAAAATTGAATCCTACAGCGTGTATGCGTATTTTACGCTTGTTTCATATGACTATTTTTTCGAAGTGTGAGTCTTGTTGGTCAGAAGGTTTCACAAGTAGATCAAAAACTTGAAGAAAATACTGTAGCCTACCTTTCCATACTGTATTTGCATTCTCTTCAAATGGGTGAGTTCTTGGAAAATGGCCTTCTCGTGCACATACTTTCGTGCAGCGTCTTTCCCTCAAACAAAACGGAATTTGCTATTAAATAATTTGTATGGAACACAATAGTGACAAATTACACGGTTGACTGTTCTTCTTCACAAAAAATTAGTGAAAGTGAGATGGAATCGCTCAATATAAAAAAAGGAAAGTCAACAGTACATACTGTACTCAAGAGATGTGTTTGTTGTTTGCTCCAACTGGTTAAACTACAACATGCAGTTTTTCCCTAATAAAATCATTCCATCGAAAAAGTTCTCTCTAATCATCGATCGAAAGTTATTTGAAACACATGCCATATTGATCTCTCCTGTACAAATTTGACCTACCGGTAACCCTTTCGTGTTGTTGTAGATGTTCCCAATCGTCTTCAAAAATATCCACTTCGTCCCCTTCCTCCCCTTTCTCTGCGTCTCTTTTCACTGTCATCAGAACACCAACCGATCCCTGGAACGCCTGACATTATATAGTTGGCATTTCCCTCATGAAGGCAGCAGAGGATCTGATTGATCAAGCGATGAGTGGCGAGAGGTCGTTCATTATTCACCAACAAGCAAAAGAGTATTTAGATCAATGATACGCAGACTGGCTGGATTCTCGCCGTACCCCGCCTTTTACAAAATCGATGTTACGGTGTCCACAGTGCTTTAACCAATTATTTATCCATATTTCTTTCAATAGACATAGAATATAAGCTTAATTTGAAGACAAAATATATGAAGAAAGAACACCAACTGTGTGTTTAACCATGTTTTTCTCATTGGTCGTTTAATCAGAAAAAATCATTAAGCGACTTTTTGTCGAAATAGAACGCAATATTATGAACAGTTGTCCCAGAACCTCACCTCTCCGTTTTTCCCCTCGATTCGAACTGATTTGCCCGATTTGCTCGTCTTCGAACTTGTCTTTTTTGTCAACTTTTTGCCGGAAATCACACGCGAACCCTTTTTCTTCATGGTTTTGTCTTGTGAAGTCTCCTGTAAACTTTGAGATTTCAATTTTAAACAGAAAGCTTTACACTGATGGGTTGAAAATTAGATGAATGAACGGAAATTATCTGGTGAAAAATCTGAAACTCTCAAGATTGTACAAAATTACATACAATCCAAGAATCTATGCAGTAGTTTTAGAGTGTTATCTAACGTAACTAGTTCATAAAGCCTAAGGGCCATATTTTACCCGCCAGAACAGAAAATGACAGTGAGACAAAAATGATTATGTAACCTTATTTCAATCTAGTCCATTGAAAAATGGAAAGATTTGTACTCACCGCATTCTCTTTTTCTTTCCGTTTTTTCAGACTACTCGCGAGAGGTTTCGAGTTCTCGTTCTGTATCTCCACCTCTCCTTCTTCACTTGAATCCGAAATACCCGGCAAATCCTGAAATAACAATTTCCCGAGAAAAACCATCAGTTTCACTGTTCATTTGCTCAACCATAAAGCGTTAAAGTGTAGCAGTGATATTTTATAAGTTATAAAACAAGAACACTGCTCTTATAATCTGAAGTGTTCAATTTGAACAATCTAAACCCTTCTCAATTCAAATCAACAGACTATTTGAGCAATGCAACGTATATAAAATAGATGTTGTTTATAAAAATTCCGAACTTACTTCAAACTCGTCGAGTATTCCAACTTCTTTCTGAGTTGCTTCTGAGTTCGGGTTTTCCTTGTTTTGCGGTGACGAGTTGGTCTGATCTCCAGTTTTTTCTACATTCACATCTTTGTTTTCTTCGCCCTGTAAGTTAAATAAAAAAAACAATATTCTGTTTTCTTTTTTCAAGATAAAAAATATCATCCATCACAACGAGAAAAACGTGTTGTTTCATCCAACCATTGAGACAGATTATTTTTCTCTGTAAATCTGGATGTGTTTTAGTTTGTTAAAGACTATTATGTCTCTGCGTCTCTCCATTCCACACACTCTTTACCTTTTCTCTCCTCCGTGCCTCCAACTCCTTGCGAATCATTTCCCTTAATTCGTTGTCGTCCATTTCGTTCAACTCTGTCGTCGACGTCGATTTCCCCAAAAGACCCGATGCCACGGAAGAAACCCGGCGGAACTGAATATAATCAATATCTATTAGGTCATCAATTGTAGTTTGATCGTGAACAGATTGTAGTTCTTGAACATACACCCAAAACGCATTTAACTCCACTTGCATGTGAAGAAATCATTCACAATTATGGATACAGTTTCAAGTTTATTTAACTGAACGAACTTATTTTCAGGTATCGACCGAAAAACAACGAGTTGCGGTTTTTTAATGAGATGAGATAAGTCTTCAACAGCGATAAAACTAGGCTCCGCCCCCTACCGTAGTGTTGACTGCGGTGTCCGCTCGTTGTCTCATCTCGCCCATATCCGAACTTCTCCTTCTCCTCCTTCTCTTTGATTCCATGTCAGTAACACTCTCCTCACGCTCCAAGTGACGACCGCGCGCTAGTTTTCCTGGTAAGTTTTGAGTCAGTTTCAAATTGGTAATTTATTCAAAAGTTTTTCGTGGTGTGGTTATAGGTTGTTACTTTTGAATTTTGAATCATGAAGAGACATTACATGAATACACGACTTTTTGTGGTCGATTACTCAATCTTTTGATTTTTCTTCGATTCGTTTAGCTACGCTCTAGATTTCTGTATCTGGAACACAAAAGCAGTTCCACAAATACTTTTACCAATTTTTTTTCTTCTGAAAATCATCATCTGCTCTCACCTTGCACAATCTGTTCCTCAAATGTGACTTTGCTCTTCATTTTTGTTTCATCGTCGATTTCTTCAACCAGTTTGGCTCCACATCGCATGGTCAAATACTCGACCACTACTTGATGATCTTTCCTCTTGGCCAGGTCCAGAGGAGTATAAAGCTTGTCCTGGAAAAAAGAGCCACAATTGAGGTTCAAGATTCAAGATCTTCAACATATGAAAACCGAATTGAACTTAATCATTCCTTTCACAAACCTTTTCAAAGAGATTGTATTTTGAGTGGGCTATTCAATTGTTCTCAAAGGGGTGGTCTTGGGCTATTTGAGAATTGTGAAAAACTGAACCATTCCGGTTTTCATCCAATTTCCTTCACCTTCGCATTCGATGATTATCACACATTCTTTTTCATATGTGAGAGCTTTTAAAGTGGTACTATGTGGCTTTTCGTTACAGTATAGGACCAAGTTTAACTTTCTATCTCTTTTCTCACCTTGTGCAGCACAAGCGGGTTGACGAAACACTTCATTGTGCATAGCACATAGGGTTTTTCTCGTTGTGATGTCGTATTTTTGCTGTGTTTGATCTTCCCACTTCTCATATTCCCAGAAATAATTGAAAATCACTACTAAACGCATGAGTTTTGCATCATTTGTTGGGTCTGAGTGACCAAATTGTCTTTCTCACCTTGTACAGCATGAGCGGATTGACAAAGCACTGCATGGTGCATAGCATGACGACCATTTCGATGTTCCCAGTAGCCGCCGCCAGATGAAGTCCCGTCCTCCCCTCGTGATTCGCCGCGTTCAGGGAAGACGGCTGCAGGGCCAGCAGCCATTCAACCAAGTCTACAAGAGTTTCATTCACAAACTGTAGGTTAATAATAGCTTTCTTGCTATGATACTCAATTAAACTGTTTCATCTTATTACCAAAACGCTCAGTACGGTGCTTTGGCTGAAAACTAACAACTTAAATCATTTAAAAAGAAGATGATCAAACATTCAAAGCAAGAACCAATGAAAACATCATGAGCAGTTTCACTTCTCGATAAATTAAATAAAGTTTACCCTTCTCGCCCTATGGTCCTTGTTTACGATGAGTTGTTAAAAGACAACTAACCTTTGCTACCAGCTTGTACCGCTTCATGTACCGGCAGATCTCCCCGATAGTTCTGTATTTCGAAAGAAGCCCCATATTGACGGAGAAGTTTCAACATCCGCAGCTGACCCTTGGCCGCGGCACAGTGGGAGGCGGTACGCAGACGGTAGTCCTGAGATAAAGAATATTGTTCGAGAAGAGGTGGGTAGTTAACATAAGAAATTTGAGGAGGAAAAAACACATAAGAGAATGCCATTGTTTATATTAAACTCAAAACTATGGAAAAATGAGTTATCCAGCTCCAAATTTACTCCAAAGTGTGAATGCTCGACTATTAAACAGAAAATGATTAATGTTTTGCAACATATCTCACATATTTATTTATCGAGAAGTTTTTTTAAGCCCGTCCCATCGCAAAACTCGAAGCTTCTGTCTATATCAGATATTTTAACACTCATTCGCATTACTGTACTTTTCTTAAATATTGATTTCACCTGATGATTTGCATTACTCCCATACGAGAGTAGTTTCCTGGCCGCTTCGTAATGTCCGTACGTGACTGCGTAGAAAAGAGCCGTGTGACCCGATCTGTCTTTCTGATCTACCAATGTACGTGGGGAAGATTCCAGGAAGAAATCGATTATCTGGAAAATCATCATAACCTTGCAAAAGTAGTATAGAATGAGAATATTTTTAAAATGGAACTTCCAGTTGACACCAGAAACAACGACAAGAAACATTTCTCTGACAATATTCAATAAATTATAGAAAACATGTGAAACTTGAAAAGTATAACAGATCATTTATATAAGTCCACAACTTTTGTACTTTGATCCGACAGATATACGATATTTGTACTCTGATCTGAAAAGTACCATACCTCGTGATATCCATGACTGGCACAGCAGTGTAATACCCCCAATCGATCTCTGTCTACTGCCTGAATATCTCCACCCGCTTGTTTCAGGGAGGCCATCGCCTCACCGTTACCTGAATTTAGAAAAAAAAGCAGTAGGGTGAAATTGAGAGAAAAAATATACTAAGAACGTATCTGTCATGAAACACACATTTTTGAGTTCACGCTGTCGCAACTATTCTTACTTATTTGCGGAGCTGATTATCTGCGTGATCTCTTATAGCGCAATTGACTTGTTATAGCGCAAGTCATAGCGCCATTTTTAGGTCACTATATAGATCGTAAAGGAATGGAGAGCCCCTGAACAACTATTGTTTTGAAATAAATTCTTCCAAGTATTGTGTCACTTTCACTCCGATACTTCATGACCACCATAAATAGTGCCCACCATTGCTGGCGCTCCACAGAATAGGAGTTCTCTCGTCGATGTCCCTCCCATTCACCTCTCCCCCCGCCCGGAGGAGAGTATGGAGAATAGAGAGAGACACCTCGTGGGGAACGTCTTCTGTCGCCGTCGCGTAGTGCAGGGGAGTCGCCATCTGGGACAGAAAAACTAATATAAACCTATAGTATGCATCGTGTATGCCAACACTCTCACTTTGCAATGTTTCGGAGACATTTAATTTTGTTGAACCAAATTTGTTTCCGATCATTTGAAAGAAAAAGACACCAGTCCGTTCTTGTTCAACTTTTGGCACGAATTTCTTTGAACATGAAAGTTTTGATGGTCATGTTAAAGTTCCTTACTCAATTATCAAAACACAAGGTACGATCGATATTTTGCCCATTGCTCACAAATGGGGCCTACATAACTGACAGCAAAATTACGCATCTAACAGACCATTATCGCTCAGGTTAAAGGTTAATGTATGGTAGGGAAAATCGTTTATATTTGATATTTCATGTTTTGGAAATCAAAATTGTTACCCTTCATTTTTTGTGTGAACAGTACTTCAAAGTGGTAATGCGTGTCGCTCACCAACAAATCTTTCGTATTGACATCAGCTCCTTTTGAAATGAGGAGAGTAAGAGTTTCCAATTGGCCACAAACAACAGCCCAATGCACCACGGAGTGACCATCTCTGAAACAAATGAATATTACAAATGTTTACCTTCACTATCTGCTCCCGTATTGGGTTGTCCATTGAAACACATAAGTTGTGCTCGACAATTAGTTTCGACATGCACTGGGGGAACTAACCCGCATGTCAGTGAATTTTCTGGTTCTCACGTCAGCTATAACAAATATGTCGAGAAAATGTGATATTGAAGTTGCTCATCATCACTAAACGTTAAATTAACCCAATCAGACTATTGTTGTAGTTGTACACTAGTATTTCGATTTTCTTGAGTAAATTTTTAGAGAATATTTTGATTGATCACGTGTTTACTGACTCTGAAATGTATAAGGGAACTGATCCTAAAGCGAATTTCATTTCCACTAACCTATCAACCTGATTGATATTAGCCCCTCTCGCCAGGAGAAATTCGACTATATCTGTCCTTCCTCCCATTGTGGCCATCAAAAGTGGCGTGTGGCTGAAAATAGAATAGGTTTCAGACAAGTTTGAATATAATTTACAGTTTCCTTCCATCCTGGTCAAAAGGTCGAAAATAGGTTGAGAAGGGCCCTTGGTACCACCGTACCCCACCTTTAGGGAGGTTGTACACCAAACACATTTGTTGCAAGTTTAGGTTGGGTGGGGGCAATTGTTCGTTAGTTAAGTTCCTTTTCACGACCAACAAATGTGAAGTTAATGCAACTCGTCAGAGTAGAGAACGAAAGTGGTGAGATTATCGAAGTTCAAAACAACTCTCGAATTGGGTGGTTTCGCACTTGAAAATTGCAGCACATTTTCTTACATGAAATGAACATATTTTAGATAAATCGTCCATTCACATCACTCTGATTGTCATTCTCCCCACCCGGCCCTATCCTGACAGTCGATGAGTGTTTTGTCCTGTTCGAATATCTTCTCGAACATCTCCAGATCCATTGTCTCTGCCGCATAATGGAGGGCCACGCGGTCCTCCTCGTCTTTCGTCGAAACTTCCGACTGGAAGAAGGATAATTTGAAACAAATTTCTCATATTGATTATAGAAATAGGATCTTTTCCAATTTACCTACAGTACTATTCGAATTCTGAGTCACTTGAAACATTAGCGACACAGCAGAATCTTCCGTTTCGTAAGTAACTGCTGATATCTCTGCACGTTTAGAGGGCAAAGTATATAATTCAAACTGAAACTCGTTGAAAATATAGTATAGTTCGTTTTTAATGTTTTCTTGTTACGGAGTGGTGTCTAGTACTCAATTTTCAGATAAATAATTTGATTAATAATAACTAACTGGCATTGTTTGTAATATTCTGGAGGTTTCTTGTACATCTTGTTGATCCAATGCTCTCAGAAGAGAGACACCCGACATTTATTTCTGCTGTGAACAAATATCAATATGGAAACAGAAATGCTGACACTAAAAAGAAAACATGAAAATTCGCTTAATTCAAGAACAGTATGTTTTGTGTTCATAATTATCATGTCGGTGAACATGTTTTGAATTTTTCGAATATTCCAGGAATAGTGAATGGCAAAAACATTTCAAGGAGAATAGGTTTGTTCATCTACTTGTGAACATATGTACTTGTAAACGTTGTAAAACTGCGTGATACGATGTGGGAAATGCATGAATGAGTTGAATGAGAAACTAAGCGTGATATTCTTTCAGCATAGCAACAAAATCATCAAAGTTAATACAACAAAAAAAGAAATGGTAGAAATATAAAAAGAATGATTAGATAATATCTCGGACTAACAATTAGCTTCGTACTTTGTGTTTGGGCAGCTAGGTATAACTAAGGCTCGCTAAAATAATTACACGGTTTGTTGTTGTTTTCAATAAGCTAAATTTGAAAATAAGAGTATTTCAGGTCTACATCATTCAAATTCACTCCGTTGTCTTTTACAAAGATACTATAATCAAAATCATTATAATTGATTGGAACATAAATTGAACTTGAGAGAAAATTAAAAAACAAGTAGTTATCATCTAAGCGGACTGATAATTATGCTTGTACTTTGTGTGTTGGGCCGCTAGATACCAGGACCGGAGGGTTTTCTTTGAAAACATCTCTGAAAAAGATGGAATTAACGATTATTGACCTAGATCTGTCATTATTCACTCCGTTTTCGTTTCAAAAAAAAACTAAATTTGTCATGTGTTTCAAGATGGCAACAAAATCATCAATGTTGATACAACAGTACATGAGTTTAAATAAATATAAAAAGAATAAGTAGTTATTATTAACATCGGACTAATAATTAGTTTCGTACTTTGTGTGTTGGGCGGCTAGATATAAGGGGTTGGTAGTGGAGGAATTCGGAATGGTTGCTAGGTTACCCCTCCATATACCACACACACACATGAATTATTAGCAAAAAGAGAGAAATAACACGAATATCTTCCTGGCAGATGAAATGAATGAGCTTAGGTATTTTCATCAGAAACTATGGAAAACTCCTTTTGTGAATATCTCTTTTTAAATCTATCAACTCAAGAACATGGGTGTTCGAGATTGCTGAACATACCAAAGATGAAGTTTTCGGTATTATTTATTTTTTATCTTTATCTGGGTTATTTTGTTGTGTTTTCATCTGGTTTCTTGTTTTGATTCGTTGAGGAAAACATTGTTCAGATTCGTGAATTAGCAAATACTATGTACCCATTTGTTTTCGGAAAACAATCTTCTTTTCTTTGATGAGATTAAACAAGGAACAATATCTGATAACAATATTATTTCTAACAAAACAGCGTGAATTGAATCTAAATCAAACAAACAAGTGACATAATTATTGATTATTCCTGTGACGCCTTCTTCTCGTTTGACAGGAAATTCTCCGTTGAAACAACTTTCTGCGATTCCTCAAAAAGACAACCGTTCTTCAATCACACTCTCTCTGTCTCTTTCTCTCTCTCTCTTTCGCTTTTCTCTCCTCCTTCTCGTTTAATTCTCTCACTTCGCTCTGTGTCTCGTTCCCAGTCTACTCTCCCATTCTCTCTCTCGCTCTCTCTCTCTTGCTCTCTCTCTCTCTCTCTCTCTCTCTCTCTCTCTCTCTCTCTATCTCAGTTTTTTTTCCTTTTCTCTCTGGCCCCTCTCCCTTACCAATGACTTCTGACTTTCCTCTGTATCGACCACTCCTTCTTCAGCCTGAAACTAATCTTTTTTGAAGAAACGTTAAGTTTTTTCTCGAACTAATTAGTTAACGATAACTCAATAAAATCGATATTGGTTTTAAAAATCAATAATCACCTGACAAGCATAGCATTCTCCGTGCATTTCCTTCAGACAATACGAACAATAAGTGGCCGGGCACGAATCACAGAAACAGAGGGACGACGGACGCATTTGCATCTGAAACATTCAACTGTGTTGAAAGCATAAACTGTATAAAACAGTTCTCTTCATGATGAATCGGAACGAGAACAATATTTTAAAAAAATAACTGCATTGATGGTTATACTGCATGGATTGCGTTTCTTCAAAATGTCATTTCTCGTTTGTGATAAGTATACAAAACAGTTAAGGCAAATATCCTTCAAAAAATAACCAAATAAGTTGGAATGGAGTATAGATAACAATGGCGATAGTCCCAAATTGAAAAAGAAGTACAACTTTTCCAACGTCAGTTGCTCACCTCACACATGAGACACTGTCCAGTTCGAAACACGCGGTCCAGAACCTTTAATTTGAACCAGGAACGAGTCGAAAACCAACCACTAAAAGAAATTAACCATTTTTTCCAGTACCAAGAAACACGTATGGAACAACAGTCACTTAGATCTGCAATGATTTTCAGAAGTCAATCTGGAAAAAGCAAACGTACATTTTCGAACATTACAAAGACGGTACATTTTCCCTTCAGTTGTTCATAGTTTGATTCTGGAGCACCGTATAGTTGTCATTTTCCCCATAAAGACAGCAGAGGGTTCAGTTGATTGAGCGATGCGCGGCGAGCGGTCGTTGATTATCTGCCAGCAGTTGAGAGAGTGAGTAGATCAATGATACGCAGACGAACTGGCCGCTCGCCAAACCCCGCCCCATACAAAATCGATGGTACGGTGTCCACAACAGTTTGAAAAATCCTATATCAGTTATTCACTATGACTGCTGTGCCGTAGATCAAACTACACCCACCCTTCATCGTATTCGTCGTTGATTTTCCACCGCGTCGCGACGAAGCGAATTCGCGCGCGAGCCTCCTTGCGATGTTTCGCGCGGAGAAACAGAATCTGAACTCATTATGAATAAAACATAGATTACTGAGAAGTCGACTTCGATAAATCAAACATGTAACTGCTCTCAGCAATATTATAAACAACGACAAACTGTACATAAACTTAAAGGGGGTCAGAAAGGAAAACTAGTTTAGGTACCCCGGGGTACCTAAATATAACGTTGCGCGCGCCAAAACAGGCAAACGCGGGTCAACCGCATGCAAATTTGGTTCGTTACTTTCTATTAAAAGTTATACTTATCGGTTTGTCTTGATAAGCTCTTCCATATTAACTTTCCTTCCTGCCCCCCTTTAACCACTCAAAAAGTTTGAGAATGTATCGTTCAACTGTCAAGAAGCTCAGAACTCGAATGCATCTACATTTTTGAGAAAAAAGTGGACAATCTCTTTTTGAGTTCATTCTTAGTTAAAACAAAAAGGTACAACAACAAGATATAAGGAAAATAGTTAAATCAACTACCTTATTGTAGAGATAAATGATTCGAACTCGATCTCGCAGTGGGAAGATGAAGGGCAGAAAGTAGTTGATGACAACCCTTTTCACGACAAACGAGAAAATGACCTGGAAATCGATATTAGAACTGATATTGAAACATAAGTTGCTGATGAAGTGTTCTGTGTAAACCATCCGAATACCGACTACAATGGGCTGATACTAAGTGGGTTCAATATCCGCAAAACAATGAACTTTTCGGAATTCCTGTGGTTCAGAATAGCTACAATATATGTAAAATTCAGAAATGAGCCGCGAATACGAATCAAGAACCTCAAATTGACCTTTTGAACATGTACGGAAACGTTTCATTACCTGCATAAAGAGTGAGATAATCAGTGGTGTAATTATCCATTTCATCGTTTGTGCGAAATTCGGTTTCTTTGGTGGAATCAAACAGTGCTCATTGGAAAGACTCTTAAATTACAACTTGTAAATCCGATCGAAAACTTTGTAGTTTGAATTTCCGTGGCATTCTTAGCCACTCATTAGATAACTATACAACAGAAATTTTACAACTTCCCCCTCTCTGAACGGAACCTAGAAGAACTGTCCTCTTTTTGAATAGTAAACACTAATCGTCTACAAAAGTTAAACAAATCAAAAGTGATCGATAGAGTGAGGTCAGGAATACAGAAAATGCAGTATTCTTGGTGGCAAAAAATCTCACCCCCTCATCCACTTTTACACTCTGATTGAAGTGGATCATCTTGTTCATGAAATCGGCTACAACCCCCTCTCCCAATACTTCGAATTGCGCCGATTCCGCAACTCCTTTCGTTGAGATGTCTGATGACGTCACGATCTGAATGACAATTGATGACGTCACGTGTGATTGATAACAATATTCGAAAAAAGGCGAAACTCTTTCAGCAACAAAGATAACACACATCCTCAAACATTTCAGAGACTGTGACAACAAAAACCGCTAGAAGCAGTAATTTTCTCTACTTTGAGGTAAGGACCAGTTTCCAGCAGCCTATACTTAAACTCAGCAGCCTATACTAAAACTGACTACAGAGATAAAACGAAGAATTACCGGTGTTTTCTCTTTTCAAAGCACTACTTTATTTTTTGTCATTACTTTTCACGTGAACATTGCGTTTGGTCAACTGACCTGATGAAGAAAATCGTAAAGATAGTAGTCGACAATGATGACCAGAATGACAACCAAAGTGAGAATTAGCCAACGATAGAAGGGTTTCTTCGCCTTTCGGATCTCGGCTTTTGTGGGAAAACTGGAGTCGACCATTAGTTAACAAATAAAGAATGTACTACTACCACTACCACCACTATTAGTAAAACATTTTACCGTAATTAGGTCTTACACAACACGTGAGCAACGGTTTGATTGGAAGCTTTCGCATTACTCTTAACGTTGGGCTAGTGAAAAACACTCATTACCAATATTCTAAAGAACTCAATTCGGAGAGTGAAAATGTTTCACAGAACAATCACCATCTCAAAAACTATATTTTCGTCTCTTTCTGTACAAACTAAGCTCCGCCCACCTGAACACCTTCAACAGTTTCCATCTTTTCATTTCGCACGAATCGATTCGATACAACGCCATCTGACCGTTTTCCGCGCGATACGCGTCAATTTGCCAGAAAATACTGAAATTTGAAAAGTTACAAAGTGATACTGAGTGTGATAGAATCTGAACTGTAGTTTGATGTTCACATATCGTAGTTTACGACTTCTTCAAAGAGTTATGAACCAAACACAAATATGACACTTGGAGTCATATTCATACACACTCCAGCATTTTTACTCCAACTTTTGTCTGCATACAATTTTCTTAGCTCCCACATCATGCCGGGGACTGTGGTAACAATATAGAGCGCAAAGTATGGGATGAAAGAGGGAAGTTCTGGTAAGAATGAAAAGAGTGAAGTTTGGTTGATAGATGTAAAGTTTGAAAGATAATGCGAATGATAAAACTACAAAGTTTGCAACCAATATGTTCTACGACAAACGATGAAAGATAATTGGAATCTAGACAACTTACTTGTTTACGAAACAGTTGTTGAATTCCACGTTCTTTCTATAGTTGTCGATCATTCGCACTGAATCTCGAAATATTTGGTAGACGAAAAATATGAATAGCCCTCGAACAATTTGTTTCGTAGAAGTCAGGATGGCCTGGAAATTTCTAAATCAGAATTGGGTGAACGAAAAAAGTCTTCGATACCTTGTTTCAGTTATGTGTGACAATTTACGGTACACAGTCAAATTCTTTCTCATAAAACAGACTTTTCAAAGTAATAGTCATACGTTGGTTTCTTCTCCATTTTCTGGTAATTGGAGTGCCACATATACCAATGTGGAAAGACGCGTGTTCAATCGCGAATAAACATTCTATTCTATTCTATTCTAAGTTACGGCCCGGCAAGTGAGACAGAAGTGCAGATACAGTTATACAAACTGGGAGAATTCAGTGCAGGTTCCAAATTTTCCCACAATCATTTGACCTACTTTGACATAGTGCACCGCGTGTTTGACCATTTGTGTGATGTCCACGAGACTGTAGTCCACTTCTAGTCGCGGGGAATCAACCATTAACATGTGCAACTGAAATTAAAAATGTATTTACATGAAAAACTGGAAAAAGCTGATTTTGTACATTGTTGCATCATGTTCTGATATATTAGAGGTGAAATAAATAGTTACGTGAAGTGAGCATTCTAAGGCATCTTGCCATCTTGCTGTGTTGAACATATTCAATGCGACTGTGCAATTGCCTAACAGTATGAAAGTTCTTCCTCAAATTGCTTTGCTACAACAAAGTAGGGTTGTATGCTACCTTTCTAAGCAAATTTCTCACATTAACATGTGTATGGGTGAATCAATTCAAAAAAAAACTTTACACTTGTTCGTTCTTGATAAAAGCAAACTCTAACCCTCCTAGGGTAAATTTGATTCAAATCATCTCACGTTGATTTTCATTTCCTGTTTGATGTTCTTCGTCATATTCGTCATTTCCTGCAGCTCCTTCTCGATTCCAGATCCAATATGCGAATCGGCCAGGTTCGAACTACAAATCGATATCGACTTACGTTTTCGATCGATATCCTGGAAATACGTTTAAATGGTACTACTGTGAACCTTCTTCTTTCTACGCCAACTTCGACGGCAAAATTTCAAAATTCTAATTATTCTAATAACCTACCAACTTTCGGAAATATCAGTAATATGGCCAAGTCCGAATCAATGCTAATCTTCTCATTACAGCAGTGATGGAATAGTCCAACAGTTTACTGTGGGGTGTTTTCTGTTAAAACTGTGTTAAATATCAACTGAAAAAGTAACCAGTTCTCACCTCACACGCCGTTTCCATGTTCATTTTGCTGCAAACGAACGAGCCGATGAAAACGGGGAAAACGTCGGAACATTTCTTCTGAGAAGATGGTCAATATAAAAAATATGCATTTTCCCAAAACACAAACATTCTGTTTGACGTTATTTCAGGTAGTAGATTCCCCCCTGGAATCGTAAGTCAATTTCGTAAATTCAAAGTAAGAAAATTAATTGTTGAGTGGTAGGAAATTTCATTCAATACAACTAATGCTGCTTTCATACTTTTTACGTCGACGTGTAACGCCGGCGTGAAACAATGCTTTTCATACATCATCATTCAGGCCGATGTTAACGCCAATTCAATCGATATGCATGTTTTCTTCACTATTAACGCTCGCGTTAAACGTCGACGTAAAAAGTATGTATGCGGCCGGAAACAGTTGCGAACCTGGAGACCGGCGAACATTTCCCTGCACTTATCCACTCCTTTCGTGAAGATGTCGTTGCATCTTTTCGACATTCGCGCCGCGATTCTGCGACCGACCTGAAACACTCACTGAGAGAATTATCGATCATTCTTCAGTGAAGTGTAAAAGTTGCAAAGCTAGGAGTTAAGTTGTTACAGTACGTACAGTTTGAAAATCTGAGCGTTAGCGCTTTCGAAGAGTAGTAAATGTGCACACTCAATGGGGCAATTGAAAAGTATGATTTTTGGTTTCTCTTCCAATTTTTAAAAGAATAGTGACATTCTTTGGTTCATGGGAAAGTTTCAAATTGCAACTGACAGATGTCTTGAAGGAGGTCCAATCGGGTTTTGAGTTGGTCATGTTCGTCATCTCATCTTGTTCCAAATTCAATCGGTCGTCGTTGACGCCCAACTCGCGACGTCGCGCCAGCATCTGAATACGGAGAACAATTAAAACACTAAACCGGAAGCAAATAATCGCGATGGCATAATTTATTCAGGAGTGACCATACAAGCTACCATTTCTCTTCAATTTGATTTTCGAACTAGCAGTTCATCGTGCAGAGCTTCTAAAAACGATCAGTAATTTTTAAACCTTTATGTAACTTTCGACGTTATTCATTTGAAATGTGTAGTCGTTGAAGGACTATTTAAACACAATCAAATTTGGAATTCGTGTGTTTCAGCCCAGAGGCAAATGGTCTCTTCAAATAACTAGTAAATTAGTAAATTAATCTGTTTCAACAATGGAAATTTCGAACCACAATAATGCTGTGAGGGATAAAACTACAAACACTTCAGAATGGAACATGATGTGGAGATTTTGGTAGTTGTTGTTCATAATGCGAAATTTCAATACTTGTCACCCTCTAGTTCAAAAAACCCAAATTCTGGGAGATGACAATTAGTGTATCTTCAAAGTAACAACAACTGACTTAAACAGCGAACTTCTGCACACTTGGTTGTATTTTCTATAAAACTGCATAAACTTTTCAAAAATGGAGAAGTAAAAACAAGTCTTCCTGACCGCGAGTTGACGATCCGCTTCATCCAGTCTCTCGTCCTCTTTTGTTGGTTCTTCCGACAAATCTCGCAGAAAAGGCGCAATCAATTTCCTTACGAAATTTGTGGAATCCTTCAAAACTTTCAGGCCGCGTTCTGAAAGAAGAGAATAAAATGTTGCTATAATTAATTAGATCAAACTACGAACCACTCCATTCAATGCTGTGTTCATTATCAATGGTTCACTTAGTGAACTGGAAAATGGAAAGGGTGAGAATTTGATACTGAAATGTCAACTCTCAAAATATTGTTAACTTGGTACACAAACAAGTTTTAGTTCACAGATTATATTGCGTAGAACGTGAAGTTCTTGTTGTAGAACTATTTTCGACCACTGCTTAACGTTAATGTAGTTTGCTGCATACGAAGTTCGTTAGGCAGAGAGCAAACTACATTGACAGCCATATAGCTGTAAATCCAAACTGACACCCATACTAGAAACGGCGCACCCGGGCTGGCTTCTAAATAACCCTGACAATTTTCATCCGTGTGTATACCTGTTCCCTCTACGGTATTTGGTATGCGGAGCGAATTGTCCCTCGCCCGGGTGGTCATTCTCGGTAGTTGTCCGATGGACAACGAATAATGTCAATAGGTGACATGATAAAGTTTTAGAGAAATCGTTTTAGAGAAAGTTTTTCGTGATAAGCGTGTACTTTCTTACTGTTTTTCCTATATTTATCGTTATCCTTTTGTTGTTTTCGTCCTTTTCGTCTCGCTTCTTTTCGTGTTCTATCTACTTCCCTCCTTCTCGTTTCATCCTACCTTTCCTAAACATCTTTTCTCTATCCTTCTGTACCTATCTCTCTCTAACCATTCTAGCTCTCATAAATTTTTTGCTGATTCCAGAAAGTAAAAAAGGAACAACCAAGATGTCCTGCTATTCATGTACTTTGCTCGCTGGCGTAGCCCGCTCAACTCCCATACTAGATACGGCGCACGATGGCTGGCTCCTATATAACCCCCGCCATCTGCTGTTCGTGTGTATACCGATTTCCTCTACGGAATTTGGTATTCGGGGCGATTTGTCCCTCGCCCGGGTGGTCATTCTCGGTAGTTGTCCGATGGACAACGAATAATGTCAATAGGTGACATGATAAAGTTTTAGAGAAATCGTTTTAGAGAAAGTTTTTCGTGATAAGCGATGGGTGGTCATTCTCGACCGATTGGTCGGTAGTTCATAGTTGTCCGATGGACAACGAATCATGTCAATCGGTGACATGCTAAAGTTTTTAAGAACTCTTATGATATTTGTACTAGTTTTCAAATTTATTACTGCAACTCCTACTTAAAATCACTGTTTTTTCTTGTCATTCCCTTGTCTTGTTTTCATCTCTCAATCTTGTTTTTGTTTCATCGCACCTTTCCTAAATCTTTTTCTTGGTTGGTCTTAGTCCCACTTATACTCTTTTTGCTCTCTCGACTCCTTTCTCGACTCGACGATTTCGAAAAGTTAAAAGTAACCACCAAAGTGTCCAGCTATTCATGTAGTTCGCTTACTACCATAGCTCGCTCAACTCCCATACTAGATACGGCGCACCCTGGCTGGCTTCTATATAACCCCCACCATCTGCTGTTTGTGTGTACCCCATTCCACTACGGTATTTGGTATATGGGCCATTTGCCCATTCGCCCTGCGGGCGGTCTTTCTCGGCCTGTGGCCGGTTCTTGTTCTGTGGACAAGAAACCATGTCAACCGGTGACATGATAAAGTTCTTCCCGGAAGAATACTTCTGATAATCTAAATTCCAGTTCTGAAACATTTTTTTCTCTCTTCTCATGATGTTAACTAACTCAGCTGTTTCTCGAGCATTTCTTCCAGCGGCCCAGTGAACATGGCTATACGATTGGAAGCAATCTGAAAAGCTGAACGAAGTATGGATTTCGGAAAGAAAGAGGACACTGTTTTGAGTTAACATGTTGTAAATCATTAAAGTACTACTAAGACTCCCAAACAAAATTCCAAAACTTTTAGTCCATTTGGATTACGTTAATATTCACGAAACTAAAAAATTCTGGATTCTAGCATTTGTATCTGATCTCTTATTACCAAATATATTCCAAAACTTGTTGGACAAAGTTTGCATTAGAAAATAGTCATCCGAAAGTTCAAATGTACTGTAGGAGTCCATTACACAACTACTGATAGTCTGACACCGTAAATAAGTCATGAATGTGATGAGCTCAACCTAATTGAAGACCTGATCACATTCTGTCTACATAGTCACCAACTTTGTATGTTAAAGGGGGGCTGCATTGAATGCCGAGTTTGGCTAACGGTGTTACCCGAAAAGAAACAAGAGTCAGAGAAGTGCGCGCAATCAAAATTCATTCACTCCAAATTATACTCTGCGTCTCTGACTGTAAGCAAAAAGTTGGTGAAATTTTGAAAATAGAACTTTGAATTGGACATTCCAGTAATTGGTTTTTATTCATTTTTCGTTCTCTCCATGTATCTCACATGCTTGCATGTAAATAAATCAATCAATCAATCAATCAAAAGGACACATATCGAACTGTCTCAGTTCGATCTTTTATTTGATAATTCAATGCAGCCCCCCTTTAAAGCACAGTTTAGGTGACCACAGCCAGTCTGAGTTGGTCATCAGATAGTTCAGCTGAAAGGTGACCTTTTCACGAGACTTTGGTGCCTGACTCCGTTCTATAGGACTGACCCTGGCTTGTAGTTGTAGATGACAGACGAGAATTTCGGCTGTCAATTTGTAGTTGGTCACTATATTCTCCACCGGCCCTTCACGCAATTGATCGAACACCAACATGGTTAGGGGAGCTGAATTAGAAAATACATAAAAGAAAGGGGTTTATTGTACAATCGTCCCCCCCCCTTGAGCCGAAATAGGTTGGAATCCGACCCGTAGTACAATCGCCCCCCGCCCCCCGCCCCCACAATCGCCCCCACTATTGGATAATGCTGAAGCGTACTGCAGGTATGTCTGAAGGATTGGCGGCAAATGTATAACCCACCCTGTCCGTTTTTACCCATCGCTCCAAGAAGAAGACAGAACATGGCACAGCGGAAAAGCTGAGAAAATCAAAGTTATGTTCTAAGAAATGTACACAGATTTTAATCGAAAGAAGTAGATTAATTTGTCTTTAAATCAACTTCGAAACTGTTTGCCATTGCTACCTCCGAATGAGAATAATTCAAAAAAAAGCACTTCGAACATGTTAATCTCTCAATAAGTTCACGTTCTGTAAACAGAAATCGAACGGTCTGTTCAGTTTGAGGAACACTTTGAAAAACATAAACTAGAAGTAAATTGAATAGTCACGAAAAGTTCGCTTTCTAATGAGGCATTGTGCACTTTGTCGTTACACGTTTCTGAGTTCAGCTGTGTTTAACATGTTTCAAGTGACTGTGCCAATTGACTGACAGTATATGACTGTAACGCAAAAGAAAGTAAACTTATTTATTAAATTTCTGCACAAATACAAATGAACTCACTGGACTGGAAGCGAAAGCGTAGACTGTGGAGATAATCATAAACCACTTGAAAAGAACTCCATAAAACGGGTGGAAATCAGCGAAATTCAGTCTTTTCCATCCCAAATAATAGAGACAGGAACAGATGAAAACACCGAGAACAGCATTGACTAAGAGACGCAGACGGTAGTAGTCCGTTACTTCACTGGAAAAAATCAATAACTTATAAAATATGATTGAAACATAAAAGTTTTTGTTATTCTGAAACTCTTCCTGCACTTTCATATCAGAATTGAAAAAAGTCCCAGTACTAGATAGAGGTGGATAGAAGATAAAATGAGTAGTATTATAGTGAAATAATCAGGAATAAAACATCGGAAATTAAAAAAAATTAGTTATTTTTTCATACAAAAGACACTTGTCTATTCTTCCTTCCGTCAAAGCATAAAAATGAAGGATCGTGAATAGAGAAGATGAGAACCAACCTTCTGAGAACGTAGTCTTCGAATAGTCCAACTTTCGTTTTCCTTCGAATTCTTTCTCTTCGTTTGTCTGCGAAAAATCCTCGCACAACCATGTTTCATTGGGTAGGAACAACAATGGAGTTTTCGATGGAAGTGAATGAAAAAATCGCGTGAAACTTGAAGACGTGTACTTTCCGTGCATTTTAGCTCTGCACGTGTCAAGCTCTGCTGAATTTAACCAGTTTTCACGTGGAACCTTTCAGAAAACACGTGATAGTGCTGCACGTGTTTGGCAAATGGCATATTAAAAGATCAAATGAACATGTAATTACGTTACCATCATGAAGAATAAGTAAATCAAACATTAAAGCTGCCAGTAAAAAACAGTATATGAAAAAGTTTCATTATTTTAGGCTTTGAAAACGTTCTCGCCTGTATACCTGTACCACTAGAGTAGCGTTTCACGATAAATTTCCAATCAATAATCAATGTGCAATTTTATTATGCAACTTCTATTCATTTTAAAATATCCTCACTTAAAGCTGATATTTTCATCCAGGTGAAATGTGGACGGTTAATCATAACCTCGTTTAAAATGATTTTGAATTGCTAGAAAACCAAACAAACGGATGAGAACCAAGAAATAGTATTAATAGTGAAAACAAATACAACATACATAGTACACTTTTCTCAAGTCCTTTCTCTGAAGAGTCTTTTCAATTTCTCTAAGTTCTTGTCGATCCAAAGCACTCTATGCTGTCCTGCTTCCAGCTGTTTTTCGATTACTGCAAACTTGTTCGCATTTGGAGCTGTGGCACGGAAATGTCTCAGCTGAAAATGAAGGATTTCGTAGTTCATAACAAGAGAGAGTTTCAACATAACACATGTATCTTATTAAACGAAGTTGTATGTGAAGGTATGTGTTGGAAGGTTGAAAATGAAATGTTTTTGAAATTTGAATATACTAGATAGAAGTCAACTGAACAGTCACGTCAAGTTAGAATTCGAATGAGATCGTGCACTTGGTCACATATTTCATGTGACTGGGCGATTGACAAAAAGTATACCTGATTCAATTCTTGTCGAGTTCGAATTCCACTGGTGCAGTATCCGATTATGTGTGTGAGGGTGATATGGTCAGAATGGAAGCTGGAATGATCATGGAAATAACATGATCCTAATTTTGAAATTTGATTATGACAAAAACACGTATTCAGTCATAAAATGAAGCTTTCAGAATCTGTGACAAGTACGAATTCCGGGCTGTTGAGGGTTAAAAACGCAATCAACTGACTCTTATAAACGAATAAATGATAAGGAAATGTGCAGAATTTTTTCCATGTGAGTCAGTACTCAGTCACTGCTCCTCGTTATTTCATTGAAACATGTTCAAAACAAAAATTGTATAAGGAAAGCAGCAGAACACAATCACAAACAATCTTGTATGTGATTGGTGAACTATATCGTTTAGTAAATAAGGCCTGAAAACCAACCTTTCAAAAATATTCCGCCAGTTTGAGATCAAAAAGTTGAATATGAGGTCTTTTCCCACAGTACTTTTTGAGATTGCGTAGAAAGGGATTCGAACATCTTGGAAGCGAATCACGTTCGATTTGCGATCCATCGCAGTTAACAGCAAACTGAAAATATTATCACTACTATTTTTTTCTCCATTTTTTCAATAATAACATTGCAATCGTGGAAAAAAGCTACCCATTTTGCAACAAATGTATTCCAAAATGTATGTATGTTTTATCAATATATAGTATGAAGATGTGGTCACGGATAATTTTGTTGATTGTAATTAATACATTTTATAAAAACGTTCGGACGAAGTTCTCACGTCTTCAGCGTTGTTGGATTAGTGCTACAGGCCAACGCCTTCAGAAGTCGTTGGCGTTCCACTTGCACGTTCTCTCGTCGATAGAAACCCATTATCTGGAGAGATGAATATGTTTCACGAATTAATTGGCATTTCTCTACTGACTATCATTTTTAGGTAAATTTTTGAGTTCCCCAACAACGACATCCAAAGTTTGAAATCGTTGAGCGGCCGTTGATTACACGCCGGCATATGGGAGCGGGCTGGCCGCTGGCCAAACCACTTTCTCACACACACAAAATTAGATGTACAAACGTATTGACAGTCTTATAATCGAGTTGTCCTCCCGTTGACTCGATACGTATGAATTCGACAAACTCTACCTGCTCGAAAATGCCACGACTTGCGTGTTTGACTGTTTCACAGTAGACGAATGTTCTCATCGAGGGACGCACCCTGAAACATGACACTGTAAAATTTTATATCGTAGAATAAGCGCGTACCAGTATCTTGACTCTACTTTTCATATTTCTTCTCTAATTCTCCAACCTCAATCAGTTATTGTGAACTTTTATTCCAAATTATACATGAATTAATGGTGTAAATTATTCAAAATGTTTAAATCACCTAATACAGTGCACCAATAAATTCATCTGTTCTTTATGTAAACGATGTCCGAAACTTCGACGCTTTATTCATAATTCAGTGATGTGGACTTTTCGTCGCTCGCCAAGTCTAGACTCATTGTAGTAATTTCCAAAACATGACACCTAACTCCGTGCGGTCGTTGCTTGCCATTGGCGCACACATACCTGACACATTGACTGGTTCGCGAGTTATACGTACACCTCAATCTGACTTCATCTTGGAACAAACGTGTCATTTTCGCCCCACATTTATGTGAATTTAAGCGACACGTCTGTTTGAAATGTTTCTCTTCCACAAGTCTGAAAATTGAGAAAAAATTTCGTGTGTTTGTCGTAATTGAAAATACGAGATCTGTCATGGCGAAGCTCTGTCGGCAAACATTTGAAAATAGTTTTTTCTCGAAAAACATCTGCTTAAAAACGTAATTTGTTAATTTTCAGTATACTTATTTCGACTTCCGAGGACTCACGTTTTGTACATATTCATGTGAGAATTCACTCGATTTCCAAGAAGCGTAGACGTAGCGTAGTTGACTCTAGTAACTGGAGACGCCATGTATTGCTGAACATGGAAATTTGAATCAATTAAGTTTAAAAGTTCATTTTTCATCAATCCACAGTCTTTATTCCCCTTACAAAGACAGAAAAAGGCTAGATCATTGCGAGAAGAGCAACCGTTGAGGGTCGGCCAATTGATGAGAGACGCAGCATGGGGCGATTCCGTATATTTGATCTACAATTTACAGAACTTATCGTAGGGTGAACTGGTTTGATGTATTCTATACGAGTGATATAACTCGTTTTGCTTTTTTTTTCATAAAACTATGGGAACTGGAACAAACATTGTTTTACCTTGACAGTTCTAGATTCCGGCTCGTTTCCAAAATATGATTCGATTTTACTCAGTCCTTTTCGGATTGTCTCCAGCACAAAATAGTCCTGAAAACAGTGTACATAGATTGCTATTCACTTCTACTCATCATTAGAACACGGCAGAAATGTTGTAACCAGTCTGACAGCTTGATCAGACTACAAATATGACATAACAAAACCGAATGACTACCTTTTTCTGTATTTCATTAGGTGATGTCCGCACGTATCGTTCATTAACAAACGGCACATAAAACTAGGAACAAACCGTCTCTTTGTTTCTATATTCAAGTAGGTCAAATAGTAGTTCGTATTTCATTTGACTAATCTCGACCATCGCAAATGCATCGGAAACTATCGCATGACGTGTAGGTACATCGTAGATCTGAAGTTCATTGCCAACTTGAAAAACCTTCATACATTATATTGATAACAATTCACGGTCAATATTTTCATTAATCACACATAGTGAAACATTTAAAGACCAGAGTACGTATGCTAGAAGATCCCCGCACCTTCACTCCAACCTGCGTCGCTCGCTCTGCCTTACCACTTCTCATCTCTTACATCCCGGCGGGATGTAAGAGCAGAAAAATAGCGTATGTTTGAGGAGACGCAGGGTGGGATGAAGGTGCCGCGATCTTTTAGAATACTGACCCAGTTCATTTTTCATCGAGTTTCTGTGTGAATTCTTACATCCATCCATTTGTGTGTATATGGCCGTGAAGGGCTCACCACAGGGGAATAGTCGGAAATTACTATTTTTCTTTCTGCTTAACGGTACTAGTAGTCCCAATACCCTAAATATCGTTCTGAAACCATTATCACAATCTTTACATACCCAATGATTTTTCGAAAACTCTTCAAAGATCAACTTCCACTCATTAACATCGTAATTTTGGCGAAAGAAGGCTCTGGCGCACGCGTTGAGAACAATCGGACCATAGTTGGAAGAAATTAGCAGAGGTTCGTCTGAAATACTCAATGTGAACGAGACAAAACATGTATTTAACATACGTCAACCTTGCAAAGCTAACGCCAACTTTCATTTTCTGCTCGATCTATCTGATTTTTGACCTGACCTTCAATCTCAGTCTTCGCAGGAAATAGCTACTAGCTATTCTAGTATATCAGAAACATTCCACAATCTCTCTATCAATCAGAACCATTCATCCCCTGTGAAAACTGCCTAAGGTCATAACTGAACTGGTACCTCTTTTCATCCAGACCATTCGTGGTTGCGAAGACCCTGCTTGATACCACACGGGCACGTCCCATTTGAACCTGAAAACACTGACTTTCTCTCTGAAAAGTGCAAAATAGTGTCGCTTTTTTAAAACGAGTCCATAACAAAAACAAAATGATGTGAATGTCACTCGAATCGTACAATTGAAGAAACGCGTTATACTCGTATGCTCAAAATTGAAATAGAACAAATTACTGAATAACAACTGACCCAAATTTCGGATTTGCGTATTTAGCCGTTTCCATCCTATTTGGGTTGACTTTATATCTCGACTGAGTGACCTCAACTGTTGTGGAATTCAGTCGTTTTAGTGTCAGATACGGGAATCCGAGCTGAAATAAAAAAACTCGGACTTGACTCGGTTTTTCACCACGAAGTGCTTGATTGAGTTCAACAACACACCGGTTTGGAACGATGAGAAACCTTAGTGAAAAGTATTCGAGTTCCGTACTTCCCACGACTTTAAGGGTTCCATCTTTTCGTTCGAACTGTGACTGTGCTGATACGTGCGTTGTGTTCATGGCCATCATTTTAAAACTAATGGACCTAAAGGTAAATTTTTTCATTGTAGTGTAAACTCAATTTATTGTAAATTTTATGAATTGAATGTTGAAACCTCGTTATGTTCCACTCCTGGAATTTTACCTGAGTAGTCCATTGCATAGCGAAATGGGTGAGGTTGACCCCTCCCCTCTGCTGTCCCATGGCTTCTCCCAAAACACGCCACATATCGATGGAACGCGCATTCTTGTACGAATATTTCGTCAGATAGTTCTGTAAACAGAAATGTTTTGAAGTTTCCAGTCTACAAAGAAATGTGTGTTCTTTTCCCTCCCTCCGCCTAACTTCTACCACACGTGGTGGTTCAAGTGGCCCGATCACGTGAAAGGAACAGTTTTCTAATTCTTAGCGGTCATTCGCTCTGTAGAACCACTTACATTCAGTCCTCTATGGAAGTCGCGCTCTCCCATGACATTACGAATCATTCGTATGACAGAAGCACCCTGAAACAAAATTGGTCATGGTTTTTTGTTCTTTTTCATGGTCATTTGTTTTTTTTGAATATGAGTAGTGTTGATGCAGTTTTTGACCGTGAACTGCCCTACGTTGTGAAGAATTGTTCTAGGCTGGTTTACGAAAAATTGCTACAACTGGAATTTTAACCTTTTTATACGCAATGACGTCGTATATTTCGCGGATGTGACTGGCTTTTTCGACTTTGGCTGTTAGTGGATGACTGGAGGCCTTGTCATCCGCCACGAAAGCCACTTCAAGGGCTTGATCCAGAAATACATCTGACTGAAATGAGTTGAATGTTCGAAATATTTACAGTCAATGCCTGATTTATTTCCAGAAACTGTTTCCTGAAATTTCAAGTTTGGTTGTGTTAAATGATTGAAGATTCACAAGATGATAATGGACCATTTGGATGAAAAGTGCTGAGGAGGTAAAATATATTTCTGTTCGACTGTGTCTTTGAATTTTTGAAATGAGTTCTACACTTTCGGTTAGAAAGCTGTGAACATTTCACATAGAATTCGGTGTTTCCAAATTATTCCTATGCGATTTTAGTACTCCCTTTCGCTGTATTTGTAGTTTGATCGCGCAGTGATTTTCTGACAGAATTCAAAAACTACGATGTGTATCGAAATCAAACTACAACAATTATTCAAACTCACCATTCTAAATTCATTGTTACTCAAGTAGTCGGCTGCGACGTGTTGTAGATACGTGGCAAATCCCTCCTTCAACCAAACATCTGACCACCATTGGTGGGTCACCAGGTTCCCGAACCACTGGAACATGGTCTCGAAAAACTTGACCCTTACCTTGTCCTATAGTGTTTGTAGTTTAGTCCCAATGATTTTCTTCAAATATTGTGTATGCAGATTTAACCACATTTCGGACATTTGCACATTCTATTACTAAAAAACAACCATATGTTTTTTGCAGTGAGATGTGTATTTCGACGACTAACCTGATGGGCCAGTTCATGGGAAATAATTCGGGCTATCAATCTCTTCTCGAGCGGAGTCGAGAACCTTTCGTCGTACAGAAGAGACGCTTCCCTACAGTTAAATCGTAGCTGAACAGGAGATACTATGAGTAAAACGTGAGACGGCCGCGACAATGTCGTTGCCGTCTCAGTTTTAACTGTTGTTTATCAGCCTGCGTCTCCTCAAAACATATGCTATTTTCAAGAGTAAAACTTGTCACGGCAGCGACATTGTCGTTGCCGTCTCAATTTCGACTCAGTCGGCGGGGGCCGAGTCAGTGATTTCACAGAGTAGTGACACGTGCACACTCTCGCATGTTTCTCACTGTTTATCTCGGTCTGTTTCTCTCTTCGTTCCTTCTGTTCTGATTGCGCTCTTTATCTCTCCACCTCTTTCTTGTGGTCCCTCCTCGTTCTGTTTCTTTCTCTCCCTCTATCTCTCCCCCCCCCCCCCTCTCTCTCAGTGTAGAGATCCGGCAAACCTATACGTGATGAGACCCCAATTTTCCATGGCACCGAAAGCAAAATCAGGAACCGCCACCATATCTGAAAATAATTAAACATGAAATCATTGGTTGCATTTGTGAAAGATGTTTTGTTTATGTTTTTATGTTATGTATGCACTCAGACCAAATCGTTCATGAACGTTCATGGCTGTTTTAATGATTCAGCTGTTTTAAATTCCGGCAAGGTTTGAAAAAAACCGTATATCAATATCAGCCCAAAGTGTGGAATAGGTCGTTTTTATTCCATACACCAACCTTGTTTTTCTAGAGGAAAGGGTATCTGGAAGTATTTTTCGTAGTATTCCAAGCACTTGACCCCTGCTTCTAGGGCGTATTTCGTCTGTTCAATTGCTTCGGGACGGGCCCAGATGCGGAACTGGAATAATTAGGGTATATCAAATGTATATTGTTCTTATTTCTCTACCGATTCCCAGATAATTGGATAGCCACATTCCATTTCTCTCGAAAAAAGTGTACAGGTCAGAGAGACTGTTATGTGTAATTTGGCTGCGCTCTAGTCTTCGAGCTTTTGATTTCACTTTTGTTATATATGCGTTTTTTTAATCGAATTTTGTTTGCGGGAATGACAATTTCTTTGTGTTCTTAACAGTGGGAGGCAGTTCTGAAACTGGAACTCTAATATGTATTGTATAGTTAGTAAATCTCCCCTGTAACTTAAAGAATCCGTCCCGCTTTAAATTTGACTTCTGAGTTAACGAGCTGACCCTATGGCAAATGAAAAACCATTATCGAAAATATATACTTTTATATTCCTATCTTCTTCGTTCTCTCAAAAAGGCGGCTTACGTAATGACACCGGTAGGGGAGTTGCGTACGGGGTATACTCAAAATAGCCTCCTATAGAAGTGCAAAAATGATTTTAAAACACTCTATCACACACGAATACACAATTCGAAACTAAAAAATGAGAATAAATCTGGATGTAAATGAACCAAGTCGAGTTGAGTCACAGTGAAAATGTGCACGTCCCCTTTTTTATGGCTTGATGTTATGCAAACTTTACAAATTTTTAGTCAGAAAGATTTTTCATGGTCTATGGGAAGACATTGAGAAACTTTTTTGAGCTTTTTAAATTTTTCGTGGAACTCGAATTATAGCGGAACGGTTTCTTTTACGCAATACGCGTCATAACCAAAAAGCATCGAAATCAAACTTCAACTTCAAGTTCAAAAAACACCGTGAATGCCGCTTCGGAAAAAGCAACCCTTATCGAAGGCTGAAATTCAAATGCAAAATGTTTTCCGTGAAATTTCTACTGTACGCCTGAAAAACTCTCACCCGAACTCCTGAAACAGTTGTTTTCTCAACGTATGCGAATTGAGAGACGAAAATTGCCACTAGGTAGGAGGACATGCGGGGAGTGTGTTTGAACTGCGTCGAAACGAAACCAGAGTTTACTCTGAAATTATACTCTGAACAATTTAGAAAAATATAAACGTATTTATAATTTATAAACAATTTTTGTTATGATCTACGTTGTTATGTCATTCGTACGCTGGTAAATAGTGTTTTTATCAAATGTTTCTCACGTTCATGTCGGAGAACGTGAAGAAGAATGTGGTTTGTCATTGTAACACCAAAACCACGAGAAATGAACTCAAAATCATATTAATCAATATTTTCTAGGTTTGTTTTGGTGAAACTTTCTCGGTTAACTCACTGTTGAGCCCTTATTTCGATTCCATTAGAAATAGCAGTTGTATCTGCCGGATGAATTACAGTAATCTTCCATATTGCCTTGTATTCCGGTTCATCCATACAGGGCGCCATTTGGCGGGCGTCGATTGGCGCAAATTGGCTGACGGCGGCTATTCTGGAACAAAGTGACATGCTCAGAACGTCCCTGGGTGTGTTACAGTATTTTACTGTACTTACAGTAAAATACAGCATGGTGGGAATACAAATCGATTTTTTGGCGTCTCGACTAAAAAGTACAGTATTTTTCCGAACCGTTCGGTTCTTGAACTGTTTCGACTAAACGCGATTTCGTAAAATACAGGGCATGTTCGGAGTGTGCATTTACCGGGGCTTCTGAAATTCTTTTTAGATTTTCCAGGTCTTTGCGAATGCCTTCTATATTATATTATTAACATTCTTACATACACTTAACAAGTTATTTTTCCTGGCAAACTGAAAGTCATTTTTATTATTTTTATTTAGTAGTATTCCATGCGTTCATTCTTAGAAACTTCGAGTTTATTTGCTATTATTCGCCTAAGTTTTGTCCAAATAGTAGGACATGCTGAGAAGAGTGTGTATAATGTACCTATGGTTGTAAACCGCTGTGTTTGTAATTTGATCCCGTCATATTTCATCCGTAATTCGAAAAATGTGTTGTGCATGTAGATCAAACTACAACACAGATACCATCAGTCCCTATACAACTCAGGAATCAATAAAATTCCCACTCTTGAATAATTCTTATTTTTCACCTCTCCTTTCCATAACTATCGGTGTACTTTGATTGATAGAGACCTCCTAGATTTGAGTTGATTAGGCCGGAATATTTCATCTGAATATGTATAGACATGAAAGAAACATGCATTTTTCATAAGAAATTTGCGTGAATTTGATGATTGTCGAAATCTGCAAATGAAGCGAATAGAAACTAAACACACTATTAAAAACTAAGTTACATGAACCAGGTGAAAACTCCCAAAAAATAATAAGTCTTGTAACATTTTACCTGTAGCCTAACTTTGCTGCCACATTGACAAGTTTCGGACATAGTTAACACGACCTCTTCCCGTTCGCGATACATTGTTAAAGCAATCAGTCTCAAACTTCGACCGTTCTGAAAAAGATACCAGACAAAACCAATTCAAAGGTGTAAATTCGCAAAGTAGTGTGGCAAAATATGAGACCAACTGAAGGAGTTTCATTCAGTCTAGTATTCTTCATTCGTTTTGGTAGTATTTATATTCCAACTTTGACGTTTTCATCTGACCTTATCTACTGTGTTATAAACTTTTCATATTATTTATACTGATTCGTTTATCTATAATTTTGTGTAAATAAAATTTTGTTTTATTAACTAATACCACATATTCAAACTTCGTCTAGCGCGTGACTGTAAGTCAGCTGTAAATCAGCTGTTATCTGCCGCGCGCCGCAATGGTGCAACCCGTACTAGATACGGCGCACCGCCTGACGCCGCCCGCCCTCTCTTTTTATTTCTAAGCTGTGATGACAGAACTTAGGACACCTTTGGAGGGCGACGCCCGCTGAAAGGAAAACTAATTAGCCTTACTGAGCTTGTTTTTGGAAAAAAAAACATTTTTTAAATGTTTTTATAATCATCCTTTTTGCAAACTGTTATAGGTGAAGAAACACTACATTTTTCTTCCTTCCTAATGATTCTCCTACAACATTATTACAGAAGTACTAGTCGAATGTGTACTGTAGGAGTATCAGTAGGAATGGTGGGGACTATAGAATGCTACTATCTATTATTCATCTTCCCAACAGAATAAGGACTGTTTATCAAAACTTTGTTCTAGACTTACCATATAGATTGAAACACTTCGCTGCTCGATTTCGAGATTTTTCACGTGCAAGACAAGCTTGTTGGATGGTGAAACGACGTCCAACTCTAATTTTATCTGAAAAAAAAACTTTGACTCTGAAATAAACATACATGACAAGTCAAAAGCTTTCTCAAGAACAATATTTTAACTCACGTTTCCATCAAATGTCAGATTTTTGTGTGCCGGAAAGGTGGCAATTCCTGGTAGAAAAGTCTGTATTGTCAAGTCATAAGAAACTGCAAAAAGGATAGATTACAGACAGAAGAGAAATACGAAAATTATCCAATATTGCATGCAAATTTCTTGGAAAATGGTTGAAGCACTATTCAGAAACTAGCCAAAGGCTGTATTCAGTTGCAATGAAGCAGGTCTCTACGGTACCTATGATGACCTAACACCATTGATCTCCTTCTATTCAAAACTTACATATGTATGCTGTATGTAGATCAAACTACAGATAACTCAGAGTCACTTCCTATGTTTCCACTTTTCATTATGTGTTCGGAGAAATGACCTACATATCAGGACCAAAGTTCGAAAAACATACCAGGTTTAAAATGTTTCGGTAGCTGCAAATCATTTCGTTCCGTACGTTCAGAGCTGGAAAGATAGATTGCAGAAGATATACTCTATTAAATATAAAGGGTTATAATAAATGTAGAAAAATTCATGTTTCATTTTAGAAACAGCAACTCAATTACTCATTTCAACACATTTATTTTCTTTACCACCCGTCAAACAGTTATTTCACTCCATTGAATACGCAGGAGAAAGTATCATTCAAAATGTTCAGAGCTTCAATGTTTTCGATTGATGAGCAGTTGGCCGCTTCTGCGCTCTTGCCATTGCAACGCGCGTACTCTCCGACTGTTCAAACCAGCGCTCCTCTAATAATCTCATAATGATTTCAATCTCTTCATTTCATCTGTCAACTACCTTGATAATGCATGACACCGTTAACTCCACCTCACCAAGTTAGCTCCACCTCACCACTAGCCCGATATGACGTTGTGGACGTGTGTATGTTTTCTAGCACAGCACGAAGTGAGATATACAGTATACCTCCGACTTTTTTAAAGCGATAACTGTAACTAAGTTTCAACATAACATAGTCAACCTGGCGTAGCTCTAGATAGTTCACCTCAAAGGTGTCTATTTCGTGATTGTGCCTAAACTGGGCCTAAACTTACGATACTCCTGTTGATTGCAATGTTGCTAAAAGAAATAATAGACGAATAATGAATTTCATCATTCTGAGAATCTCTCTGCCGTCGGTTCACCACCACACCAAGACGTAGATAGTACCGCAGAACTTTCTACAAAGGAGTTGTCATTGACACTTTTAAAGAGGTTCGAGCATTTGGTAGCTATCAAAATCATAGAAAAACGGATCAAAACATTGAAGAGCACACAGATACCAATTTTTTGTTTCGAAAAATGGAGAGACTGGGCTTCGAACGATGCTTTTCTATTGGAAACACGCTCATTAGTAGTCATCATCACCCAAATATGCGATTAATAGACTAATTGATATCAAAAGAAGCATAAAGTTTTGTGATAACTGACTTTCAATGAGTATCAAACAAAACTTTTACTCGAAAGAGAGAACACCACTGATGAGAAAAACTGAAAGGGAAACAATTCGGCTTGCGAAGGACGCTGGAAAACCGGATCACTGGACCGATTCTATGAGACTATAAGGTCAAGTAGCCGATTATGGGAAGTGAAATGATCTGAGTGTGTAGTTTGGTCTGTTCTGTATGCACAGAACCAGTTTTAGATAACAAGGTCGTGGAGAAATCATACTACATCGGTACACCGCCAATCAAACCAGTTTTCTCTAAGAACATTTAATTTAATTTTCATAAAGAATACGGATATAATATACTATTCAAGTTTGCTGTTTGCAGAACTCTCTTTTTTTCACACGAACATTTTATTTGAAAACCAGATCTCATTCCGTCTTCAAACGTTTCTCAATTCATAGCAAACCTATACACAAGTGCTAATTTCAATATACATATGCTGAAAAGTTCATTTACAAAATAAATACAAAACGACATTATTTCCTCTCTCTGAACAGTTCTGTCATTTTCTCTAGATTCTCTTCAATCCACTCCACTCTATGCTCTCCCTCTTCTAGTTGTTCTTCGAACACAGCAAATTTCATTGCATTTGGAGCAGTTTCGCGGAAATTTCTCAGCTGAAAAATATATTAAAATAAGTTTAATTTAGTTCTAACAGTTTGATCAGTCCCTAGAAAGTTTCAACGTAAATCCCAAATCTACAGCTTTGATCTTTCTGTGTGTTTTTCAGTAAAATTCGATCTACTGTTGTGTATTAAAACTACAAGTAAGATGTTTGTTTACAACTGTAAAATACCACCATTGCGCATCATACATTATGCTTCTAGTATGTTTTCAGTATTTTAATCACCTGATTCAATTCTTGTCGAGTTCGAATTCCATTCGTACAAGATTGGATGATTTTCGTAATGGTAATATGGTTCGAGTTGAAACTGGAATGCGAATAGATTTCTGAGAACACTGCATGGGTCATAGTCAAATTTCATTTCCATTCTTCAGTCTCGGTTTTCATCTGTGCTTTTTCAATGAGATTGGGCATCGTGCAAATTAAATTTCAGAAGAAAGTTTCGCTGAGACCACACATGTTGTTTGAGGTGTTTTGCTAGGAGTGGGGAGGGTGAACAACCTTCTACCGAAACTACTGCTCGTTCGAAACCTCGAACACGATGAAAACTGACTGGAATAATAATTGGCTCACCGCCAAAGTCGCAGTCCAAATAATCGTTCCTAACGTCACCAATAAAAGAAGTACTTGTCTTGTAGTTCTCTGAATCGGCCTTTTCTAAGGCTCCAAAACCAAAAGGCAGATGAAACCACACCTTTTATATATTTCTTCCCATCTCGAAATCAAAAAGTTGAATATGAGTTCCTTTCCCACAGTGCCTCTGGAGACTTCGTCGAACGTTGTTCGAACGTCTTGGAATCGAATTATGTTCGATTCGCGATCCATTGCAGTAGTTAACAAACTGAAAGCAAAGCAAAGTAAATTTAACAATCTAATGAGAAATTGTGCACTATGTGGTTGCACGTTTCTGAATTCTACTCTGTTTAACATGTTTCACGTGACAATGCAATTGACTAACAGTATATTGGTGTTGAGAAATTTAACGAGTTCTCCGTTGACTTCAAACGGCTTGTTTTTGTAGCGAAAACTCAGCATTGAAATCGCCTTTCTACAGTTTCACACAGTTTCAAGATTTTCTTTCGAACATTTGGGTTTTTACAACAACATTTGCTTTGTTTGATTTGAAACGAACTTTTTCACATTTCAAAGTTGAAAAACTGTTAATCAAATGTGAAAGTTTGAATCTGATGGAATGAATGTGCGACAAACGCATCAACATGCTCAGAAAATCTCACGTTTTCAGAGTGGTTGGGTCCGGGCTACACGTCAAAGCTTTGAGAAGTCGAATCCGCTCCACTTGCACGTTCTCATTTCGATAAAAGTTCATCATCTGAAGGAAGTTTTCTTATCATAAGTTCTTTGAACGTATAAAACGTTTTACAGGAAAATTGTACCTGATTGAAAATGACTTGGTCTCCATTTTTGACAGCTTCACAGTAGACAAATCGACGCAGTGAGGGAGTCACACTGAAATTCAACACAAATACAGAAATATTCAATACAAATTGAATTGTTTATTACTTTGTCAACTTTGTTTTATTTCAGTTAATTTTTATTCTGAGATCAAACTGTTTAAAGCAATAACAGACACCGCATACTTACAGTGCAGTAATTGCTTGCCGTTGACGTACACTAACCTGATACACTCACTCGTCCTAGAGCTGTTCTGACATTTAGATTCCACTTCGTCTTGAAATAAACGCGCAGTTTTTGCTCCACATCCATTCGAACCCTCTCGACAAGTTTGTTTGAAATTATTCTCTTTTACAACTCTGGAAATAATGAAGATATGAGTTACTGGGAAATAATCACTACGATATATATCGAATGAATTCAATGATTTTTTTATTTATTGATTTTTCTAAATTTCTGCAGATACCTTATTTGAACACTTTCAACACCCTCTCAAACATTAAACCTTTTCCACTTAATTTTGTGGATTCAAAGCTCAAAGGGGGTACGGAATCCAAGACGGAGGACAAACTTTAGAATATTTAGGGGGTGCCAAATTTACAAATGTTTGTTATTTGCCGGAATCGAACCTGCGAGCAAAAGCTTCGTAGCATAGAGCTAAGCTAACCACTGTGCTACTAGAGCACTTAGCCGATAACCTTTCGAATTGAAGACGTGTGCCCGTACACAGTGAAAATTGAGATATACAGTACCCACCCGTATTTCCGTTGTCGACGACTATTCACCTCGCTCAAGAACTCACGTTTGGTACATATCAGTAGTTAAATCTTCCTGTTGGCCAGAAAAGGCAACACTATCTCTAGGAAATGATGACAGTATGTAATCCTGGCGAAATAAGCAAAATTCAAATTAAACCACTTATACACTACTATTACAAAAAAAGTGTTGAGGTGCTATCTGAATCGAGTTTGCATCCAAATTAAGATAACTGTTTTAGCCTGAAATGAAGTGACGTGTGAGCCATGGTCTAAAACCATAAAATACGAAACATACCTTCACAACTTTTGACTCCGGCTCATTTCCAAAATAGGATTCTATTATGGCCAGTCCTTTCCGAATTGTCTCCAACACGATATAATCCTGAAAACAAACAGAATAGAACTTAGAACTTGATGGAAATTCCGATATTGAAACACTGACACACAGAAAATTCGATATAAATGACAAAATTCGTGGAACGTCTAAACTTTAGCGGAGTTATACTACAAGAGAAAAACTGAGGACAAAGACAATTTCTCGGTTTCTTTAACTTTGTCTCAGCGTGCCCTGATATTTGTTGGTTGATCTTAAATAAAAAAAACTACCGTCTCTTGCTTTCTATATTCAAGTAGATCGAATAGTAGTTCATATTTCATTTGGCCTATCTCGACCATCGCAAATGCATCGGAAATAATGGCGTGGCGAGTAGCTACTTCGTAAACCTGGAATAAAACAATCCTGAGAGCTTGGAATCGAACAAAAACTTGAAATTGAAAATTTCCTCATATTGAAATTGGGCTTCGAACACATATTACCTTTATTCTGAAATAGAAAGAAACAAAAATCAATCTCGTGCCTATCATTCATCGATTTAAAGTGTGAGTTTACATTGCCTTAAAACACGCGCTTTATTCTATGTTCATTATTGATTCTTATCCCCATTTTGTCTGAATCTTAAACACGATAGTACATTATAATCTTTCAATAGCTGTGCGAATATCATTTTCCATTCTGTATCGTCGTAATTTTGACGAACGAAGGCCTTGGCGCCCGCGTTGAGAACGATAGGACCATAGTTGGATGAGATTAGAAGAGGTTCGTCTGAAACACAAATTTCAAACGATTCAACCAAACTCTCGAAAAACTGATGTTTCTACAATTGTTATTTTTCCAGAGTCAATCGAACTATTCAATCCATTTGTAGCATTCTATAATAAAGGGACTTTTTGAGATCAAATTCATTATCAAAGATATCATACACAGGTACTTTGTGATAATAAGTCGAATACCCATGACTCAAATTTGGTACCAAGATAAGTCAAAAAGTTCTTTAGTCATTTTTAGCATTTTAGAGCAACTATACAACGTTCAAAAGTATTGAATGAGGTATTTTAAGGGTACCTCTTTTCATCCAGACCATTCGGGGTTTTGACGATCCTGCCTGATACCACACGGGCACATCCCATTTGAACCTAAATTATTCGACCATACTATTCACCACTTGGTTCTACATTATATCATGATAATAATAATCTTTTCACGGCAACTATTTCAGCCGTGTATTGTTTCATTGAGAGAATTACATAATCACACACAAATCACATATTAACCGTAGGAGAACTGTCCGTAGAGAGGGTGGAGATAGGCATGGGTGAGCTTTGTTATAGTCTGTTTCACGGATCGATAACTTCCTACAGTAATCTTTCGATTATACAACCGCATTTATCTGACCAACGAACAGACTCTTAGATTTACTGTTTTCTATGCCTGTAGTAAGTAGCCAATGTGGTAAATGACATCACAAAATTTAAACTATTTACAATACTTGCAGTATATGCGAAAAGTACTTGAAAGATTTACAATCTTACTGTGGAGGGCTATTCTTGAGTGAAACAGACTATACCAGCTCATGCGGTCCGCCAGACAGATACCGTGGCGAGCGGGGATCGAACCCGGGTCTGGGGAGCGACAGCCGAACGCTAACCACTTGACCACTCGGCATATCAGAAAACTTTGATGTGCAGCAGTGATAGACTTACTTGGATGATTCATTCGTTTCTAACATTCATCGTTCGAGATTTGTATCTAATCCATCCTAAACCTACACAACACGTAGTTTTTTTATCCAAAACTGACCCGAATTCCGGATTCGCGTATTTCTCCTCTTCCTTTGCATTTGGATTCACTTTGTATCTGGTCTGAGTTACCTCAACAGTGGTCGAATTCAGTCGATTTAGGGTCAAATAAGGGAATCCTAACTGAAAAACGGAACAAAATGAATGGAAACTTTTGAATTGCGCACGCTACATTTCAACAGTGGTTTGTCAATGGCAAATTGGTCAATGGCAAATTGGTCACATTTTCACCATTTTGATTTCGTGCTCATTATTTAGATCTAACAGGTTTCCGTACATTTGACCACGCATCTCATTAGAGCGCAACTTCTGTACAACCTTGAATATTGCGATCTAACCCTACGCACTAAGCACAGAACAATTATAAGCTTGTGAAACACCTGAGTACAAATGCTAGAACATCCCGGCTCTTTCATCCCAACCTGCGTCTCTCGTTATAGTGCACTATTTCGTAAATCTTTTATCCCGGCGGGAAGTTGGAGCAGAGAAATAGCGTATATTTGAAGAGACGCAGGTTGGGATGAGAAGGCCGGGATGTTCATGAATACGGCCACTGGATACTACTCTATTCAATGAATTGTCTGTGTCCCTTTTCTTTTGCAGTAACCTACATGCTAGTAACCACAACAATTGAATTCAATTATACTCAAGAAAAAAACCTTTTGCCAAGTACCTGGGTGGCTTTTCATAGCTTCTTCTATGAAGAAACTTTTCGTTACCCCTTTGTCTTTAAATATTTACCTGTGTTGTCCATTGCAGGGCGAAATGAGTGATGTTGACCCCTTCCTCCTCTTTTTTCATCTCGTCTCCCAAAACGCGCCACAAATCAACGGAACGCGCGCTTTCGTACGAATACTGCGATAGATAGTTCTGTAAAAAAATTATTTGTTGCTGTTCACAAAATTCATTTGTTGGTTTTTCTTTCAGAATAGCAAAGTAACAGTTCAATGAAATCTATTGAATGAAAATAAAAACCCCGAATCATTTTTCGTTCCCGGATTCTGTATGCATTTTCAACTTGTGGAGAGTTTTTGAAATTGAGATAACCCAACCAGTTTTCGATATTAATCTTATATTACTTACATTCAGTCCTTTATTGAAACGGCGCTCTCCCATGACATTACGAATCATTCGTATAACTGATGCACCCTGAAACGGTATCATTAGTCAGTTGTTTGAGTATCATCAGAACTTCAGGATGGTGAACTTATGAGCGTGTGCTGCTGAATGATGAAAGAAATCTGACTAAAAAAAACGAAGGTCATCAGTTTCGATCCATTAAAAGGGGCAAACTGTTAACATTTATTGATTTCTTCTCTTCTTTCTCGGATTCAAAAAAACTGTGGGAAACTCCCATATTTTGGTGATGATTTGATAAGTGTACAGAAGTATTTAGCAAAGCGTTTCAACTTCAAATTTTGGAAGGAGCCACGGAAAAGTGACAATGGTATCACCTTTTTGTAAGCGATGACGTCATAAATTTCGTTGATTTGACTTGCTTTTTCGACTTTTACTGACAATGGATGACTGGAAGACTTGTCGTCTGTCAGGAGAGCCACATCAAGAATTCCATTCAAGAAGACATCTGACTGAAAAGAAAGCTTCACAAGAAAGTTTGAGTTATACAAAAACTGAATCAGAAAAATTGCCACATACACACTCTCAGTCTTGAATGAATGAAGTACTAGTCGCGTAAGAATACTCTGGAAAGTGAGCTATAAGCGATTGTTCTCAATTTTGAGTACTATGTATACTAACATTCATTAAATGTTAAGTGAACCTACCATTCTGAACTCGTTATCACTGATGAAGTCCGCACCGATGTGTTCTACATACGTGGCGAATCCCTCATTCAACCAGACATCCGTCCACCACTCGTTGGTAACCAGGTTACCGAACCACTGCAACATTGGAGAACAATATTTTCGTGATTGTCATTTCTCAGTTGACTCGCGTTGTAGAGCGTTTCTACTGGTTTCACACCACGCAATTCAAAACACGCTTAGTGTGAGTCAAGAACGCGAACTCATTAATTGGAGAATAAAATGAGTTTCTCTAACCTTAAAAAAAACCCTACATTTCAATTTATTCTTCTATTAGAAAAAATATATACTTTTCGAGATTTTCCACTAACCTGATGTGCCAGTTCGTGTGCAATTATTCGAGCGATACTTCTTTTCTCGAGAGGAGTTGAGAGGTTTGGGTCGTACAAAAGAGCGGTTTCCCTGCAATGGAGGCAGTTTAGCGAAACAAAGAAAAGTTAGATTCGTTCTCTTTATCCAACTTTTTTATTTCCCCCGTTTATCTCGTTTTCTACCTCTCGTTTCTCCTTTTCTCTCGTTCTCTCTTTGTCTAACAAACCTATACGTGATGAGACCCCAATTTTCCATAGCACCGAATGCAAAATCAGGAACTGCCACCATGTCTGAAATTACTACTAATAAAAGTCGGGGTATTCTATTCATAGGGATTAAGGTTTGCTTGGACTTTCCAAGTCCAAAGTACATCTTCAAATTTGAAGCTCAAATTTATCAGCGAGGTTATTTGTTGGTGTTTCAACCATTTGTTTGGTAGCACCATTCGCGTTTCGGAAAGTCAACAAAAACATTCTGGATTCAATAAAACTTGTAAAACGACAGAACAGACAGTTAAGTGGAGAGAACGAAGTGAAATTGTCTGAACTTTATATCCATTCTCATCACCTTGTTTTTCTAGAGGAAAGGGTATTCTGAAGTATTTTTCGTAGTATTCCAAGCACTTGACCCCTGCTTCTAGGGCGTATTTCGTCCGTCCAATTGCTTCGGGGCGGGCCCAGATGCGGAACTAGAATGGAAATTACAATCGTTCTTTCTTCAGCCACATTTATACTTTTCAGTTATAGTTGCGGTCAATCCTACTGAGACTTGGCTGCGAGCCAATGAATATTCCAGGTTGTTTTCACCACTTTCGAGTTTTTCAAAATACTGCAAATTGTTGTTAGCTGTTGTTCAGTTTCATACAAACAAGATAACGAAACATGTTTCTATAATACTCATGTTTTCTCTTAGATATTGACATCCGAGAATCTTGGCCCGATGCCAACGGGTCTCAGTGCCAATGAAACGAACTATACTGTTCGTGATTTTTGCCACGTTTCCAGATGTAACTGAACCTGGAAACTCAATCAATAATAAATAAATTATATAAATACTTGTTTCTGAAAATTTATGCAAACAAGTCTTCCTGCTGAGCTCGTTGTTTGATCCCGACTTGAGTTTATACTCAAATCCACACTTCTTGTGTGGCTCTGAAAACTAGATCCCAGATGTTAGTATTTTCGCCTTCTGACCCATTCACGCGAACCTTTGTTTGTAACTTACAATACAAAGTGGTTCACTATCCTATATTTGAGAAAATAATATTTACCCGAACTCCGGAAGCTGTTGTTTTTTCGACGAACTCGAACTGTGACACGAAAATCGCCACGAGATAGGAGGACATTCGGGGAGTTTCTTTGAATTCTGTCGAAACAAAACCGTCTTCTAGTCTAAAAATGGAGACAAAAGTAAAGACAGGAAATAGAATAGAATAGAATAGAATAGAATGTTTATTTGTGATTGAACACATGTCTTTCCACATTTATGTGGCACTTCAATTACGAGAAAATGGAGACATGGAAGATAATAAGATGAAGAGTATAACTTACTAATTAGAGAAATGCCGTTGGATCTTAAAGTAATCGTTTTCGTGAAGTCTGTACATTATTCCTATTTGAGAGCAAAGTTTTTGGTTCCATATAATGTATGGGAATATGGAATATGGGACATCCCCTTTTCAAAATCGTAATAGCCGTTATCTTTCTGGACCGTGTAAACCGTTTAAACTCACTGTTGAGTTCTGATCTCAATACCATTTGATATAGCAGTTGTATCTGCCGGATGTACTACAGTAATCTTCCATATTGCCTTGTATTCCGGTTCATCCATGCAGGGCGCCATTTGGCGGGCGTCGATTGGCGCAAATTGGGTGACAGCGGCTATTCTGGAGGTTTTATAATTGTTTCTGTAAGCTCTGTGACATATTTACGGATAGTACGTGGAATCCCGTGAAATTGCCACGTAATTTCGAAACGTAACATTTCCTGATGATTTTTATCTCGTATACTCGGCCCTACATCAATACGACAGTTCAACATTGATCATTAACAGTTTCTACTGCCATAAAAATTGTTTTCAGTCATTTTCTCGTCAACAAGTGGTTACAGTCTTATTATCTATACTTTACAGTATACAGTACCTATCTTCGCCGCCAACAGTGTACTTTGATTGATAGAACCCTCCCAGATTTGAGTTGATTGGTCCGGAATATTTCATCTGAATTATAATATGTAGCAGAGTTTCTTTCTACATAAAACTTCTGGCGATTAGAAAAGAAGTTTGGAACTTGTATCGAAGTGGAAAATCTTTGAGAGACATGTGTAAATCTTACTTACCTGTAGTAAAACTTTTGATCCAGATTCACAAACTTTACAAAGTTTTAGAACAACTTTTTCTTGCTCGGGAAGCATTGTTAAATCGATCAATTTCAAATTTTGTCCATCCTGCAAAAATGTCTTATTTCTGATGAAAATATGAAATTGATTGCATGGAAAACCGATTTCATTGATTTGAATTGTATTGTCTATTTTTTCGAAATCTTAAAACCAATCAACTAGCAAAATCAATCCGTATTTATATGTTGCCTAAATTTTAATTATTGTTGTTCGGTTAAACTATGGTCTGTCGGCAGTTTTACAGTTAGCTGTATCTCATTTCTCACATTATATTATAGCGCGCAATCAGCTGTTATCTGCCGCGCGCCTCAATGGTGCAACCCGTACTAGATACGGCGCACCGCCGGACGCCGCCCGCCCTCTCTTTTCATTTCTAAGCTGTGATGACAAAACTTAGGACACCTTTGGAGGGCAACGCCCGCTGAAAGGAAAACTGATTAGCCTTACTGAGCTTGTTTTTGGAAAAACGTTTATACAAAATGTGCTAATTTCTTGTTTTGAGAATGAAGAGGTCACATTTTAATGTTTTACTACGTAAATCTCTATATTGTAGGGTTATTTTCTTAGTGCAAATAAAATGATTGCTTTCAAAACTTTTTCAAAACTAACCAAGGCAATTGAAATACTTTCTCGATCAATTTCAAGGTTTTTCACGTGCAAAACCAACACATCAGATGGTGAAACGACATCGAACTCTATTTTTATCTGGAAAACTATTATTTGCAGAAAGAAATGGCTAAGGTTAGTTGATAATTTAAAAAAGAAAATCTTAAAACTGCTTGCTATCAATGAAAGATGTGTTAACTTACTTTCCCCTCGAACGTCAGATTTTTGTCGGCTGCAAACTTGGCAGTTCCCGGTAGAAATGTTTGGATGGCCAAATCATAAGATACTGAAATTGGGTTGAATTATGTAAAAAAGGATATTAACTCTGTTGTCGTTTTAATCGAACGTAGAAAAAATCTGCAATTAACACAGTAAACGATCGATATAAAGCTAATACCTGGCTTGAAATGTCTGGGTAACCGCAGTTCATTTTGTTCGGACTCTGATGAAACATTGCTACGAGCTTCGCTGAAAATTATGTAATATGAATGCTGATATCTAAAAATATATACTTTAAGTAACTCTGTGGTTAAACTCCTCTCTTCTAACACAAACCGTCAACTCACGTTATTTGTGCAGACGCGAGAAATATGAGAAGGAAAAATAACTTCTTCATGTGGATAGATAGAAGATAAACGCGTTCGAAAGCGTGGTTTTTATATTTATTGGGAAACATTCACAGAACCAAAACTACATTTCAAGTGTATTTTTGTTCTTCGATGAATATATTATTGACATGAATTAATTTGCGAACTAGCAGCTATGTTCGCTTCAACGATTAACTGCCGCTCTCAATCTCTTTGGGAAGAATTTCATCGGTATTGATTCTGGTGGAAAATCAATCTCTACTCAAATTTTTGTTGTTAAAAAGGCCAATTATACAAATCAAAATAACAAAACCTGTACAACGAATGAATGAAAACTGTACAACTTTGAAAACTGCTCTACCTGACATTTTGTGAAGTAGGGGTGAAAATCCAAGCAAAGACGGCTAACCAAGAACTGTACAACGAATGAATGAAAACTGTACAACTTTTAAAACTGCTCTACCTGACATTTTGTGAAGTAGGGGTGAAAATCCAAGCAAAAACAGCTCCAATGATGGAAGCACACAAAATGCCGAGAAGAACTTTCCAGACTTCAAATCTACGACCATCATTTTTCACTTCAGAACATGGTTCCAATTGAAAAGAGGCACGGTGGTAGCCATTCACCGTCATCTACTGAATATACAAGGAGTGAATTGAATGATCACGTACATTTCGCATTCTAATGAGGAATCGTGAACTTCATTGCACGTTTTGAATCCAGAACAATCAGTTTTAGCATTTCAAATTAAAACTCTATTTACAATAGCTCAGTATGCATAGAACAAGGAATAAGTTAGAAGAATGGATGAAAGTGATAAAATTACAAGGAAACAATGACTTCCGCACGAAACACTCGAAAACCGGTTTCTCGCTCGGATTTCACGACTTATCATAACGAATTCCATCATCAATCATCACTAGTGGGAACGAAATTGAAAATTCACACCTCAACAAAGTTTCACGTGATCGAAAAAAACTTTTTGTATAAATGTGTAGATTTAGTGTGAGCTCTGAGAACCATATATTTCTCTGTATGCTAGAGTTGATAGTTGATAATCATAAATCTTTGTTTTTGCTTGAAAACATAGTGTATAATTAAGTCTCCCCAATTCACGACTTGACTCGAAAAATGATTTCTAGAGTAGAGTTGAGTGCTGAAACGCTGCCTTTTCAAGCAGTTCAGTGAAATGTTTAATAATGATTCATACTTCAGAGAGAAAAAAACATGTCGGAACAATTTTTTAAGAGAGCCAGATATTTATTTGAATATTTCGACACAATTTTCAAACATTATACGAGATGGCGATATTCTTCCTTTTCGTCTCCGATTCTGTGTTGAATAATTGTCTCGTCAAACCATTTTCTCCTCCAATTTCTTTGACCAAAAACGAAATTCGATGGCGCGACTTTTTCATTTTTTCCTCGTTGAATTTGAACGGAAGACAAGAGACGGTGACCATTTTCGATTCGTTCGCCGAAAGTTTTCCAAAAGAGGGGCGGAGCCTAATTCTGCTGATTTTGTTCGTTTTCGAGCACCACGCGACGGGACGCGACAAACGATTTGTGATTCTCATCGAGTACGAATGTTGAACATCGAACGGACTGTTGAACACCAGCACAGACGAGGGACGAGTTTCCAGGAAAATTTCCTCTGCAAATAAAACATAGTAAAGTTATGAACCGGAACACTTTACAATGAAACTGCTCAAAAACGTGAGAAGCCAAAGAAACACAACCTGACTTTTTTTACTTCCCCCAATCCATTTCTCAGGTTACCTCGTGAATAACCGGTTGGTAACTTGAAACTAAATGTTGGTTACCGTTCAAACTAATGGTAAAAACCACATTTTACATTAAACAAACAGGTAACCGGTTTCTCATTCCAGGTTACGTTACCTACCGGTCACCTGTGAGTTAACCTAAAGAAAGATTACCAAAAACTGTTGAGGTTACCTTATCACATTGGGAAGCTTTTGTCACAATTTTGAGAAGTCCCAAATATTCCTGATGTTTCACCTTTTTCACTTGATTTTGTGGAATCCTTATCGGATTTCAGACTATCGTATCGTTTTTTCTCCGCGGCCAACAAAACATCTTCCACTTTCACAAACGGAGTGGGGAGGGAGCTGGAAACAACAAAGCCTTGATACAATGAACTAAACGTAAATGTACTGAATAAAATTTTATAAAATTGTACATCCCTGATCTCAGACCTTTCATCGAATGGACACTATTCTAAACTCTGTTTTTCACAACCTCCGCTCACTCACTGTCTCCAGCAGAATAAGAAAAAGCTATTAAAAATTCAGCAACCTAAAATGAAATTCTTCGGGAATGATAAAAAAGCTTTTAGATGAAACGTTACCTCGTGACTTTTTCAGTTGCAGTTGCTGTATAAAGGGAATCGTTCGATTTGACTTGATCTGGAAACTTTCGATGAGAAAGTAGAAGAAAAAACTAAACACTTTCCATTGAATGCCTCATTTCTACAAGTTCATTTTTCATGCGCAAGTATTTCCGAATCAATCTCTGAAAAATGAGGCGATAAAAAACATTCCTAAAGATTGACTGTAAGAAAGTCTTCTTTTTATGAGTTTCATATTAATAGCTGCTAAATCAAACAGCCACTATTGAAATATAAGAACTCGGCTGAGCTTGCATAATGGAAAAAATGCTTCAAACTGACGTTCTGTTGGAATTATTTTCTCCTTTTTGGCACAACTTGAAATAGCAACCACGGATACCTCTTCGGCTGAAATACAAAATGTTCACTATTTTGGGTACATTAACTGTATTGGTTAGGATTACGTATTTTATCAAAACTAAACAGAAAAAAGTTTAGGACATAACAATAAAGAAGCTGTATCAATAATAACCATAATATAACCGATCCGTAATCTCCATTTTGTCACCAGTACAACCCTTGTAATCACTCCAAATGGCCAATAACACCTACCATCGAGAACAACCTCTTCCTCCATCTGTACATTTGTCGTACTGTGTTTGGTTACCAAATCCTGATCAGAATCAACAAGGCGAGGCCGACATAGACGCGATTCCTGTATCAAATTTGCATGATGGACGATTTCTGCGAAATACTATGTTCCACAATAAAGTACCTACAACGACAATCGATTTGGGGCCAAGTCCATTTTCCAACCATTTCTCTAGTATCAATTCGTGATAAATCAGAAAACAACTGTGTTCAACCTCTCTACGACGAACAATTGTCAGCAACAGAAATAATTCAGCGTTCACATAGATATGGAGTTGACTATAACCCCAAACAAGTAAATGAAAGTTTGATTTTTACCCCAAAATTTTTTTACCCCACCCTGTGCTTGACTTTGGTGACGGTCACACAGAGATTTCCATCTTTCAAAGTGGCGCCAAAATCATAGTTTCGAGTTTCTTCCGCCGAAATATTTTTGGAAGTTTGCCAAATGGAGACATCGGACGAGGGTTCGCATGCAATAGTTGTGTTGCGGGTGATGGTGAGACTGAAAATTTTTCGAGTAAACAAACAAATCATAATCTTTGATGTATTAATACTGGAGAGTAAATTCAAGCTTATTCGATTTTGCTCGTCACCGAGATCCTATGAGAATAGCCGGGTCAGTAATTGTTAAACCCCCCAGTGAATGGTAGTTGTATTTGAATGGGATAATTATATTCATTTGCCCCATGCGGGGGGGGGGGGGGTAAAATACAATGTAGATCTCCGCCTTGTGGGCTTGAATATAGTATGTACATAGGCGGCAGAAGTCGGATCTTGGGGGGGGGTCTTAAGTAAAAAATATGAGTTTCTACTTATTCCCCTCCCCCACTTGAGTACTTTGGCCCCTCTGTTTTTCCAGAAAGATTCCTGTCGCTTAAGGAAATCAGTGCATCACACAAGGGCGTAATTTGAGTGGGGGCGTACATAAATTTCCCGAACAGCCAATAAATTCATAGTTTTCCACTAACTCGTATCCTTTCGTTCTCAGTCTCTCGTCAAAGCCGAACATCTTGTTGTTGGTTTTCACTTTGGCGACGGGATCTTCGACAAGACTGAAAATTCAATTGTCCCAAAGAAAAATATGCCAAAATAGTAAATATCCGAATTCCAGTTTCATCAGAGGTTTGTTGCCAAGAGATCTTGTTCCAAGTGATCGATGTGAGATAGATATCGATCACCAATAAAGCTAAAACTGGTTCTCGATCCCACAAACCTGGTCTCCACCTCCCCACGTTCCCGCTCGAATTCTGATCCAAAAAACAGTTTCACGATTTCCTTGTAGTTGTAAACTCCGTTCTCCACCGAAACACAGTGACCAGTATTGATTGACAGAAATTCCGCTCTGAAAACAACTTATCATCCAGTTTTAAAACCTATTTAAGACCCTTCCTCCTTACTAGATACACTATGTGACGGTAGGTTACAGAATTCACTATCTGAAAACCGTATACGACTTATAGGTATGTAAATCTTGTTTTTCTCTATTTCGATAGACTACTACACATACGTTTTTTTTGGGCATAGTCTGGCTACGTGGCCACCTTCCATAAACTTGTTACACTTGCAGCTGCTCAGACAATTCCCAGCCAATTGGCCAGCCACTTTTTTATTGGCAGAGCGAGAGAGTGTGCAGGTCAGAGAGACCCAGATGTCTGCGGCCTCATTGACCTGCACACTCTCTCGCTTCTGTAGCTGGCCAATCGAGGAAAACTGGCGCCAATCGTTCTGAGTGATTACACGACTGAAACCATGAATTGAACTCACAACGTTCTCTGAATAGTTTCTGACGGACAAATCTGGTTGATTTCACACAAACTACTAGTCGAGTTGGATTCATTTGAAGCGAGACGCTGAAATACAATTTGGATTGTTCAATGGGCATACATTTCTTGAAGTTGCCTATGCAGAAATGAGTGTTGAGTTTCAAGTATGATAGTTCAACGCAAAGGAAAACAATCCAAGTAGTTGCCCTTGCTCCTTCACAATCATGTTGTCAGTTTACAAGTCTCGAAAACTATAAAAGCTGTCAAAATGTGTGATGAACTCTTAATAGTAGTGTACCCCCACCTTGATGACAGTTTTAGTCTGAACCACAATGACTTTTCCACCAACGAACACATTTTGGGTAGTAGAATTATCAATTTCACTCGATTGTAGTTTGGTTGTTTTCGGAGCGTGAACCTGGAACGAACAGAAGTACTCAACACCGCGGTTATTGTAGTTTGGTACAATCACATAATTCCGTACTTCTCTGATGCACACAAAGAGAAAACAATACCAAGACCAACGTGGATGTTATGAGCTTTTCGCACCTAAACTATCATGAGGAAAAAACTATTCGAGAAAAGGTTATATAAGTCGACCATCGAATGAAAAGTTGAGATACGTGTAGCGTTTCATGTTGGATATTACCAGTAGAACATTATCATACCTTGAACAAATGTTTCATTTCCTCTCTTCTTTCTTCTTCTGACATTCCATGAGAGACGAGAACAGTATTGTGTTCCACTATGATTTCACTCTCAATTGGATCTACTGTGGAAGTTTGCGAGGATCGAATCTGAAACCGTGATAAACTCACCATTCAAGTGTATTGTACCGTAACAATAAATTGACAATGCGTCCAGCCAACTATTTGTCACTGTTCGCAAAATTGTCCGTTTAAAGATGGTCTGACAGGAACCAAATCTCGTGCCTTGCGCTCCACGGTTAATTCCGTCACTCAGATGCAAATACGCTACAAAAACTAGTTTATTGACATTTTGTGAATCATGCAATCACAATTCGTTAGCGGAGATTCGAAAACTTCGTTTTTGGGCGCATTCGCGTTGGAGCGAAGGAATTAACCGTGGAGCGCAAGGCATGAGATTTGGTTCCTGCCAGGCCATCTTTAATGTCATTTCCGCTGGTTTCTACTTGCAGGTGGCATCAACAAACAGCTCTGTTGGAGCTTATTGACTATTTTCATATTATTTTTGTATGCTATAACTGCTTTGAAATTCAGAATTACGATAACAAAAGTGTGTGTTCGAATGTTTATGGAAAAACAAATCACAACAAACTTACGAAGATCGGTAGTTTCATTCTGAGAACAACATCGAGCATTCTATCAGGACTGCAGCGGCGAGTTCTGAAAAATTACAAATTGTGTCAGTGACACAACAAACAGATTGAATGTTAGAAATCAATTCATCTAATTCCAAAACTGTAAAAAACCTCCGAATGAAACATCGTGAGCTTTCATTTGCTACTATAATTCATGGGTTTGAACACAACAAATATCAAAAATTCATATTAAGTACAGCGATTTCCCCCGATTTCTAGTTTTTCGAATGAATCAAACTCTGGAACTGTTGTTATTGCCTGTGTAGTCAATCATAAAATGAACTGTTCAAGTAATAATAACCTCTCGCTACTCCTCGACGTCTCCTCTAAATATTCTAGATGGAGGTCTCCAAAAATGTCGTCCACGTCCGATTCATTTCCTTCCGAACTTCGATGACGGTAGCTGGATGGATTCTCAAGAGAAGAGAAAGAATCTTCGAACAAAGATTCTGTTCTCCTCCCGTTTTCTGTCGTGTTTTCATAAGATGAAGGTCCCGTATCCAGTGTAATTCTATCGCTGACCGTGCATTGACAACAAGAAGAACAACCCCCCGAGCAGGTATGATTTGACCTGGTTCTGTCCTGGAACAGAATGAATGAACAAATGATTGGAAAACTCAGGACTCCGATTTAAACTAATAGGAAAAGCTCAATGAAACTGAAAAAAGTTAACCAGATAAGACAAGTAAAACAGAAAAGCTCATGAAATTTAGCTTCTCTAAATATACATTTTCTGACTTTGGTAGGATATCGCAGTCAATTCGCCATTCATTTCCGCTCTTTTTATAATCTCGCTTGACATGACTTTTGTTTAGTCAAATCGGTATGACCAAAACGATTGACTATATCCAAAGTACCATTCTAAAACGGATAACAATCACTGGCAACAATGGAAACAACAAACCTGAGATGTATCTTGACCGTGTGACACTTGTGAGTCGAGAGAAGAATTTTGAGAGGATGATGACACTGTTTCTGAGAGAGTGTCTTCATCTAGACTGGATTCTGGGGCTCTTGTGTTCAATCTGTCGTGTGAATAACTTCTGCTGCAATAACATAATATAGTTAAAGACTAATCGTCGTTACAGTTTGATCTCTGCACACTAATTTCGGGAACATTGACTTTTTACCCCCCACCTGTCTGAAATTGTATTGCGTTTATGGAATTGTAATTTGAGTCCCCCCACCGGGAGGTTATAATTCAATTTATCACCTGCAATACAAAAGTTTGAGGGTGGGGGGGGGGGGGTAAAAAGTTATCATTTCCGGTATTGAAGTTTAGCCCCCCACTAATTGAAGTTCGACCCCCCACCATTGAAGTTCTACCCACGCCGATCCAGGGGGGGGGGTAAATAGTGAATTTCGAAGTTGAAAGTCGACCCCTCCCCTCTCATAGATTTTTCAAGGTTTACCTTAGGTGGGGGGTTGGATTGCTACGGGGGGGGGGGAATCAAACTTCAGTGGGGTGTAATACTTCAATTTTCCCACATTTTAAGTGTGGGGGGTAATTAGTAAATGTCGAAGTTGAATTTTGACCCCCCCCCCCTCTCCTAGATTTTCAGGTTTTAGCTTGGGTGGGGGGTTGAAGTGCTACGGGGGGGGGCAACTAAAGTGGGGGGCGATACTTTAGTTTTCCCCCAATTTCCACCGGAAAGTTAACAAACTACAACTACAATGTTTCAGTGCAGCAAACACATTCAGGCTCCGTTTCAAATAAACGAATATTCCCATAAAACATATGTTTGCAATACCAGTGCACTCAAAGTTTGGATAACATGCCACCATGTTCGATTACACGTTCAGTAGAGTGCTCGAGCTATTTTCTGTGGAGTTGCTTCAAATGCCAACTTATCATTATCTTTTTTGCGACCAATGTCGTTTTAGAGCCTACATTCTACAAAAAGTCACGATGTCTTTTCACATCATAAGCCTAATTATTTACCGTTCTCCTCCAGCATGTCTTCTATCCATTGACAAACGACGTAAGCTGGTTCGATCCCGCAAGCGGTCACGACTTCTCGACTTTTGACGACGACGAGAAGGAGACTGAAATGGATGACATTTTTTATCTTGGGCGTCATTTACTAAACAGATGTCTTCGCTATCATTGGTCTTCATTCGATTAATGAGTTCATTCATTCAGATTTTTCATATTAACTAGTGAATCCTCAATAACTACGGAATGTTTATAAACAGAAATGGAATCGAATAATTTGTCAAGAAACTACAACAGTCTTTCCCGAAACGAGAAAACAGAATAAATCACTAGGTTGTTCAGTTCGGATGTGAATGTAGTTTGGTCCCAAGTTTGGTCTTGCTAAGAGTAGAAATTATAGCTTTTCGCTAATGGCAAATGCGGTAATAACGAGCAGTTCCAAATTCTTTCAAGTTTGTACATTTTTGCACCTCAAATATAAACATTTGACCCCGTATGTTGTGAGAACAGGTTTACCGATTGAGATTACCGATTGAGAATCACTGGAAGAAGTAGAATCGTTGTCCATTTTACATTGAATAGGTTAGTTTTATTAATAGAACCGTCTGCGCACCGCACGAAGATAGGAAATGAGTTGGCTTTTCCTGAAAACCAAACAAGTTTTCACGGTTCACATGAACAGACACACAGTCTACCACGAAATAGCACGAAACACGTATTCCATGTTGAATAACACTTTTCTCGATTGTCACGTACACCTTTCTCTCAATTGTAACGTGCGGGCTATATTCAATCGCGCGCAGCGCGAAGCGCTGTGCGAGATTTGTCTTTGGTCCGGCTAATGCGCGCCTCCGTTTTTTTAGTTTTCTCATAAAAAAGCTCAAATTTGCAAAACAAAACTTTTAATAATTTGGAAATGTTCTACAGCGTATTTGCAAGTTGTGTTCCAAAATTGAACGAAATACGTTGAGTTTGAGAAGTTATAACGTTTTCGCTTCATCCAGAGCGCCAACTTCCGTCGTGTTTCCGTTCTTCCTTCCTTCCGGGCGTTTACACAATACTATCTAGACCGTAACTAAACCGATTTTGCTGAGTTTTGGAGTCATGATAGGATTCCTACTCAATGCCCAGCTACGCAATTTTTTTTTGAAAAAATCATTTCTCACCAAATTACAGCCTTTTGAATTGAAGTCTCTGCGTCTCTCCATTTAGCACGCTCTCTCGCTCTCTCTGTCAGGTCGGTTATGCAAACTGTCTTGTAACTTAGGGTAACACTGACCGATTTCGATGAAAATTTAAATAGGATACCATCGTGACTTTAATTTAAGTAAAAAGTATTCTATCGGTGACGTCATTTAGGATTCTGGAGACCCGATGACGTCATTCTTGAAAAGTGCAAAGTTGACGTCAAATATTTCTCCAAATGATGATTATAGTTGGCAAGTGAGTTATTAACGATGGATCTCCATCGAGAGGTGTCGTATTCCGGGATTCTGAAGGCCAGATGACGTCAAATTTGAAAAGTACAAAGTTGACGTCAAATATGCTTTCAAATGATGATAATAGTTGGCAAATGGGGTGTTAACAGTGAAACTTTATCCAAACATGATGTATTCCGGGATTCTGAACGCCGGATGACGTCATTTTTGAAAAGTGCACAGTTGACGTCAGATATATTCTCAAATGATGGTAATATCTTAGAAAGGGTCAATTAACGGTAAAACTCAATCTAAGAGTGACGTATTCTGGGATTCTGCAGACCAGATGACGTCATTTTTGAAAAGTGCAAAGTTGACGTCAAATGTATTTTTTAATGTGAAAATATCTCAAAAATGGTGAATTAACGATGAAACTTTATCTAAATATGACTTATTCTGGAATTCAGAAGGTCAGATAAAGTAAGTTTTTAGAACTGCAATGTTGACGTCATTTTCTTTCGAATGATGGTAATACTCGACAAGTGGTTCATTAAGAAAACAATTTTATCTGCACTGTACAGATCAAACCACCTCTCTACATACCTACGGCATGTATACAAAAAGAGAAAAATTCATGAAAAAGTGGGGGCCCAACGACTGTGAGATTTGTCTTCTGCTGTGCGCCCCTCGGACCACTACTCTCAAATGGAGCAGCTACTGCTACAAAAACCGAAAAATACTAGTATACTTAAGTATAACTGTTTATTACAAACATACAAAAGTCGTAAAATATTTTTTCAAACCTGTGAACTAGAATCTACAAATCACAGATGGTAACTCAACGTAGTCAATTATAGCTGGTTTTGTGCACAATGGTTGGCATTTATTGTCATTACTTCAACTCTAGCTGCTATAACGTTTGTTATTCAACAATTGTTCTCTCTTTTGCAGCTGTGACTTGTAGATTCTAGTTTACAGGTTTGAAAAAATATTTTACGACTTTTGTGTGTTTGTAATAAACAGTTATACTTAAGTATACTAGTATTTTTCGGTTTTCGTAGCAGTAGCTGCTCCATTTGAGAGTAGTGGTCCGAGGGGCGCACAGCAGAAGACAAATCTCACAGTCGTTGGGCCCCCACTTTTTCATGAATTTTGTTTAATTTCATCTATTTCAACCAAATTTTGTTCAGCATATTTCTGAAGTAATTTACTTGGGAAAATTGAAGTATCGCCCCCCACTTTAGTTGAGTCCCTCCCGTAGCACTTCAACTAAAACCTGAAAATCTAGGAGAGGGGGGGGGTCAAAATTCAACTTCGACATTTACTATTTACCCCCCACTTGGGTCGGCGGGGGGTAGAACTTCAATGGTGGGGGGGTCAAACTTCAACGAGTGGGGGGCTGAACTTCAATACCGGAAATGTTTACTTTTTACCCCCCACCCTCAAACTTTTGTATTACAGGTGATAAATTGAATTATAACCCCCCGGTGGGGGCGGGTCAAACTACAATTTCCCAAACGCAATACAAATTCAGAGAGGTGGGGGGTAAAAAGTCAATGTTCCCATTTACTAGTAGCCAGAAACCTAAGTAACTTTTCATATTTGTTCAAATATTATTAGTTTCATCTTGTAATGAAATAGATTCTCTACTTTTCCAAAAACAAGCTCAGTAAGGCTAATTAGTGCCTTTCAGCGGGCGTCGCCCTCCAAAGGTGTCCTAAGTTCTGTCATCACAGCTTGGAAATGAAAAGAGAGGGCGGGCGGCGTCTGGCGGTGCGCCGTATCTAGTACGGGTTGCACCACTTGTGGGCAAGAGCATATCAGCTGTTTCAGAACGATTTCGCTGTGCCTGGTTTTCTAGAAAAAATATTCAAGAACGGTCTGGAAGTTGGCAAGTTCTAAACAGGCAAACCGGTTTATTCACGTTTCCAGTGAACGTGGGAAATCGTTTCTTCGTTTGCTAGACTATGCCTCATTCATTCTTCAGTTTTTTCGAGACGAGACTTGGTTGCTAATGCTACTCTTTCAAACTGCGTTAGGTGAGATCCAGATATTTTATTTTTCCTGAGAGTCTTGATCTTTCTTTTTCTCAGAAAATATTTATTCGATCTGCGGTACGTGCGATCTAGATATGATAGAGAGAAAACTGATTAAAGAACGAGGCATAGTCTAGAAAACAAAGATAATTACTCAGCGTTCGTAACAAATTTGACTAGGCTGATCGATGTTGAAAACTTTCCGACACAATTGACTCCACCCCCCTAAAATTGAGAACAATTTTATTTTCAAACTTTCAGTTGCATTGCTGTGGTCGCAGGAAACTTTTGCTGTGGAATGTGGCTTCGCGAACTGTAAGGAAAGGGATGGCTGTCTTGTTGGGCTGAAGGGAACCGACTGCCAAGTGGCGTGTGGAAATGTAATTAAATTCATTCACTCAGACATGGAAAATATGCGCGACACATGTATTTGACTTTTTATCACATCGTACTCTAACAGTATAACAAAACAGAGAAGAACAAATATCGGGCGCAGCGCCGAGCGCTGCGCAGATTAGTTTTTGTTAAGAGGTCTTCAGACATTCCAAAACAGTTTATTACATTTCTCTTCAAAGTAAGCCGACCATTTTATTAGATATTTGCATGAATCACTGAAAGGGCAACACATCTACGAGACATTAAGTTTACGTTCCAAGTAAAATTAGTTGAGAGGAGTTAGAGGGCCCAACGTACAGCTCGGTTTTCACTCCTATTCACATGTGTGAATGACGGATTGGATAAAAGCTCTATACACGCACGGCTAACGAAGGTTCGATTGCTGCCTGGAGCACAAAACTTGCTCTCACTTGAACGATGTTACAACTACGCCAATATTTCTGAACTATGGCGCCGTTAGAAACTCAAATAGAATCTCATAACATTCCTCGTTTAGCTCGTTTTTCATAAAATATCATTTTAATTTAAAGTGACCGTTACTTCGTAACTATAGAAAAAGAGTTCAATTAGTATAAAAAACGGATGTGATGAAAGTGAAGATTAGTTTTGGATGAAACGTGTACAAAAAATATGAAATAAGTCCAATGAAAAGATTTTGAAGAAAAGGCTTATCTCGCTTTTCTTGAAAAAAAAAACAGAGTGTAAGCTAGATAATTGTGAGTCGCAGTCAGAAGTTCTCTTTTCGGTAACGAAAAATTCGGTTTTCATTTTGTTCTGAAATTCTTATCCGAGCGAGATTAGCCTTTTCTTCTGAATACTTTTATTGGACTTCTTTCGTATTTCTTGTACACGTTTCATCCACAACTAATATTTACTTTCTTTACACCCGTTTTTTATACTAATTGTTATTGTTATGTTTCATTTTACTGTAACAGTACGTTAAATATTCGCCAAAAAATATAGAATAAACATAATATCCCTATATAATGTTACCTCGTAACGAAGCGACGTGAATAAATAAATATGAAAAAAGTATGAGTCATTTTCGTAAATCAGTTCAGTTGTTAGTTTAATTCAATTGTGAGTTGTTAATGAGGGCGAGGTTTTGTTGTGAGTTTTTCAGTAATCGTTTTTGTCACTCTCTCTGATCTACTTTTTTTCTGTGCTCACAGAGAGCCGTTCGTAGCTGAAATCGAAGTTTTGAACTGGATCAAAATGCCTATAGGCGACTGATGACTAGAGTTATTGGTCAACTCTGGCCGAACTGCTCAGCAAGTGCCGAATGTTCAATTTCAGGAGGGAACGACCAAGAATGACTGCATGAAGATAAAAGACACATACTGGTGCTCCTGCAAAGGCGACTATTGCCACATGAAGGCAAATGTTGTGAGGATTTATTCAATAGTTACATAGTTCGGGAAATTAAAAATTTTACCCACTGCCTACCTCCAGCAACTTTCCAAATATTTGGGGTAAATTTCAATTTTCTCGAACTAGTAATGATAAAACTCCTAGGGTATAAATACATTAAAGTGAGATTTCACTCGAAGAAGTTTAACCATCGAAACATTGCATTCACCATTGAAGTTCAACTGGGTGAAACCTGATACTGGACGTCAAAGTTTGAATTGAACTCCTCTCTTCTAGAGCTCAGCTTGGGCCGTGGCTGGAAGTGTCTAAGCCCATAACTCATATTTTCAAAACAAATTGTGGTAGCTTTCTTGAGTTTGTTTTCAAATACGTGTGGTGAAAAACACAGTTATCAATGCTGGAATTGGTAGAACTAGTTTATAATTCTTATTTGTCTCTTATTACTTAAATAATTGATCTTGATGATGACGGCCATACAGACTAGGATGTCGTTTTGTTTCGAAACAGATGCTGGATTCACGTATTTTCCTCAAACTTTCTGCAAAATTGTTTTCAGTTTTTTTTTCTGCACCTTTGTTTCCAGATCAAAGATTGGAGAAAAGACATTCGATTTGACACTTCTCTCTCCCACGTGAGAAATGACCTGACCCGATGCGTGAATGACAACAAAGAATGTGGGTCCCCCGAACACAAATTCACAGTGGAATTTGAAATAGTTTCTCTAAAATTTAACGTGCACGACACATCAGATCTACTGTCAGTAAATTGCACAGGCACGTGGAACATGTTAAACACAGCAGAAATCGAAAACGTGCAATGAAAAAATGCACGAATCCTCATTAGAATGCTAACCTTACGTGATCATTCATTTTACTTCTAGTATAAGACTTTTTGAATATTTTTTTTCTAATCTTGACATGCCATCTTTGAATATTTTCAGTCTTTTCGTGTGGCGCTTTGAAGTGTTTGCATGATGGTAAACGCTACAAATCTTGCGCTCTTCAGTTTGACGAGCACAGCAACGAATGTCATAATTTTTGTTCGGAAGAAGTGAGTTTCGGCAGTTTTGAGAGCGTATTTGAAAGAGGACGACTATGTGGTCCAGTCGCAACGGTTCAGTCCATTAAACTGCAATACATTCTTCAGTTGCAGGACCGTTGACCCGGAATTGGTCCACACAATCTTCCTTTTTTTAGTAACGTATTTATCGAAGTCGTGTTATTTAAACCCGTCGAGCCATGGTTACGAAGTGTTTTGGCGACACTGCCATTCTCGCATTATGAAACTACCCTCGATTATTGTGAATACTGAATATTTGTAGCAAATATAGTTCGCTTCCGCCTAATTTTGAATATTTTTGGAGTAAACATGAATATTCGGAGGACTAGTTTCGTTCACGAGTTCTTACGAAACTGAACAACCGCCAACAATAATTTGCATTTTTGAAAAACGTGAAAGTGGTGAAAGTTTTCATGGAATATTCATTGGCACGGCCGAGTCTCAGTGGGACTGACCAAACTATACACTCTTTCTCGGATTGTTCGATTTCAGGACGGCTCAAAAAACGATTGTGACCCCCTGAAGAACGGAGAAGTCACGTGTTTGTGTAAAGGCGAAAACTGCGTTACCGATGGAGTGGTGAGTTTTCTTCTGTGAACGTATGCTAACACAGAAGGGACCGAGTGGTCGGCTGGTTGTGTGCGCGCTAGCACTCAAAACATCATGGTTCGATCCCACTCGGCGCGGTATCTTCACGGCGGACCGCATGAGCTGGTAATAACGCTCACCCATGCCTAGTATCTCATCTACTGACCCCACCCCTCTACGGATATTTCTATGTGATCACGGTCTTGGTTGTATTGAAATGAATAAAGTAACACAGGGCTGAAATAGTTGCCGTAAAAGAGTATTATTAAAATTCTTATTATAACCATGGACCTTCTTTATGACCTACTCATGAGAATCTACTTGTAGAGCATAATCATTGAAACATACCAGAAAATTACCTTTATTGAAAATAGCGAATAACAGAACACTAGTATACAAGGGGTTTTCGAGCTCCCTGACCATACACCAAAGCTTTCGGTTCTTTTTTCCGTACTGTCATTATTTTAATTAAGTTAGGACTACTTTTTTAATGAGATTGTTCATCTTCATGGATACTTGGTGAGAAGTTTTATAAGATAGCTCAGAAATTCTTCAACATTTAATATTGTGTGAAAACAGAAATCATGGTATTTAACCCAAAGTTACTTACTTGACCCCATTATTCTGGTTGTAGGTCAAACTATGGAAGAACAAAATGAACAGCGTTGTCGGATTCACAGGAAGAATGGAAAAGTGCTACGGAGGCGGTGGGTTTCATTTTCGTTTCATTGTCAGGACGATTAGCGACAATTTTCTGCAATTGGCCAGCTACAAAAGTGAGAGAGCATGTAGGTCAATGAGGCAGCAGACATCTGCATCTCTCTGACCTGCACACTCTCTCGTCGAGGCCGCTACAAAAGTGGTTGGCCAGTGGCTGGGAAAAGTTTGAGACTCATTGGCAGAATGTCAAGTACTTTGTCTATTTTTCAAAGCACTCATAAACTTATCGAAAGTGTTTATTTGCTGAAGTATTGTAATAGAGGTAAAGATATACCACCAGAATTTCATCGATTTTTGAAAGACTTCAACGTAGTGAAAAACAACCTCGTTTCACGCTGCCAAACTCTCAGTCGGAATGGAGTAAACTTCACATCGCTTTCAGTTGGCAAATCGAGAAGGTGCTCTTCGACTTTTTGAGCTGACGTATTCACGAAACAGTTTTGACCTGTATCATGAAAATGGGAATAAATTCAGCTAGACGCACACCATTTTTTTTCTAACGTTGTGAACAAAAAATGTACGATCAGCCAAATTTGACCCAATCATTGTTGCACCTGAAAAACCGTGAATAAACTTATAAAAAAACATTCACGACTGGGGAAATGTTTTTTTATTGCAGGTATGTTGTCAACAAAGGGATGTGGCCGCCAAAAATGTTTTGCTTGGGAGGATAAATCATGTATCTACGACTTTGCGAAGGACGGCAAAACAAAAATAAGATGTTCAGAGGTGGGTTCAGCCTTATGCTGGATTAGGACGTAGCAGGAAAATATGATCAGGAACACATAACCATGCTTCTCACATTTTTCGTCTTATTTATATAGATGTATGGCTTGTACAGCCGACATACTTTTTTATCATCGGACCGACAGGCATCTCAGAAAAGTTGTATGAGAATGTGGTCTTTAAACGGAACTATCGCGTCACCCCCTCATCAACGTCGAAATAGGACGCGTATGTGGAGCAATCCCGTGTAAACAGTCCTTTAAACTGTAATTTAATTTATTTTCGAAGTAATCTTAACCATGCCTACACAGAAAGTTGGAACTAAGTGTGATCAAGTTGTCGATAAGTTTGAGCATGACTTTGCTATGCTGCTAGGTTTTGATATGATCCTTTACACTATTGAATAGGGTATGTTCGCAACTATGGTGCCAGAATGTGTCCCGATTTCCCATCAAGTGGAGTTCAAATTTACTAATGTGCCTGGATTTACGATCTCCTAAGTTTCGTTCAATCAACATTACAACCTTTGGATTTACAGTTATCTTTGAAAAACGATTGCAAGGCCCTCCCTGGGAACAGAATGCAATGCTCATGTGCACACACAGGAAGCATTGACTGCGACCGACGCAAACATATTGTGAGGAAGGATAGATTGAAAAAAAAACCTTTTTATGAAAATAAGTGCTTATGTAAAAGCGAGTCTGAAAGATTCGTAGAGTCGTCTTAGTTGCAGAGATTCGTTCTCTTTAGTTTAACCGTAGCCCCCAGTTTGAAAACCCGGATAATATTCAGAAAATCAGTCTCATAATCTCACAAATAATATTGAAACACAAACTTAACTGCAAACTTCGAATATCTAGATTTCGTTTTTTTAAGGTTATTTTTTGATTACGAGAGGATTAACAAATTTGCATTTTAATTCTTCATCTAAAATAAAGTTTTCCAAAATATTTGTGGTTTTCGCAAAAAAGCTAACATTTGCAATAAAAATCAGTCATAGTGAAAGTGTACTGTAGGACTGTCAGTGACCACGATGTAGACTATAATATCAATCATTCCAGATTCGTTTGTGGAAGAGGAATGCGAAGAATACTGACAAAACATTTACTGGATTGGACAAGTACTTTCAGAAAGTCGGTTAGTGTTTGTTGGAAATATTTATTTCAAACTACAAAAGTGAGAGTGCAGGGTTTAGAATAACGTTGAAAGTTTAGAAAGCTTTTCTGGTTCACACTTGATTCGCACTGTTGCTTTCTTACTTGCAACAACTCGTTCTAAACTTCTCTCTCATTTGGGAAGGAAAATTGTACATTTCATTTTTTTCTAAATGAGTTCATTCCAGGATACTTCTCAAACAGATTTTGTGGTGATCAGCAATGTTTCAAAAAAGAATTTACGTGCAGTCTGTTTGTCGAAACGAATGGATGCGGGATTCGATGTTCAGAAGCGGTAAGAGAAAGTGATACAATCTTTGTTGTAGTTTGAACTTGATACATTCCATAATTCACAAATTCCGACCAAAAAGCTCCGGAATCAAACTATAAACCCAGCGAGCTAGAACAACATACCCCGTGATGGCTGGCTCTGAAAAGTGCAACCCCTATATCTAGTTGTACACTGTATTTGCCCTGCTTCACTCTATCATAAACTCATATTCCATCGAGAACATACTTTAGTCAATCTCATTCATCTCAGTTTATCAAATTTATTTTTCGAGAGTACATTATAATGAAAAGGAGTTTACTCAACAAAAACTAATAATTAAGTTGTTCGTTTTATAATATATTTCTGATATCAAACATTAATGTTTCAGCCAAATACGAACAAATGCAGAAAGGAAAATAACAAAATAGTATGCTTGTCCGATTCCAATGGATTCAATAAACCTCAGATAGTGAGCTATTTTTGTTTTCTCAAAAGTTTCCACAATATGGAAATGATTTTCTTTGACTTTCAATAATTGAAGAGTTTTATCTTTACTCTTTGTGAGATCAAGCAAAAATTGCAAAAATATTACGTAAAAACTGGGGTTTATTGTACAATTGTCCCCCCCCCCCCCCTTGAGCCGAAACAGGTTGGAATCTGACCCGTAGTACAATCCCCCCCCCCCCCAGAACAATTTCCCCAAAAACTGCTTACGGTTCAGCCCAGAGCAAAACATGTTACAAATAAGCTCTAGAACCCTAGTCATAGTAAAATATGTGCTAAGTGAGCACAAGGTAAGTTTCTAGAAAGTTTCAAAAATTTCATGTAATTTGAAGAATCGTGAGTTTAAAAACGCTAATCGTATGGACTGCTTCCATTCCAACATTGTAAATTTACTCTGCTGCATTTCCAGATCCAATACTTGAAAAACACACTGAAAAAGGAACAAGTCACTGCGGAAGTGGAGAAGTGTCTCGTGGAACAAAGTGAGTCTTTTTGTTTCTGCTGTGTCATTAACTTTTTTTTTCGAATAATGTTCAAATGATAAATTGTACAACTTACTTTTCCACTCTTGTTCTATCCAACAAAGACATCGAACAACTCAATTGATTACGCAATGCGGGGCGAGCGATTGTTGGTTAAATGTCAGCAGATGAGAGAGTACGTAGATCAGAGATGCGCAGATGCGCTAACTCTTGGAGACAGCTCCACCTCTTGGGAATTTGACGACACGCTGCTCACTAGGAGTTCATGGTGTTCTATCTTTTTATAAATCATTTCTATCCAGAGATTCTGTCCAACAAACATTGTAATGGCAAGCAGTGTTTTTCTGACGAATCTGGTTCCTGCAGTCTTTCTTTCAACGCGGGGAAAGATGGTTGCGATGTGGAATGTTCAGCAAAGGTTGGCATCTGTTTTGGTTCCATGAAATAAGCTAGTATGATTGTTTTTGAGATATTGGACGAAAATCGATAAAGCTAGTTCGTGAAAAAATAGTCGACCTCGGAATTGGTAACCAACCCTCAAAAACAAGGTCCAATTGTGGTTGGATTGGTTATGCTGCTCAAAAATGTGAATAGTTTTTGAAAACGACTTTTTTTGATAACGCTTCTTGTTTTCCCGGTCAGAGTACGTATGTAGAAGAGTCCTGACACCTTGATCTCATCCTGCGTCTCTCGTTGTACACACTATTTCGCGAGACTGGTATATCGGCTGGTCGCTATATAAAGGCCGTAAATGTTTTTGATTTCTGATTTTCGGTTTTTGTCATTGGATGCACACGATTTGTGATTTCATTTCAATTTTTATACACTTTCATTTATTTCAGACACATTCAAATGAATGCAAGAAGACTGGTGATAAAATGGAATGCCTGTCTGACTTTAGCGGATTCAATAAACCTGAAATGGTGAGCTATTTCGTTCTCAACGTTTCCTATTCTCTTCATTCTAGGTTCATTCAACATTGAATGAAAATTAAGCAAATACTAACTTGCAGGAATATTCGATATTCCTACCAGGCAGTGTAGCAACCTCTCGTAGCTCATGAGAGGTTCATAAGAGTTTGTCATGAGGTATCTCATGAGCTTCTCATAACCTCGTAAAGATGTAACATATCAATAAATAATTACCTGTGCAAATTTTCCGAGATATTGCTCATGGGGTATCTCATAAGGCCGCGCCAGGCACTAGAAGCCGCTTGTCACATCGTTGTCTCAGTGCTAGCGGAACAAAATACAGGGAACGTGTTTTATCGCTTCTCGTAACAGAATGAATGCCCATAAAAATCTAAACGAAATTATCTTTGTAATAATTTTAATTCGCAGATCAAGTCCTTGAGAAAAGAACAGAAACTGACAAAATTCAAGACGAATGTGAAAACGTGTCTTGTGAAGCAAGGTTAGTCGCAACTTGTTGGTTTCGTATTTGACAGACTTTTCACAAATCAGTTTGAAAGTTTTTCTCTTGATTTGGCGTTTCAATTGTTTTGTGGTTCACAGTTAACTTTTCACTCTCATGTTATGTGAATTGAAGTCAATAAATAATTGACATGCTACCAGGTGTTTTATCCGGAAATAGTTGTGGTCAAGGTGGTCGTACCCAGTGCTTCTCTGGAGATTTGTCCTGCAGTCTTTCATTCAACTCAGGAAAAGATAGTTGCGATGTGGAATGTTCAGCGAAGGTTTGACTCTGGTTTGGTTGTATGAGACAAGCTAGTATGATGGTTTTGAGATATTGGACGGAACTCGACACAGCTAGTTCGTGAAAAAATAGTTGACCTCGGAATTGGTAACCAACCCTCAAAAACAAGGTCCAATTGTGGTTGGATTAGTTATGCTGCTCAAAAGTGTGTATAGTTTTTGAAAACGTCTGAATTTTTTTTTCAAAACGCTTCTTGTTTCCCCGGTCCCTGATCGCATCTTGCGTCTTCGTTGAACAGACTATTTCTGGAGACTGGTATATCGGCTGGTCGCTATATAAGGGCCGTAAATGATACTGATTTTTGATTTTCGGTTTTTTCATCAGAGGTACACGTTTTGTGAGTTCACTTAAATTTTTATACATTTTCATTTATTTCAGACACCTTCAAATGAATGCAAGAAGACTGGTGATAAAATGGAATGCCTTTCTGACTTTAGCGGATTCAATAAACCTGAAATGGTAAGTCATTTCGTTTTCAATTTCAAGTTGATTCCAACTAAAACGGTGGTTTTCTATCCAATTTTGAACCACTCAAATGTTTCATATGGAATTCCTTCTGATTAGATTCATTCAATATTGAATGTAATATGCAAATACTAACATGCGGGCACATTCGAGTGACTCAGGATGAGGTTCATAAGAGTTTCTCATGAGGTTCTCATAAGCTAGTAATGATGTAACATAGCAATCAATCATATAAGACGTAGCCAAATAAAAATATTTTGAAAACCGCTTATTTCAGGAACTTGCACACCAAGTGACGATCTCATACCCATCCACTTTTCTTACTCAGTAACACTCTATTTCCCAAAAACGTGCTCCAACTGCGATTTCTGTGAAAGAATTATCAGTCTATCAACGTACAAACTGTCGGTTCAAGTGAACCAACAGTTTGTCAAGTGACAAACTGTCGGCGGGGGGTCCCATCCTAATCTAACCATTCAACCACAAAATAATGCTTCAAAATAGAATTTATATTTCAAAAGCACGTTAAACACATTATATCAGTAAAATGAATGATTCTAGGAAACTGTTCAACATTTTCCCTAATTCAGAGGTTGTTGAATTTCTATGATGTTTCAATTAATATTAATTTGGTGATTCCCATATAACAGACTAGTTTTTCGGCACTGATTTTCCATAGAATAATTATGCATGTTTCCTATTCATACTGAGTTCCTTTTCTATTGTTATATTAGTTTTACTCGTACAATTCCACAATAGTTTAGTTTCCAGTCAGACTTTCTCAAAAAACCTAGTACCGAGTAAATTACCATTGTGTAAGAAATAGAAGTCATTCAAACTTTATTAAGTCAGTTCTTTTAGTTCTTAAACTAGCGCATTCAGTGGGTAGGGGACAGCGTGGCCAAATGGCCGTCATTTGGGGCGAGTAGCGGCGGCTAAATGAAAGGCGGGGCGCCAGACAGTTTCGAAAAGATTCGATTATCGATCGATGGCAGAGGCGCGCGGTGCCCTGCCTCGCCTGCGCCTGCCTCCTTCTTACGTGCGCGTGCATTAATTAAAACAGTAATTTAGCACTTTTGAAATGAAAATAAGCGGATTTAAACTCAAATAGATAAAAACACTATTTAATCCAATGTATTTTAATGTGAAATTGTCTAATTTAGTGCAGGAACTTCAAAATTCTCACAATTAGTGCTGTTTTGATGTGGAATAGTTTGAAAATATGTACAATAACTAGATAATAACTTCATTAGGCTGGGTTCAGACTACGCGCCTCCAACTCGAGCCTCTGCATCCAGATGCAGCGGCAAAAAATAGCAAAGGCTGCCTTCCTGAAAAAAGCCGCTGCATCTGGATTTGGAGGCTCAAAGCCGCTGGGTTTTTTTTTGATAAAAGTATGAACCTACTTGGAGGCTTTTTTATGAGTTTTCCAAATTTTCCATTTTTTTTTAATTATTCATCTTTATTAATTCTTCACAATTGGGATCACAAGGTAACTCCAGCATTAAAGGGGGCAGAATTGAATGTTCAAATAATAGGAAAAAATGAGATAACTCGTTATATACTAATCTTTTTTAAAAATAACAACTATAAATGAATAACAATAACATCTAGGTTAGACACGCAGAGGAGGTTTGGAGTGGCGCCAAGTTACGTGACAGCCGTAGTTCAGTTGCCGTATGTATACACAGAATGAATATTTATACAAACAGATAATGAAGCAAAAAATACATTGCTCATAGAGTATAAGATAAAATACATATTATAAAATATATATACAACGGCATGGTCAGATTCGTGATCAGCATGGTCGATTACCCCTTGTTACCAAATTTCAGGTCAATTGGTTGATTTTCATATTTTGACGCGTCGCGTGCGTGACCCTAAAAGTTTCTACACCATTAGATCCCGTTTAGGTGGGGGGGGGGGTCATTTTATATAATTACACCGACCCCTAAAAATCCTTTGAAACGAGTTATAAGCACGAACCCCTTTTCAGGCCAAACTTGTCGCGTCGCGTGCAATATTTTAATAAAACTTTTGGAGGTTTCGATAGGGTTCCGGTGGGGGGTCATAATATACAATACATTCCTACCCCCATCTCGCACCGGCCAGCCACAAATCGCTCAAAACTGGCATTTTCCAATTTCCCGGAAAGTAAATCCCCACTTTGCACGCCACCTTTTATATGCTGCACAGAGATGGCCAATACATAATATGAGCAAGAAGTCGTATTCGAATTTATATTATAAGTAGTATGAATCAGTTTACGAAAATAAAAACTGAAATAATATGAGTTAATAATGTGGAGGCTCGAACGTCACGGCCTCTGCCTTTGATAGCAAGCAAAGGCAGCGGCATCTTGAGTTGGATGCAAAAGCCGCCCAAAAAAAAAGCAAATGTGAGCGGCCGAGGCAAAATAAGTATGAACCTTCCAAATGCACCTGGGTGCACGAGTTTCTGCACCTGGGTGCAGCGGCTCAATCGATAATCATGATTTTAGCAGGCGCGCCCCCGAGTTGAAAAGCCGCTGCATCTGGGTGCACGTAGTCTGAACCCAGCCTTAGGCGACATAGCCCCTCTCTAACTGATTTGAATACAATTTTTAGTAACAGAGACCCACTTGCAATATTTTGGTAAACGTTAGAACCAACAGTCACACTTTATTCGTGTACAAAGTGCGCTTGCACGGAGGGGAACACGGGCTGGACACTTTGTCAAGATACAAAGTGCGAATCGGGTATAAAATGCTCGGGGAGCCCAAACAGTGAAATGTTACTCAGTAGAGGCTTGATTCACTGGATTAGGAAAAATTATGGAACCATTTCCTCACTTCGTGTGCAAGTTTCTGAAATAAGCGGTTTTCAAAATATTTTTATTTGGCTGCGTCTTATATCCTGTGTAAAGTTTGCGATATACTGTTCATGGGTTATCTCATGATGAGGCCCCGCCAGGCAATACTCTGAGAATCACTGACTCCGCCCCCGCCGACTGGGTCTAAATTGAGACGGCAACGACATTGTCTCTGCCGTGAAAAGTTATACTCATTAAATTAGCACATGTTTTGAGGAGACGCAGGCTGATAAACAACAGTTAAAACTTTCTCCTGTTCTACTCATAGTAGAAGCCGCTTGTTATATTGTCATCGCTTCTTAGTGCTAGCTGAACAAAATACAGGAAACGTGTTTTATCGCTTATCGCAATAGAATTGTAACTTATACCTTGAAACCTAAATAAAACAAATTCATCAATCCTAATTCGCAGATCAAATCCTTGAGAAAAGAACAGAAACTGACAAAGTTCCAGAAGAATGTGAAAACGTGTCTTGTGAAGCAAGGTTAGTCCCAATCGTTCGCCTTCACATGAAAGTCAAGCAGAATTGATATTCTAATCCTTGATTCAAACTTATATCACCAATGCTTCGAAAGTTTTTCAATCACGAATATTTTTTCTTCCATATTTACGATGGACATTAATTGACAATCATTATTTTCATCAGGCGTTTTATCCGGAAATAGTTGTGGTCAAGGTGGTGGTACCCAGTGCTTCTCTGGAGATTTGTCCTGCATTATTTCATTCAAAACAGGGAAAGATGGTTGCGAGGTGGATTGCTCAAGAGAGGTTCGAACGTATTTTTCAGTGTCAAAAATTTAGGGATAAAATGAATTGTATCGTGAATGCTTTCATCGCCAAAATAATTCGACTGTGAACGAGAGAATTTGAGTAGGATTTGGTCATGAAAGTTTGAATTTAAAAAATAATAATAAAAAAAATCTCAATATTTTTGGAGTAGTGGTAGTTTTGAAGTAGTGGAATATGTGGTGTAGTTATTCCTTTCCTTTTTACGGTCAGAGCGTAGGTTTTGCTTTTGGCCCTCGTGAAATGTAAATAGGTCTCATGATATGCGCATGAGATGAACTCTCTCGCTGAATCGCGCGTCTTTTCGCGTTTTTTTTCTACGCCGCGTACACAATTCTGGATCTTCAAACCGTTGTATTTTCAGAAACCTACCCATACATGCAAGAAAGATGATGTCAAAGTTGAATGCCGGTCGGGCTTGAAGAGTTTCTGGAGAATAGGAATGGTACGTTACTCCTCATTCAACGCCGCAGCGTTTCCCTATCTGGCGATCATGGGAATCATCGAATCGATGTGCACAGCGTATAGTCAACTTTATAAAGTAGGGTTGTTAATCGAGTTCATTCGAGTTTTCGAGTTTTTCGAGTTTTGGGCAACTTCGAGTTTTCGAGTTCGACTCGACTTGAGAATTTTCGAGTTTTTCGAGTCGAGTTTCGAGTTCGATATTAACCACCCTAGTATGAAGGGCGCGCTCTCGCAGGCGACCAGCTCTTCTGCGTATCCTAGATCTGCGCGCTATCTTATCCAATTCAAGATAATCGACAAATTCTTGTCTCGCATTGCACTTTCAATTTAACCCTTGGCAAATTGAACCTATAGTCTTCCAATTTGAATTTGCAAGAACTCGGGAACTAATTTACGACAACCTTTCACATAGATCATAACATATGCAAGGTGTTCTTGAGTAGATCGATGAAGATTGAAGTGTCACTTTCTCCAACTACTGAAATATAAGAGTTAACTGAATTACTAGCTGATTTTCCGCTGTGTCAAGTCATCATTGTGTATACCTGTGTTCTGCTCTACTTGAACGGTCTCAGCAATTGGAAGTTTGCATCTGAAATGTGCAAAAAACCTCTCAACTGTCGAAAAATTCAAAAAACTCAAGAAGATTTGGGGAGTGGTGGCGGATACTGGTAGAGTTGAGTTCCTGTTCTCATCATCTCAATCATTTTCAGATTCAATATCTGCAAAAGAAACGGGAGAACACACCATTCACTACGGACCTGGACACTTGTCTGAAACAACAAGGTATCTTGCAATTAATTAGGGGGAAAAGTCAAATACACAAACTCAAGAAAAGTTCATTTACCATTCTCATGGAAATTCCATGAACACCACATAAACTACTCGTGAAGTTACAATGTAGTTCCAACATATAAATCAAAAATCTTAACAGGTCTCAATGAGTGCGAATGGTATCTCGTGCAGTTTTTGATACCGTACTAAAATTGTCACGTAGAAAAAAAACAAAGATAAGTGACGTGTGACAGTGCTTACCTATCCATATCCCACGTATAGTCTACATCAACCGTATCCGTACTGTAGCTGTTACAGTACTCTTTGGAGCTTTCACAGATTGTCTGATAGCGTTGATTCGCAATAGTTACAAAAATAATTGTATTAGGGATCCAAGCATTGATATATTTGGTTTTGGAACCATCTCGGGTTTTTCAGGTCTTTTCAATGGTAAAAGGTGTGGTGACCAGGAATGTTTTCGCAGTCAAGATTATTGTCGTCTTGTTTTCGACGAAAACAAGTGCAGTGTCGGATGTACGGACGATAAGGTTGGTATTCTATGGGGTTTTGTAGTTTGATGTCCATATATCACATGTGTCCAGTTCCAAAGAATTCCAAGCAAGATCAGATTGCAGACACAACCAGGGTAGAACAGAATGTATAGCTGTTTGTTCACATTCAGTTTATTCCACTGGTACCGATAATTCTACAGTCACTCTTGAACTTTTTTGTCAAAAAACATTTACGGAATTGAAATGGAGACTGACAGTTTGTAAAGCTTACTGTGAGAGTCTACAGTAGGAATGAAAGATGGTATAGTTGCCTGGAGCGGGTTGCTGATCAGGTTCGTAAGGCATAGCAAAGTGGCAGTCGAGCACAACCTCGAAAATAGTAAATAGTTCTTCCAAAATTGTTTTTTTTCTTCAATTTTATGTTTGGCCACTCATTTTCACCAATGGATGTTTAGGAAGGTGCGAAAAATCGATGCAAAGAAATAACCGAAGGAGGAATACCGAAATATGAGTGTCTCTGTGAAGGAAACCACTGTTTCACCAAGAAGAAAGTAATGGTGGGTTTAAGTTTTGTTTAGTTGGAAAATATTCGAAAATGAATGAGCGGCGAATATTCACTTTTTTGTTTGGAATGAGGTGTTATTTTCATAATTATTTTGAACTGCTCAACCAGAATTCAGAAATGGTTAAGTAGATTCTGACACCTTCGTTTTTTCCCCTCGAGTTTATAGTTTTGATTCAGTTGGACATGCTTCTGAAAAGACAACGAGAAAAGCCGTTCAGCAATACTTTGGAGAGGTGTCTCATCAAAAAAGGTATTTTTGCTTTCGCTCTAAGAATAAATTTGGCTTTGCTCCAAAGCTGTGACAAATTTCCTTTCCGGAAAGGTGAATAGTTGTTGTGGGTCGCCCACGTATACAAACCGAAACTTTGTCTGTGTACTGCCGTTTCCGTGAGTATAGTTCAATTTCCAGTCGAATCCGGAAAAGTGTTTGAGCGAACTATCTGTTGGTAATACACTCTGCGAGAGCTTCTATTTTCCTTTGGTGTTGTGTGACAGTTGAAGGCTACGTTCATGCTCATACAGTTGCAGCTAGGTACAGCTGAACAGTAGAAACGTAGTCTGATACCATGATGTTTCGCCTGTGTAACATCAACTCTTCCAGATATCTTGACAGATAAAACCTGTGACAAGAAAAAGTGTTTCGCTGGACAGACCAATTCTTGTGAGATCACACACGAGAGCGGAAAGCAATGCCAAGTCGCCTGCTCGTCCAGCGTCAGTTGAAAGTTTTCGGTTTTTCTGACATTACTTTTTTGAAAATTACGTTTCTTCACCTTCAGACGGTGTCATATACTGTATCTAGAAACACGAATGTTCTCCTTCATTTCTATAGAAGATGTATTGTGTATGTGCCAAGAAAGATTATTGATATAATAATTATCGAACCGTACTCAGATCATAGGCTGTTAATTACAAACTCGCGTTTGGACGACGAGAGGGAAAATCAATATATATGACAGCCAAGCTGTATAAACAGTAATTTACTGTTTCGCAACGACGCTTGTTCTGAGCAGTGGACAGCGTACTGTACATTCAGTAATAGGAGGCGGCTGTGGCAAGGCGCATCTCCTCATAGTTGATCAACACACTTTCTTTCGTAACGGCTGACATATAGTTCGCACATTTCCCAACTGGACTTGGGCAGCTCGTAAATGAAATTTCAAGGCAGTTCTTGAACATGTTGAAATACTGGTCATTCATGTGAAGGGGTCTTCCTCTTAGTTATGAATCGTGTTCAGGGAAAGTTTCTGTAGAACAAATGGTTTCTCTGAATAACAGTCTTCCGAAGTTGTTGGTACGCTGCCAACGAGTCCAGTTGGGAAATGTGAGCACTGTACCATGGACCGCTCGCGCATTCATGGACCGCTCGCGCATTTTAGAATCGACTTGCTGTTTTCTGTCTCCGTTGCGAAAAATAAGTATATGAAGAGCATAGCTTTGATGCTTTTGCGCTTTTTAGTCGACATTTCTATTCTCACGTTACACATCTCATGACTTGATTCACTCTCAAAGAACATTTGTACAGAAAACAACCGACGATGCCTGCTCAATCCTTCCGAAGAACAAGTTCACATGCTACTGCACAGGGAATGATTGTGAGAAACAAAAATCAACAGTGAGTGAGCGATTCCATCTTGAATCGGCTTCTACGCTACATGTAAAGTCAACGTGTATCGACATTTAAACGCACGTTTATCATTGTTTGAAACGTTCTGCTCATCTTTTTCGACCCATATAAGTGTTCCTTTTTTGGTTTCTGGGCTCAGCTCTTTGACCCCCCCCCCCCCCCCCACCTTTCTGAGTTTGTTTTTTGGTTTAGGCAATTGTAGTTTCACCCCCCACCGGGTGGTGAAAATTCAATTCTTCAAACGTTATACAAAAGTTTTAGGGTGGGGGCTTCAGAGGGGAGCGATACTTAAAGTTTCCCCGATTGATAACTCAGTTGAACAGTGGTGAACAGTGAATGCCAAGTTGAATATTCATTTTGGATGGGGTACTTCAATTTTCCCTAATTGATAACTCAGTTGAACAGTACTAGTCTATAATAGCTTATTTTCAAGATGAAAAACTGGCAAAAGTTGATCGAGGACAAATCTCCGGCTCTCTCCGATGAATTGGACCAGTGCCTCGAACAGAAAAGTGAGTTTCAAAGCTTGTCGCAGATTTACCCAACCGTATGATCTGAATCAAATTTTTTTCGCACCAGATCTCTCGTAACAAACGGAATAAAAGAAATTAAGTAAGAGTTGTGGAAACTCACCATATTATCCTTATCTGAAAAGCCTGCAAAAGAGCTTGAACAACTTGAGAAGTTCTTCAATCTACACTAGTCTGTTTGGGTGCATTCCGTAGTCTGATCAACGCTTCCTTGTAAGTAGGTTTTGTATTTAACATACAATCTTTTGGGATACGTTTTGCCTTAGATTTTTTTAAACGCATTTAATAACTCTTACTAATTTTGCTGTTGAATCTATGCGCAATAAACTTTATACTATATTATTAACGTTTCATACAGAATAATCCATAGCCGTAGAAGGTCTACGTTCGAAATTCTGCGATTCAAGAAAAAGAAACAGTGGAAAAGTCAATAATGGGATTTGGACGTTTAAAGACGTTGTGTTTTGTAAAAATTGTCGTAAAATATCATCTTTGAGGTAATCTGAAGCTATCCTCCAAGAAATGTGGCGACAAGACGTGTTCTACTGGGAGGGATGAGTCGTGTAAGGTGGTGGTAGACACCAATGGAAGCCAGTGTAAAATCGAGTGTTCGCATGAGGTAAATTCCTAATTTGAATTGAGTTTACCTTGGTTCACAGGCAACTGTGGTACTCCATCTAAATAATCGATGAATGATATCAGTAATTAGTAATATCCGCTAGAAAACACAGTTTTAAATTTCGTTGTTTAGACGTCCTGAACTTATGATCGCCAAATGTGAATTTTAATAGAATGTCTGGTATTTCCGTATAACGTGAAAGTAGTTCATAATTGTTTTTTCATAGTTTTACCTTCCGGGTAATAAGCCGTGTTATTTGTGAACTTTTCTGTAGGCAAACTCATTCTGATAACATTTTCAGGCTGGGCTTAACCATAAATGCATAGCTAAACACCACCGACATCAGTGTTACTGCAATGGAGACAACTGCTACAAGTCCAAAAATACGGTAAACCGAACTTCATATCTTCCTACGCAGCTTCTCACCGAATTAGCTACTCAGTTTCCGGTGACGTTTATTTCAAATTCGTGGCGAAATTAGTCTCGAAATGGAATTCATGCAGTTTTGAATCTGCAGTTGTTTATGACATTTCATATAATAGTTGGGATTTATCTCAACGGCATGATACAGTTAGGTCAGTAAATGATTTTTGTTGTGATGAAATCAATACTTACTCACTTCTGCATGGCCTTTCCTATTACAAATTCATTTTTTATTCAGATCTACAATTGGTTGATGTTCATTGACCAGCAACTCGACGGAAAGAAGAACATCATCGATTGCGTCAGACAAAACGGTAGGTATCTCTTCAATACTTACCTAATTTTGTAGTTTTGTTCACTACATAACATCAAATCCATATTACATTTTGTTATTGAAACTGTGTGTTGGTGGTAGATGTTTTTTTTTTTTTGAAAAAAAAAACTCTATTTTGTTACGGTTTTGAGCACTTGAATATCAATGAAAGATCTCGAATATGGATGTTCAACTCAATTTTGCGCGAAAACACTTGAATAAGAAGACCGAGTCATTTGTTGTTGAAGTAAAACATTTCTATTTCAGAGCCCGCCACAACGGTATGTCATTGAATACGCAAGGCTGGAACTCGGGAACTACTTCTTCATATTTTCCTTATTCTAAGAGAACAAACTCAACACCATGGATTGTAACTAAATCCGAGCAATTCTTCATCCTTCTTCTCTCATACTTTTCTTTTTTCATCCTTCCTGCGTTTTCTTCTTTTTGATATTATTGTTTTAGGTTCGCCCTCTACGAAAAGTTCACCACAAAATTCCTCAAAAAGGAGTGTTTGAGGTGAGTTGATTCTATCAACGAAATAACATACATAACTTCTGAAACCATAGCTAACGTCGTCCAAAATTGCATAGCTGATTTCATATCGGAATGTTAATGTGATCTCGCTCACGGTAATAAAATATGAAGTAAAATGATAACTAAAAGTTTATATTTAAAACTCAAATAGAGCGTGATAACTCTAAAACACATCTTGGGCAGAAAATGTGTGAAATTACGGACAAAAATGATGAAGCCGTGAAAGCTTAACAAAAAATAGTATATTACTTTTTTGAGAAATTTGAAATTACCTTGTTGTTAAATCGGAAACACTATTTCAGGGAGAGACAATGGAACAATTAATGGCACGCCTGGAAGCAGACAAAGCGAAAAAGGCGAACGCCAAGTAATTTATTTCCCCTTATCATTTTTGAATCTGTAGGGTTTTTGTTGTGGGGAACGAGCAGTTGCAGTGTTTTAGTCCAAACGAGAGCATCTTGTATGCCAAACAAAAGGGCAAAGTAGAGGTGAAGGTTGTAATTGTATATTCCCCCACTAAACTTCGTTGGGTTGGAAAGTGTCTGGCCCGCGAATGGTTTGTTTAAAATTAAACAGCATAGATGTGTAGATGGTCAGATGTGCAGTTCGATCGTGAAAATGTCTTGTTTGGATAGTCGATTTTGCCTTAAACGTTCCGGAATCAAACACTAAACTGCAAATTATATTCTAATGTATATAACTGCTTCTCTAGCGCAAATGAAATACTGATTCCAGATCTGGTTTCACCTTCAAATGGTGGTACATCTTCCTCATCGTCGCTCTTTTGGCGTCAATCGGACTGTTTGGAATCGTCATTTGGTCGGCTGCAACAAGGAAAAAGAGATGTGGGTTGGGGAGAGATTTTCCAGTAACGTGAACCCATTAAGGTAAAACGTATGAACTGTGAATACACGTTCGGAATTTTTTTCGATCCTACCGTATCTTCCACTCATCTTCTCATCTCCCACTCATCTCCCACTCATCTTCCACACGTGTGCTCTCAAAATCTGTCTCAGGTCCTTTCATCATCAAAGTGAGATGATCTTTGAGAAACCGTTCTCGAAAGTAAGAATATCAGCATACGTAGAAGGGATACCCGAGTTTTCGGTTCATTTTCCTCTGAAGCACAACTCAATACACACAATGCATTTAACCACAGCCAACAAGCAGAGGAATGATGAAATGTGTCCTAAAAAAGAAGCACAACTCAAAAACAGCAAAATCGAAAACACGTTGTGGTGAACATTTGTCTCATGCGGGTGTTTGTATATGTCTGCACTTCAATGAATTTCCGACCTCCGTCCATCTTTTCAGGTGCCGCGTACTGGAAAAAGAAGGAAGAGGAGAAGAAAAAGAACAAAACGGCCCCGATGACCGGAAAACACGCCGGTCCGTCGAAAGAAGTCGAGATGGAAACCATTCCGGAGAAGGATGTCATCAAGAAGGGACCACACCATCTACAGAAAAAGTTCACCGGCGAAATGGTACGTTGTCTTTGTTGCAGTGCAGTTCAAAATGAAGAAGTAGCTCCGCTGCTGTACAATTCACTTTTTTTCATGCCAACCCATGACATTGCCATGTACGTTTTTATCTAAAATGTGGGCCTGGACAATAGCTTTCCAGCGAGTTTGATGAAATAGTAAAATTACCGAATCTAAATATTTCCAGACTCACTTGGCCGACATCCAGAAGTCAGAGAGTATCCACGAGAAACTGGAATTCGTTCCGCAACTCAACGAAGAAGTCGAAATCGGATCCGACGTGGAAATAATCGATGTCAGTTGTTCATTTGCAAAGTTGAACGAATTGTAAAATTGCCTTGCACTGGAACCTTCCGCGTGGTAGTTTGAGCGCATCAGACAACAATAATTTTTACAAAAAATAGGCCAAAGGGATAAGAGAAAGATATGGTGACATTTTCATCAAACTTCCTTTAACAACAATCAAAAACCCTCTGACTCGCTCTCAGCCTTTCTTGCGAGAATGAAAACAGAAATGATCACACGAACAATGGTTTTTAATGAACTAATGGGATCGGATAACTTTGAACCAATTGTGTTCGAGTCGATCTTCCCTATTTTCTTTGTTCAGGGCATGGAACAGACTTCGTTTGAGGATACTTCGGCCAGCAGATCAGATAATTTCAATACTGTCAGAGTAAGTCAGAGTATCGCTGATCAATTTGAAACAGAAAAAATAATGTATAACGTGATAAGGGGTTCACCCATATACTGTTCGTCTATTGCACAGTAACGCGAAAAATGTGAAACAAAACTCTGAAATTTACAATAACGAAGTCCACAATCCCTCATAGGAATGCTGGTTTCACGTGACTATTCAATTCACTCTCAGTATACTGGGTTATGGTTTGCTCAATAGCTCAGTGTCTGAACTTTGTTATAAGCTTTCATGCAAACTAAACGGGGAGTTTGTCTTTTTGAGAACTTGTCCAGAGAGTAATTCAAGTTCGATTTTTGTTCTCAAAGTTTGTGAATTACGGCTTGTGTCAATATCTCACTAGGACAGATAGAGAATAGGCTCATGAAGAACGGCAATTCATAAGCAAACAACTTGACGCACTAGTACAACAAACATTTCGCACTTTTGACAAAAATGATGTTTGTCATTTCCAGCAAGCCAGTTCCATGTCTTCACTGCAAAGTAAACCCAAGTAGCACAGAAGAAAAGTATGTCTACCGTACTCTGCTAGTTGGTATTTGATCTCTGTTTGTATGTATGTTTACGTATTGCACAATAAATATCTGTTGACAGCGAGTAAAATTAAGTAATTCGTTGAAGTAATTAGTACTCTATGTATTAACTAATGTTCTTGGAGCCGTGTTTTTCTGATAATATAACAAAAAAGTTTTGAGTTCAAAAAATATGGTAATCGAGCATGAAGTATGGTGATTCAACAAAGTATGGCTGTCCTAAGCAATCCTTGGGAACTTCATGAGCAATCGAATGAATTTTTTTTGGTGGGACGGTTCATTCGAAACAAGAATACAAAAAACATTTATCTCTCACTATCATTTACATGAACAGCCACCTCGCTTTCGTTTTTATCTATAAACATAGAAAACAAGAAATGGTGCCCAAAAACTAAGAGAAGCTTAGAGAGCGAACAAGATCATGAAACCCATGGTAAGGCAGAAAAGTCCCATAGCCTCGGACAGAGCGAATCCAAGAATGGCGTATGAGAACAACTGCTGCTCCAGAGATGGGTTACGGGCATATCCGATAACGAGAGCTCCAAAGACGTTTCCGATACCAGCTCCGGATCCAGCGACTCCGACGGTGGCGGTTCCAGCTCCGATGTACTTGGCAGCACTGTCAATATCCTTGCGGGCGACGGTGGTGTGCAGGCAACGAGCGGCCAGCGCGCTCTCCGCGCGGAGGGCGAGGGGGACCCTCTGGGCAACGATGGAGCGGGCGAGAGGGACGGCGAGGCGCTGGCAGTACATAGTTGATTAACCTCAAACTTGGGTAATTAAACCGATATTTCCATGGGAAGACCAGAAGAAAAAGTTTCAGAGACCTGTGAAACCTGTAATCCGATTGTATGGATTTCATGATAGATTTCCAACCCGTTTGGCCAGTTATTCAGTTTTGACAGGATTGAATGCTGCTTCCACACGTATTACCGTTTGTTCGCGTGTACTTGAGAGTGAGACGAGCGAAAACGGTTTTATGAATATCGTTTTGGGTCATTTCTTCAATACTTCTCTCAGGAGGTGGTGGTATTCTTGGTTTTGAATGTTCTGGTTCCGAATTTCTTTGGGTGAGTTTACTTCTTCGAGGTTTTATGAAACCTTGGCGAAAAAAAACTGGAGATTTTCTATCCAATATATATATATATATATATATATATATTCATATATGATAGAGTGATTGCTTATATTTACAGTGGGCAAACTAACATTTTAAATTACAGGGTCAATCTCATCTCAACCCATGTGTTTTTAACCGACAAACTGTACTATCGTTACTGTTATCAGTATTCATTTTCCTCATTTTCCCGAAAAATGAGTTTTCATTTTATAGTTTTTCTATAAAAAAGGAAATTTCTTCATTAAAATGAACTATTGCTTCCGGTCCACCTGGAGTAAATGAGGATAGTTCACAATAATATGCGGAGGGACTGCGTGCCCAATTGTGTTGCGGACCCTGCGCAACTTCTTTTCGCCCGACTGGACGCCAATCGTTCAATAGTTTTCTTTTTTTTTATTTCAGTCAGTTCACTAGTAATTTGTGTGTGCAGCTCTGACCAGAAATGCGGAAATACACGGTGTGGTGGAGAAGATGGCTGCCTTCTTTTTGTGGAAAAAGTAAACAGAAATTCTTCCAGTCAGAAAGCTTGCGGCAACAGTTGTTACAATGTGGTGGGTATTATGTATCCAAACTGATAAAACTATGGTATCGTTCTCGGACCACGATAGTTTGAAGTTAAAATAGCGGAAATTACCTTTTGGCCAGAGTAAATCTCTCTTCCGTGACGACGATGGAGGATTGATTGAGGCGTATGAGGATCTATAAACTGCTAACATGTTAGGCTAGAAATACCATCCCAGCATTTTATCAGTTTGCTCCCGTTTTTCTCATCTCAAAATTCTGCAAATATGATGTGAGATCGTAACACAAATCGAACACAGACCCTTGCTACAGTGTCTTGCTGTTCACAGGACACGTTTTATCATTATCCACCCTATATTTGTGTCTGTCAACTATAGATAGCTAGTAGAGAAGTTCTACTGAAGAAACCATTTCAGCAATTTGTAATTAGCTTGGTGAAATCAGAAATATAAAAAAAAACTTGCGTCAAAAATCTCACAAGTGTTTGGTGGTTTGTAACCTGACATTTCAAAACCCAACCAATTGTTCCAATTTCAGAAGGCTCATAAACATGGTAAATGCTTCTTAGACAGTGATTTTTTTTATTGTGCATGTAGAGGCGAAGATTGTGTATCGAAAGCGGCAGTTGTGAGTTTCTATAGAAGCTACTAAATGAAATTGATATTCAAACAAAAACAACAAAATAAACAATCTTATTATACATTATTGAAACTCTTGTTAGGGTTGGACGAATGTAGCATCTAACTTAATGCGACGAACGCTTCCATATAAGTATGTTTGGCTAGTCGACAAATTGTCGAAGACTAAATAAACTCAACCACTTTCTGAGATAACCACTACAATATAATATTAGAGAACATATTATCATAGTTGCAGTAAGAGCTTTTTCAACATGTTTACATTTTGATTATTGCATATAAGTTTCAACAAAACACAATACTGTGTGTTTCCTGGGTTACATCTAGTTTGGAGTTGTATCATTGAACGTTTCAGTTAAAAAGTTGGATCGATTTTGCACGGAATGTTACTCATATGGACTCTTCCAAAATCAAGGACTGTATAAAGACTTTGTCGATCACTCCAACAGCAGGTAAACACGTATATGAAGTAATTTTTGGTTCATGGTTAACCTCGGTAATTCATATTGAGAAAATTGAAGTAAATATGTTTCAGTTTTACTCTCTAGAAAGCAGTGTGGTTTAGATTCAACTTCTAGCGGATTGAAAAGTAAAGAGTGTGTATGTTTTCTGGGAAGACAACACCGTTCTAATTCACCTACTCAACAAGCACGAAATCACAATTCGATAAAATTCCTATGTAAAGTGTTTTAGGAAAACGAAAAAGATCCAACGCGCATTAGCTGAGAATACAGTGATCTCCAAATCATTTCAATCTGTTGTTATGCTTTCAGAGCTGACGACGAAACCTCTAAAACCTACGACAGCATCGACATCGACAACAACAACATCAACAACAAGTACAACAACAACAACTACTTCTACCACAACGGTATGAGACTAGTGTCGCTTCAAGAGAAATAAACGAATAGTTCAAATCACTCATTCTCGACAAGTTAGTGTATACCTCCCAGCTTTTTTAATAAGTCGGGTGAAACTTCTTTCAAATTGAAAAGAATATCTGCCAGATTGAAAACAAAAACGAACAACTGTCGGAGAGATTTCAACAAATATTGATTTTACAGTCTGTTGTCGAATTCCCATGTCTCGCAGTTGTATATTTAAAAAAAAATCTGATCACTACTATTTTGTAGCTCCAAAAAGTAAATACATGCTCCATTATCACTTATTTTACTGACAAGTAAAATGTGTGATAATGGAGCATGTATTTTTTTCATTTCGTTTAGTTCTATTATAGTTAAACGACTTTACAGATCCGACCTTTGCGAACAGTTGGTCCGAAGGTAGTTCAACAAGGAGTGTTCGAGGTCAGTGTAGAATTCATATTGAGAATGCTCTCTAGATGGAGTTTCTATCTGTATTCCAGTTCGGAAGTCTGTACGTTACTTGTTTTCTGATTACAACTGGAGAAAACGTCCTTTTTGTATAGATACACGGAAAGAACTGAAAACTAACTGTGTCTCTCTGTGTTCAGTAAAAATGGTTGCTCTAGTAGTTGTATCATAATAACGTGACATTTAATCTTCTATCCACAACCATTATACACTTTTTTTTCCTGTAAACAAAAACTTCGCTATTCTCAGACAAGTTCACAACTATATTATGGTTAATTGACCTGCTTTTCAGGGAGAAACGTACGAAAGCCTAATGAAACGGTTTGAGGAGAGCAAAATCAAGGCGAAGAAGAATCACAAGAAAACGTTGGTTTCTACTAAATGGTTTTCGCCACAGATTTTATCAACGTACCTTCAGAATGGTTGAAAAAGGACGATTATGTGAACCAATCCCAACGGTTCGGTCCCTCAAACTGCAATACATTTTTCAATTGCAGTTTGAAGGACCGACGCGTCTGGATTGCTCCATATGATCGGATGTCTTTAAGCAGAATTTGTGTTTTTCACGTTTTGAGTTGTCTTAATCTGATGCGATTTCAGATCTGGGTTTACCTTCAAATGGTGGTACACTCTCATGATATTCGCTCTTTTGGCATCAATTGGACTGTTTGGAATCGTCATTTGGTCGGCGGCTACTAGGAAAAAGAGATGTATGTTTGAAGACTATTTAGAAACATGTCTGCCTTCCTGCCAATTTTCTGCGCCTGGCCAGCTACGAACCGAGAGAGCATTCAGGTCAATGAGGCCGCAGACAGTCTCGTCTGAATAAAATTCTTCTCTGCCCGTTTATGGATTGCGATATTTTGCACGCTTATTTTCCAGGCGCCGAATATTGGGCAAGGAAGAGCTCAGAAGAATTTAAAACTGGGAAAATCTCTTCAGCCGAGAAAAACCGACTGGATCCAGTACAGAGAGATGCGAAAATGGAGGTTATTCCATCAAAAGAAATCCATAACAAAGGACCAATTCACTTGGACAAAAAATTCAAGGGAGAAATGGTTCGTTTTCGTTCGACATTTTACAGTTGCAGGAAGTTTTCGCTATTTCGCTTTCTCTCAGTGAAACTCTTATTTGTTTTAGTCATAGCAAGCCAAAATGGTGTAAGTTGCTCATTACTTTTCGGTCGAAATTCGTGAATTATGGCGTGACGGGCCGAAACGTTTCTTATTGATCTGATTTGTAGTTTGATCTTCCCATGTGTTCACAAGTTGTATTTTACCCTTTCCGCTCGGTTCACACATCAAACTACAACAAGTTTCTAGGTTCACAACCTGGCTAATGAGAAATCGCAAAGTATCCATGAGAAACTGGAATTCGTTCCGCAACTCAACGAAGAAGTCGAAATCGGATCCGACGTGGATATAATCGATGTTCGTTTTTATTCGTTTTTTTTTGACTTGAAACGAGAGTAGATATAGAATTGGCAAAACAACTGAGTGGGATTCGAACCCACGCCTCCGAAGAGACTGGTGCCTTAAACCAGCGCGTTAGACCGCTTGGCCATCTACACACATTTCAGCGATTTCAGCGCCCAAAAACATCCTATACACTATCGGATCAAAATATTAATAGATAGTTTGAGAACTTTTAATGAGATACCATGGGTTAATCTTCTGAAATATCGCAAACCATTTATTTTCAAATATTTTTTGTCTTTTCAGGGAATCGAGCAAGTTACGTGTGAGGACACCGTTTCTGTCAGCAGAATCGACAATTTCAATACTGTCCGGGTGGGTCAAACTTCCACATACTTTTAACTTTTGGTCTTAGGTACTGAGGAAACAAACATCTTGCATTCAGTGTCAGTTTTTTGATGGTATAGTGGTGGTGTTTCGAAGCTCGTGATCAAATTTTGGTTCTTCAGTTTTCTGGTAATAATAAGAGTAATAATAATAATAATAATGCAAATAAAATATTCAACACACAAAATTTGCAACGCTACACGAACATAAGGGGGGGGGGGGGGCATGATACAGATAAGAATATCAAATGTGTTCATTTCGTTAATCTTGTTTAATTTCAGCAAGCAACTTCTACGTCGACGATTGAAACGAGAAAAATTGATGAAAAGAAACCGTAGCACGACTTTTTGCAAGAAGTCCATTCTACACATTTTGATGTGAAATATCATCTTACATTTCACTAGGCACATTTCAAATTGTTCTCAATTTCACAAAAATAAATCAATTCGAATGAGAAAAATCTCTGTTCGTTCAATCTTGTTAAAATTTCAAACATAAGTTTCAAGTTCATCACGAAGTTCGAGTTTTGGTTCGCAAGTCATAAAAGTTACAAAAAGTGTTGATAGCTTGAATCGGTGAACTTGGGGACCTGTCTTATATTTGTTGTTCATGTGATCTCCAAAACTAAACATTTCGTTTTTGACACTCCTTTTCATACTATTTTTACTAAAGTTGAACATATTTTGTTCATTCCCAGATTTCTATGACTCTTAAGGTGAATTTTAGTCTGTTCGTTTGGTTTTGTTTGTAATATCATGACGTTTCTTAATTCTAAGGGTGGAAATCTCTGCGGGTGAAAAGTTAAAAACGTAAACTTAAAAAGGTGAAAAGGTGAAAAAGTGAAAACGTAAACTTGAAAAGTTGAAAACGTAAACTTAAAAAGGTGAAAAGTTGAAAAGTTAAAAAGGTGAAAACGTCAACTTGAAAAGGTGAAAAGGTTAACTATAAAAGGTGAAAGGGTGAACTGAAGAATAATAGAAGCCTGATAAACATAGGATTTTCTGTTCTTCGTTTTATTTTTCATATATTTTCTGGTTCCAGATCTGCACGGTGCTGGTCAACGGCTCAGAAGCTGGTGTTGCTTGGAGAAGCGTTACATTTTGAAACCGATTTTCATTGACACGGTTCGCACATGCAGGTGATCGTCGTCGCGGTATTATTGGTATTTTCAATCATAATAAGTTGTCACTATTTACGAACGAGAATTTCATGTTGAATTTTAGTGTGCAGTTGCCGAAAGCAACGTATTTTCCAGAAACTTTCCAAAACCAACGTATTTTACCGATATTGGCATGAAGAGGGCCCACTTATCACACAATTTTGGCTGATACAGCATAATGTACGTTACCGTCCATTCTCGAGTTCATTGTTGCACTATGTCATTGAGAAAAATAACAACATTGAATTATTATTTTTGTTACAATCGCATTTTTCTTGGGTTTTTACCTTGAAATTTTATGTGTCCGTTTTGTATTTAGGTTGACAGAATGGCGGACGTTGGCGACCTAGAAATTTACATAGAGGATCGAGAGGAATCTATAGACGTCGAATTGGTGGATGAGGAACGTAATGCTAAAACGGAATTGAAAAAGGTTAGTTGGAAGGGTGAGACGTTTAGCTGCAGTTACATGCTAGACGTTTCTTTCTTTTTATGCGTCACGAAATATTTTGAAACAGGAGACCCGTTATTTTATCCAAACACACAAAAGCTCGAAAACCAGCTAATTGTGTCGGTATTGACCAGAAACGGGGAACATCTTATATTTTATCTTATAACGTACCAAACTGAGTAAACTGGCATTTTTCAAAGTTATTACAGGATTCGTTGAGGAAGCAGTGGCACCACATCCGGGAGACACCAACATGGCTCAATCTGTACGTTCATTAAATTCTAATTTGTGAATATTTAGTGTGGAACTGTGAGGAACTTTTCACCATTTTCGTTCCTGTATTTTGTATTCATGCAAAAACTTTACTCATTGTACCAGCGTTACAGGCATACATTTGTGCAGTTTCAGATAGTGTCTTCGAAGAAGGGTGAACGACCGTCGATGCAACCCCCCAATAAGATAAGAAGAGCGTCACCGACGCGATCTCCTTCTCCCGTATTTTCAGTGAGAGATTATTTCCCCATGAACTATCGTCACACTTCTAATGAAGATTCGCAGGCTTCTCTACTCTCTATTAGGTTAGATAATGCTATTAAGGGTTGTATTTTGTTAGAGAAAGCTAGAGCGGTAGGGGCTCAAGTCAATCCTGCTCTTTTGGTTGACTTAGATGTCTCTGAGATGCAGTAGTTTTGTTGTTGATTGTGATTTTGATAGGTGACAATAATCGTCTGTGATCAAATACAATTTGTTCATGTTTTATGTTCTCAATTGTTGTCAGTTATTTGAGAATTATATTTAAAAGTATTGTTTTCTTGTGAGTATTTTTGTTGTTTTTGTTTGTCCAATGAACTGTTTGTTCACAAGATGCCCTCATCTAATGATCTCATAACGACTTCGGGACAATACGGTCTGTGAATATCTCATTTCATTTGTTGCGAATTAGACTCACCTTCAATATGTGAATGAAAACTAAAATGAGTTACTTGTCAGGTATGTTGCGGCTTAGACAGCCCATCCGAAGATCTTATCATTATCGGGATAGAACAGCGTCCTTTATGTATTTCAATGAGTTCAAAAAGTGCTACAGATTCACGACGAGTGAGGTACGTCAGAAATGAGTTTCTGCAATACTCATGTGAATGTTGGCTCAACTTCATGTAGCTGAGCTAAATAGTCGGGTTGTATGAACATATGAAGTTGTATTTAACATTTATACTCTAGTAGTATTCAGAATAGATACTTGGCTGTTTGGTGCACTTTTGAACACGGCAACTAGCGTATAGTTCAGGTGGAAGGCCTTCTAACTCTGATTGGAGCTGAATTGCACGCGAAGAACGGTAATAGACGCAACATATCAGTGGCGGATCGAGTACTATGTTTTCTACGCTACCTCTCGGATAAGTCGAGTCACAAAACTACTGGAGATGCCTGTGGAATATCCTCGAGTTCAGTGAGTAGTTATACGTGTTTAATACTTGCTCAGATGTGGATCATGTTAATAAACGGTTGTTGAACGAAGTGACGCAAAAAAATGTTGTTCACATGTTCCGCTCTCTACGACCTCGGCATTTTTGAGTATGTAGTTAATTGTGCCAGATGAATCCAACTCTAGGTGGCATTGTTACACCAAAATCTATCAATTACATCTTGGTTCAGCAAACACAACCAGCAAAATACTGACGTTGATATTGCAGGTTCAACGTTACATTCTGATCGTGGCTGATGTGATCATTGACAAAATGACCCAGAAATATGTAAATTTCCCAAGTGAATCTGTGAAGTTGAAACTTCTAGAACATGAATTCGCCACGAAATCCGGATTAAGATGTGTGGCAGGAGTAGTGAGTCGTTGTGATATTGTTGTTTGTATCGTTTTGTGCAACTGCATTTATTAGTAATCACAATAGCCCGCTTTGAACTGACGATAATTTTTGAATGAACTATTTCGAAACATTGCAGCCGGTGGCACGAAAGTGTTGAGAATAAAACTGATAAAGGATAAGTTAGTGTAATATTTGTTGTGTCTTCCTTATTTACAAAAAAATGGGCAGAAATTGATATTTCCTAAAATACCTTGAGTTTCAGATAGATGGAAGTCACTTTTTCATTAACCGTCCAGCCTCTCCAAATGCGCAGCAATTTATGGATAGATATCACCGTCATTCCATCACAGCCGTTGCAGTTTGTGACGCTCATTGCAACTTCGTTTCCTTCGATGTCTCCCAACCAGGTAGGCTTGTTTTAAACATCAAAATTTGTCGGGTTTCTAAGTATTAATGCAAGAAAGACAAATGAACGGTTTGTGTTTCACTTTAGTTTCATGAAGTGGAATAACTCAAATGAGAATAATGAGAATTTGAATAATGAGAGAAGAGTTTCCCGTATAAACTCAATATTAGCCTGAGATTGAAGATTTGTTCGCCAAAAGTTGCAGAGAATGGAAGAGCTGTTTCTCATGTGTTCGCCATTATAAGCACTCCTGGAGAAAGATCAACAATAAAAAAGTGTTCTGAATCTGATTCATTCTAGGTGGCACACATGACAGTGCGGCCCTGCAGTCTACCGAGTTCTACCGCATGATGGAGCAGGGTCTACGTCCATTCCCCAATGCAATCATTCTTGCTGATTCAGCGTACCCAATAAAAGATTGGCTCATCCCCTCCTATCCTTTACACGGGACAGCTATTGAGCAAGATTATAATTTCCGCCACGCTCAGACGAGGACTATTATAGAGAGAGCTTTCGGGCAATTGAAATCAGTTTTTCCTCGCCTAGGTACCACTATAGATCTCTGTAATGTAACCACAATATCCAAAGTGATTATGGCTGCAGTCACATTGTTCAATTATAGAAAGTCCATTGGACCTCACAGTGTAGCCCAAAGGGCTGATATCAGATCCTTTGCTGAGACTTTGCCTCTTCTTCTCTTCACTAGTTCATTTACCCCCTCTACCAGCTGGCCTCAATGCCAATCAACAGTCGGCTTTCCTAGGACGGCAGAGACAAATTTGGATGCATTAGTAGCATCTTTTTACTATTGTTTTTGTTGAAAATGCACTGTTGTTATGAATAAATGTTACTTTATGAAAAGACTTGGTTGATTTTCTCTCCCCAAATGAACATTAACACGTCAACGCTCCGTTTTCAATCGGTACGAGCATGGGAAAGTAAAAAACAATCTATCAACCGAATCAGAACCTAATTTTTATACTATTATCAACTGTATACTAACTTCTTTATGACGTTTATCTATTAAATTCATCCAGTTATTGTTTTCATTCAATTTCACCTTTTCAAGTTGACGTTTTCACCTTTTTAACTTTTCAACTTTTCACCTTTTTAAGTTTACGTTTTCACCTTTTCACCTTTTCACCTTTTTAAGTTTACGTTTTTAACTTTTCACCCGCAGAGATTTCCACCCTAAATCAATTGTCAGTGTTGTCATATGTAATTTTATCGCTGTGAAAGATAAAATGACATTTTGATAAGACGCTGAACACTGCATCCAATGCTCTGCTATTTATTCTTACTTCCACTAAGTGAGTAAGTTCGAGTGAGTAAGTTATACGATTTTGATACGATCGAAATGAATTGCTGACAACTTTTATTGAAACTTTCTCTATATATATCCTATTTTATGAACCTTGATATTTTAGAATGTTTTGATTCGTAAATATTAACGTCAGCAAAAACCATTTCAAATGTTAGATTCACTCCAAATAACTATTATATAACGTTTAGTTTCACGTGAAAACCTTGGTTTCAATAAAAATATGTATCATTTCTGTTGCAGTTGAATGTTCGTGCTCTGGTGGATACGAGGACACGGGTAGTGGAAGCTGTTACAGAGTGGGTTGATTGCAGCACAATTAACATTCATACTGAAAACCAATGTAAATCTCGATTGTCTGTGGTTCTCCAATGTGTTTGTCACTATAGTTTTAGCTGTCAAACAACTAGTACAGTAGAGGAAAGTAACACCAACAATCACAAAACCTGTGAAATCATAAATCTGTGAACCCTTTTTCTTCATAACTCGGTTAAACTTGCAATTTAAGCCTGAACGAACGTAGTTCACCAAAATATTCATGTGTTACACAGAGGTTCAACGATATGAAGCTGGTTTTGCATGAAAACAGTGAAATGTACTCTATTGTAGTGAGAGAGTGTTCTTTTCTTCAGACTTTTACTACTCCAAGTAGTCGATCTGACGCCGAGGCTTTTTGTGAACGGCAAGGAGGACACCTGGTGCAGCCGAGAAACGCTTTTGTGAGATTGTTCTTTGTCGTTTCATTTAAAAATTGTATGTGGACACTCAAAGGAGACCGGAGAGCAACATGGTCTCTCGTAAAGCTGCTGTATCCTACTTTTGATTGGACGCGTTGCTTGTCGCCCGGCATTGTCATGTGAATGTCACGTGGACTGATCAAACTAATGAGTTATGCGTGCTCTCTGATCTGAAAAGTTAGAGGCAGCCCGAAGCAAAACCTTTGCTCAAGTTGTGTTCCGGTCTCCTATAATTTGTATGTATCTACTGGCTTGTGGGACTGAAGGTGTGAGTTGTGACGCACACATATTGATATCAATACATCAACTACTAGTTTTCCCATTTACTGAATCACGTAGAATTCATTGACATAAAATGTTGTTTAGCAATCAAATTTCGTTTAGGTGAACACTCTGATACAAAACGAGGCTCATTCTTTCGATACCCTGATTTGGCTGGGAGTTACATGTTTGGGAGAAACGAAAACCTCATGTACATACTCGGATGGCAACAAACTCACTGAATCGTCGTACACTAATTTTTATCCAGGTAAGTGATCAACTTGTTTTTTTTTGCAAATTTCACTCGAGCTCTTGATAATAGTATTTTTGTAATATGAGAGTTGTGGTTGGCTTTCGAGCATGGCAAATCGTCAATTTTAGCTCATATGTAGAGCTTCTACCGAATCATATCTAAATTGGTTACTTTAAGGGCATCCTGACCCTGAAATGGGACGTTGTGTGTTCCTATCAAGCCTTGGATCTCTGAACGGAAAGTGGATCAGCGGATTTTGCAATGAGCAGAAAATAGGCTTTGGCTGCGAACTGAACACTGCTGATGAGTTTCTAGTTCGATTAAAAATGAATTTAAGGACTACTCCAAAGATGTTAGCCAGTTATCTTCGACCAAATGTAGGCAAGCCGGTTAAACGCGTAAACACGTGTATTATTCAATAAACGTGTTTGTGACGGTTGTAAAGCGAAAGTACAAGAACATTTAATAGCTAAAATCGCATTAGAATCGAATAGATCACTAATTGTATGTGTTGCTCGACTCGGTGGTTACTGCTCAGTTGCACGTTGCTGGAAGTGGACGAAGTGTGAGCACATTTCAGCTTGTCCTAATTTAGTGATTTAGTCACCGTCTTTGTTCGAACATCGCGATCCAACATTTTGGTTAAAAAAAACGGAAAACTTCTCCAAGCAAATAATCTTTTGAAGATCCTGGTTGTGGTTCTGCCTACTTCGAGTTCGAAAACTTCTGCTACCAGACGTTGGCGCCAGCTACAGCTTCGTCAGCAGAGTCTACCTGCCAAGTGGAATGCGCACATTTGACATCCATTCATTCCGATCAGGTAATATTTGGCATGTACGTAATATATTGACCCTACTGTACTGCTATCTACAACACTCCCAAAGGCGATGTGTAACTATATGGTTACGGAATTTCATTAAGTTCTAGAACTTATGGAATTAAAAACGAATTTAGTCAGTGTTTCATCAAAAAAAAACAGAAATTTGTTCACGTCTTTACAACAGCGACAGAAACATTAGTCAGATAAATTTCTAAATTCAGCCTTTGCTCATTCTCCTGCTTCAGGAAAATGAGTTTGTTCTTGCCATTTCTTCCGCATTACAAACAAATTACGCATTGCTTGGCCTGGAATGGACGAACAGTTTTGAATATCAGTGGACAGATGGAACAGTCTCACCGAGGGATGGCTATCACAACTTTGGTAACTGATTATGAAAGAATCATTGCAATGACTTCACTTGTATTTTGTCGCGGCAAGCAAAATTGAATTTTATTGACTTTTAATCACAGCGTCGAATTGAATTTTTAATAAAATCCCGAAAAAACATCTTCCGAAAACCGCTATCAGGAAGGAAAAAGTTGTATTCTTCATGGCATGAACGACAATGAACGATCCTGTCAGTTTTGCATCGCAAACGAAATGTGTTCGATTGTTTGTCACCAGAAAAGACTAGCGGAGATAAATAAATGCACTACCTGTGGTCAACTCGAATAAATAGTTCATTCATTGAATCAATTTCAGGCCACGAGGACCAGACTCTCGGTGATTGTGTCGGCATTTCATTGACAGATGATGGGGGAAACAGAGGAAAATGGATAAATACCCCGTGCTCCAACATTTCCTATTCGATCTGTAAACGACGTGAGTAGTTCTTGTTTTCTGTTGTTCACTGCTTTAGTTTTCACGATCCAAAAAATTCAGACTGCGTCGAATGCAACTTCTCGATCATGTCAATTTTGCACACCACAGAAATCAGCTTGAGATTGGCCATAGAAACTTACGAACTGCCTCAACTTACTACGATTTCAAGTGCACAAACTTCATATAAAGTTTTTAAGTTTTGTAATAACCGTTTATTCTTTTACGGTCGTATTCTGGATGTATTAATCTATAGATAATGTGTTGTTATTATTATTAACTCGACTCAAGCTCCGACATAATATTTCAATCAACTCATGTTATCTACCACAAAACAGCTTTCAGGAAAAAATAGGCCGTGCGTCTCTTTTTTTACTCCATCATCATCTCCTTTCACTCGGAACCCCTCTAATGCTCCCACTCTCGCCCCACCAACTTGTCCATCAACCTTTTTCTTCGAACAGAATGGAACGGTAACTGACACAATGAAATGAATACTGATCACGAACCTCAAGGGAATTATGGGCATAAAACTATCTGGCGCGGTGCTAATCTTCATGTATCTCATGAGATAACCTCGTGAGGTACCTTCGGAGTAACGTTCACGATATACTTTTCAGATCGTAAGGTTAACCATACAACTGTGAAAAAGCTCATGCACTACCTCGCAATTTTTCGCAAGGCAGTTCCCGGAAATTTTGAGGAGCACTTACTCACCGAAACTCTTGAATCAAATTGAGCATAAATCTTCTTGCTTTTTTCCTACCATTCCTGTCTTGTTCACACATCCCAGCATCTCCATCCCACCCTGCGTCTCTTGCTCAGCACACTATTTCGTGACACTCGTGTTCCGGTGGAATGTGAGTGCAGATGAATATCACATTTTTCGGTATGTTCGTGAATCTAATTCAGTTCGATTGATCGAGTCGAAATTTACTTTTTTTCGTCCAGATCTATTCTCCCGGCTACCCTGCCGACTACACCAAAGATCTTCTCTGCGAGTACATAATCACGGCTCCACCTGAATATATTGTCATCTTCTATCTGGATGATACATATTCATTCCAAGACTCTACCAGTAACATCAGTCTATACAATAGCGTCAAGGATAGTGTACCATTCTATTCAAGGTATATTTATGTACGATTTTATCTTCATTCTTCGTTTTTCGGGTTTCGCCGTGTTACCTTTAAATATCGTAAATTTAGCATGTAATCTTCATTTGTATTATAGGTTGCACACTAAACCACATTTGACTGTTTCTAAAAAACTTTAAAAAAAATGCTGGACAGAAAAGAAGTGCAAAACCTCGAACAGAATTAGAAATTTACAGAGTTTACTATGGATACGGAAATTTTCATACAATGTACGCTACGACTACATCGAGTATGAAAGTAGAGTTCTCCAGTGGTAGATCCGACTACTACAAATGGAGTGCCAGTTATTATTCAGTGGATAGTGAGTTCCGGGAAGAAAGAAATATTATTCAACATGTATAATACATTTTTTATTCGTTCCTCACAAAACATGAATACTAGAGAGAGAGGCGGACCAACACTGTTATCAATCCAAGCGGAGCTTGACGAGTTTTACTGTTTCACACGGCTTTCTGCGTTCGTTCTGAATTAACTACATCAGATTTTCCGTTGTTATATCCAAATATACGTTTGATGTGGGTTTTTATATCCGATACTTTCACACAACACTGAGCAAGAAAATGAATGTTTTTTCTAGAACCGCCGGTTTTAGCTGCCACTAGTTGTTGCTGCATTAGTTCACACTCTCGCTCACACTAGATCTGCAAAGTCTCACATCGAAGTTTTCTTTAAACTGATCTAACTGGTCACCTCCGTAGATTCAGAATTTGCTCTCATTTTTTCGCTCGCCACTTGAATGAAATCATTTCGTTTTCAGTTCGTGCGTCGGGCTGTAACCAGGGTCTCCAGACAGCTCCAGGAACCGTCAGTTTCATTTTACGGAAACAAATAAGAAAGTAACGATTGTTTTGGTTAGCACGACAAACTAATGATTACAAAACATTTAGAATACATCATACATCTATGTGATTCAAAAATCACACCTTAAAAAGGCGAGAATACCACAAATTGAAGAAACGAAATGACCGAAATAAATCGGAAAGAAATAGAAGTTGACAGCTAAAGCACTTTAACATATGATATACAGTATACACGATCCAGATAGTTTTTTCTTGTTTTCAAACAAACATGGGGAAGTATTTATATATTTCAGATAACGAGTCCGAACTATCCCGATTACTATCCCTCTCAGTACAACTGCACATATCATTTACAGGCACCTTTTTCTGCTCAGAGGTACATTCTTGTTTTTCATAGTCATTTCATGACAACTCCGTTAATTACTGCTGTGGCTAGTATTTATTATGTTCTAAGTATCATCTTTTTGCAGAATCTCCCTTCATTTCCACCAGTTTTCCACCGAGCTACTACAAGACTTTGTGACAGTTTACGACGGGGCTGACTCGAATTCTGCTGTTTTAGCAAGGTGAGGGTTTTGTTAAACCTATTCATTATTTTGTGTAGAATGAAGTTACCAAAGGCGCAATGAGGAATGTACAGAAATGTGCTTGATCGGCTGATTACAGTAAGACTATTGCGTGTAAATCCTGTTAAGGTATTCCGGTGAAGACGGTCAGGAATATCCAACTGTGACGTCATCAGGCAACCAAATGGTCGTCACTTTCAACACGGATTCGCGTGTTGCTTATAAAGGGTTCGAAGCATCTTTCACAGCCAAATAAATATGTTTTTCCCATTTTCTGTAAAATTCAATCCAGAAAACCACACGTTTACTGTTCTTCTTGCATTTTCCAATTGCAGATCAACATCTAACAATGCGGAAAATCCCGTGTTGAATCGCCAATTAATCTATTCTACTACTGTACTCTATTTTCTATGTGTGATCTTGTCATGTTTACTTATTCCTGGAATATTAAAATTATTGAAAATCATCTTATCAGAAATCGAATATGCTCCCAGAAACGGTGTAAAAACTCTGTTTCTGAAGTTGTTCGCGTTTTATCGTTCTCCCTAACTTCAATCAATTGCCAGTGTTTTAATATGTAATTTTATCAGTGTTTTTGGAAGATAAAATGACATTTTGATAAGACGCTAAACACTGCATCCAATGCTTTGCTATTTCTTTCTATTTTCACTGATTAATTCAAGTAAGTATATTATGAAAAATCAAAAATCAAAACACAACAACATTATAGGACTTTTTCTTAGTGTTTTCGAAACGTTCCCCCCAAATTATTAAATAATTAATTGGTCGATTTTATTTTTCATTCTCAGGTGTAGGTGATTCGAAACTTCTCAATGTGATAGAAGAAATTACATAGTGAACATCTATATTGGAATAACTATCGACTTTTCCGTACTACGTTTTCTAAGGTTTACTTATAATTGTCATCAGTATTATTTAATACCTTTTCAAATGTCTTTTAGCAGTTGAATGTTTGTGTTCTGGTGGCTACGAGGAGACGGGTAGTGGAAGCTGTTACAGGGTGAGTTCATCCGATTAGTATCAACGCCATAATTTCTAGGTCATGTGAAAACATGCATTTACCTCTGCTAGGGTGACAAAGTTTGAATTTGTCTGAACACTAAGACGCTTAGACGCGCTTGGACAGAACCAATTTCACACGATGAAGAGTGATAAGAGATTTCGCGCATTTGAACGAATTCTTGTCTCGTCAAACCAGAACAAACTGTTTGAGTTGCAATCATAAAACTCAAGTGACAGACCGTTAAGTTGGATAAGATGGTTCACACATCACATGATGTTCAATGTTTCTGCAAAGGGCGGTTTGTGCATGAGTATTATTGTTGATTATTGATTTTCGTCTTGTTAACCTACATATTTTCCACCCAGACGTTTACCAACCCAAGTATTCGATCTGATGCCGAGGCTTTTTGTGAACGGCAGGGAGGACATCTCGCGCAGCCGAGAAACGCTTTTGTGAGCTTGTTTGTTGGAGAGTTTTACGTATATTTCTCAAAATGGAAGTGGGTGTTCACGATGAAGATCACTTATATTACAAGATTATAAACTATTCCAACGTACGCTGAATGTTAATTTTAAGTTTACTTGTGCTTTCCTGCGAAATGAAGAAAAATTGTGAACTCGGATACATACGATTGCATTTTGAATAGGTTTCACGATCATTGAAGCGCTTTGTGCTAAATTAACAAAATTGAAATGTTGTTTAGTAATCACACCTTTTTCCAGGTGAACACTCTGATACAAAACGAGGCTCATTCTTTCGATACCCTGATTTGGCTGGGAGTTACATGTTTGGGAGAAACGAAAACCTCATGTACATACTCGGATGGCAACAAACTCACTGAATCGTCGTACACTAATTTTTATCCAGGTAAGTGATCAACTTGTTTTTTTTTGCAAATTTCACTCGAGCTCTTGATAATAGTGATTTTGTAATATGAGAGTTGTGGTTGGCATTCGAGCAATATAAGTTCAGTAACATTAATGGCAAATCGTCAATTTTAGCTCATATGTAGAGCTTCTACCGGATCATATCTAAATTGGTTACTTTAAGGGCATCCTGACCCTGAAATGGGACGTTGTGTGTTCCTATCAAGCCTTGGTACTCTGAACGGAAAGTGGATCAGCGGATTTTGCAATGAGCAGAAAATTGGCTTTGGCTGCGAACTGAACACTGCTGATGAGTTTCTAGTTCGATTAAAAATGAATTTAAGGACTACTACAAAGATGTTAGCCAGTTATCTTCGACCAAATATAGGCAAGCCGGTTAAACGCGTAAACACGTGTATTATTCAATAAACGTGTTTGTGACAGTTGTAAAGCGAAAGTACAAGAACATTTAATAGCTAAAATCGCATAAGAATCGAATAGATCACTAATTGTATGTATTGCTCGACTCGGTGGTTACTGCTCAGTTGCACGTTGCTGGAAGTGGACAAAGTGTGAGCACATTTCAGCTTGTCCTAATTTAGTCACCGTCTTTTCGCGATCTAACATTTTGGTTCAAAAAAACGAAAAACTTCTCCAAGCAAATAATCTTTTGAAGATCCTGGTTGTGGTTCTGCCTACTTCGAGTTCGAAAACTTCTGCTACAAGACGTTGGCGCCAGCTACAGCTTCGTCAGCAGAGTCTACCTGCCAAGTGGAGTGCGCACATTTGACATCCATTCATTCCGATCAGGTAATATTTGACATGTACGTAATATATTTAGCCTACTGTACTGCTCTCTACAACACTCCCAAAAGGCGATGCGTAACTATATGGTTACGGAATTTCATTAAGTCTAGAACTTATGGAATTAATAACGAATTAAGTCAGTGTTTCATCAAAAAAAAACAGAAATTTGTTCACGTCTTTACAACAGCGACAAAAACATTAGTCAAATAAATTCTTAAATTCAGCCTTTTCTCATTTTACTGCTTCAGGAAAATGAGTTTGTTCTTGCCATTTCTTCCGCATTACAAACAAATTACGCGTTAATTGGCCTCGAATGGACGAAGAGTTTTGAATATCAGTGGACAGATGGAACAGTCTCACCGAGGGATGGCTACCACAACTTTGGTAACTGATTATGAAAGAATCATTGCAATGACTTCACTTGTATTTTGTCGCGACAAGCAAATGTGTATTTCATTGACGTTTAATCACAACGTCGCATTGAATTTTTAATAAAATCCCGAAAAAACATCTTCCGAAAACCTCTATCAGGAGAGAAAAAGTTGTATTCTTCATGGCATGAAAGACAATGAACGACCCTGTCAATTTTGCATCGCAACACGAACTGTGTTCGATTGTTTGTCACCAGAAAAGACTAGCGGAGATAAGTTATTGATGCACTACCTGTGGTCAACTCGAATAAATAGTTCAATCATTGAATCAATTGCAGGCCACGAGGACCAGACTCTCGGTGGTTGTGTCGGCATTTCATTGTTGAATGATGGGGGAAACAGAGGAAAATGGACAAATACCCCGTGCTCCAAAATTTCCTATTCGATCTGTAAACGAAGTGAGTAGTTCTTGTTTTCTGTTGTTCACTGCTTTAGTTTTCACGATTCAAAAAATTCAGACTGCGTCGAATGCAACTTCTCGTCCATGTCAACCAATTTAGTCACCACAGAAATTAGCTTGAGATTGGCCATAGAAACTTACGAACTGCCTCAACTTACTACGATTTCAAGTGCACAAACTTCATATTAAGTTTTTAAGTTTTGTAATATTTGTTCATTTCTTTACGGTCGTATTCTGGATGTATTAATCTACGGATAATGTGTTATTATTATTAACTCGACTCAAGTTCAGACATAATATTTTAATCGACTCATGTTATCTACCACAAAACAGCTTTCAGGAAAAAATAAGCCGTGCGTCTCCTTTTTTACTCCATCATCATCTCCTTTCACTCGGAACCCCTCTAATCCTCCCACTCTCGCCCCACCAACATGTCCATCAACCTTTTTCTTTGAACAGAATGGAACGGTAACTGACACAACGGAATGAATACTGATCACGAACCTCAAGGGAAATATGGGCATAAAACTATCTGGCGCGGTGCTAATCTTCATGTATCTCATGAGATAACCTCGTGAGGTACCTTCGGAGTAACGTTCACGATATACTTTTCAGATCGTAAGGTTAACCATACAACTGTGAAAAAGCTCATGCACTACCTCGCAATTTTTCGCAAGGCAGTTCCCGGAAATTTTGAGGAGCACTTACTAACCGAAACTCTTGAATCAAATTGAGCATAAATCTTCTTGCTTTTTTCCTACCATTCCTGTCTTGTTCACACATCCCAGCATCTCCATCCCACCCTGCGTCTCTTGCTCAGCACAATATTTCGTGATACACGTATTCCGGCGGGATGTGAGAGCAGATGAATATCACATTTTTCGGTATGTTCGTGAATCTAATTCAGTTCGATTGATCGAGTCGAAATTTACTTTTTTTTCGTCCAGATCTATTCTCCCGGCTATCCAGCCGACTACACCAAAGATCTTCACTGCGAGTACATAATCACGGCTCCACCTGAATATATTGTCATCTTCTATCTGGATGATACATATTCATTCCAAGACTCTACCAGTAACATCAGTCTATACAATAGCGTCAAGGATAGTGTACCATTCTATTCAAGGTATATTTATGTACGATTTTATCTTCATTCTTCGTTTTTCGGGTTTCGCCGTGTTACCTTTAAATATCGTAAATTTAGCATGTAATCTTCATTTGTATTGTAGGTTGCACACTAAACCACATTTGACTGTTTCTAAAAAACTTTAAAAAAAATGCTGGACAGAAAAGAAGTGCAAAACCTCGAACAGAATTAGAAATTTACAGAGTTTACTATGGATACGGAAATTTTCATACAATGTACGCTACGACTACATCGAGTATGAAGGTAGAGTTCTCCAGTGGTAGATCCGACTACTACAAATGGAGTGCCAGTTATTATTCAGTGGATAGTGAGTTCCGGGAAGAAAGAAATATTATTCAACATTTATAATACATTTTTTATTCGTTCCTCACAAAACATGAATACTAGAGAGAGAGGCGGACCAACACTGTTATCAATCCAAGCGGAGCTTGACGAGTTTTACTGTTTTACATCGCTCTCTGCTTTTGTTCTGAATTAACTACATCAGATTTTCCGTTGTTATATCCAAATATACGTTTGATGTGGGTTTTTTACATCCGATATTTTCACACACCACTGAGGAAAAAAATGATGTTTTTTTTCTAGTACCGCCGGTTTTAGCTGCCACTAGTTGTACCGGCTTTAGTGCACATTCTCTCTCACACTAGACCTGCAAAGTCTCACATCGAAGTTTTCTCCAAACTGATCTAACTGCTCACCCCCGTAGATTCAGAATTTGTTCTCATTGTTTCGCTCGCCACTTGAATGACCAGTCATTTACTTTTCAGTTCGTGCGTCGGGCTGTAACCAGGGTCTCCAGACAGCTCCAGGAACCGTCAGTTTCATTTTACGGAAACAAATCAGAAAGTAACGATTGTTTTGGTTAGCACCACCAACTAACGATTACAAAACATTCAGAATACATAGTACATCTATGTGATTCAAAAATCACACCTTTAAAAGGCGAGAATACCACAAATTGAAGAAACGAAATGACCGAAATAAATCGGAAAGAAATAGAAGTTGACAGCTAAAGCACTTTAACATATGATATACAGTATACACGCTCCAGATAGTTTTTTCTTGTTTTCAAACAAACATGGGGAAGTATTTATATATTTCAGATAACGAGTCCGAACTATCCCGATTACTATCCCTCTCAGTACAACTGCACATATCATTTACAGGCACCTTTTTCTGCTCAGAGGTACATTCTTGTTTTTCATAGTCATTTCATGACAACTCCGTTAATTACTGCTGTGGCTAGTATTTATTATGTTCTAAGTATCATATTTTTGCAGAATCTCCCTTCATTTCCACCAGTTTTCCACCGAGCTACTAGAAGACTTTGTGACAGTTTACGACGGCGCTGACTCGAATTCTGCTGCTTTAGCAAGGTGAGGGTTTTGTTAAATCTATTGACTATTTTGTGTAGAATGAAGTTACCAAAAGCGCAATGAGGAATGTACAGAAATGTGCTTGATCGGCTGATTACAGTAAGACTATTGTGTGTAAATCCTGTTCAGGTATTCCGGTGAAGACGGTCAGGAATATCCAACTGTGACGTCATCAGGCAACCAAATGGTCGTCACTTTCAACACGGGTTCGCGTGTTGCTTATAAAGGGTTCGAAGCATCTTTCACAGCCAAATAAATATGTTTTTCCCATTTTCTGTAAACTTCGATCCAGAAAACCACACGTTTACTGTTCTTCTTGCATTTTCCAATTGCAGATCAACATCTAACAATGCGGAAAATCCCGTGTTGAATCGCGAATTAATCTATTCTACTACTGTACTCTATTTTCTATGTGTGATCTTGTCATGTTTACTTATTCCTGGAATATTGAAATTCTTGAAAATTATCTTAGCAGAAACCGAATATGCTCCCAGAAACGCTGTAAAAAATCTGTTTCTGAAGTTGTTCGCGTTTTATCGTTCTCCCTAACTTCAATCAATTGCCAGTGTTTTAATATGTAATTTTATCAGTGTTTTTGGAAGATAAAATGACATTTTGATAAGACGCTAAACACTGCATCCAATGCTTTGCTATTTCTTTCTAATTTCACTGATTAATTCAAGTAAGTATATTATGAACAATCAAAAATCAAAACACAACAACATTATAGGACTTTTTCTTAGTGTTTTCGAAACGTTCCCTCCAAATTCAATGATTATTTGGTGGATTTCGTTTTCAATTATCAGGCTAAATGACATAGTGAAATTATATATTGGAATAAACTATCGACATTGTTCGTATTTTGTTTTCTGAGGTAAATTTGGATTATAGTTGTATCGGTATTATTAACCATCATTTCAAATGGCTTTTCACAGTTGAATGTTTGTGTTCCGCGGGATACGAAGATACGGGTGGTGGAAGCTGTTACAGGGTGAGTTCAGCCGATTAGTATCAACGTCATATTTTCTAGGGTGGAAAAAGTGGAACCATGCATTTACGTCTGCTAGGGTGACAAAGTTTGAGTTTGTCTGAACGCTTAGACGCTTAGACACGCTTATATAAAACCAAACTTCACATGACAAAAAGTAATTTGAACTCAGATTTCTTGCATTTGAAGGAATTTTTGTCACGCAGAACTAGAAATAAATGTTTGATTTTCGAACACAAAACTCAAGTTACAGAACGTTAAGCAGGGTAAGATGGTTCACACACCACATGATGTTTCATGTTCCTGCAAAGGGCGGTTCGTGCATGAATATTATTGTTGATTATTGATTTTTGACTTGTTAACCTACATATTTTCCACTCAGACGTTTACCACCCCAAATATTCGATCTGATGCCGAGGCTTTTTGTGAACGGCAAGGAGGACATCTCGCGCAGCCGAGAAACGCTTTTGTGAGATTGTTTGTTGGAGAGTTTTACGTATATTTCTCAAAATAAAAGTGTGTGTTCACGATGAAGATTACTTTTATTACAAGATTATGAACCATTCCAACGTACGCTGAAAGTTAATTTTCAAGTTCACTTGTGCTTTCATGCGGAATAAAGAAAAATTGTGAACTCGGATGCATACGATTGAATTTTGAATAGTTTTCACGATCATTGAAGCGCTTTGTGCTAAATTAACAAAATTGAAATGTTGTTTTTTTAGGTGAACACTCTGATACAAAACGAGGCTCATTCTTTCGATACCCCGATTTGGCTGGGAGTTACATGTTTGGGAGAAACGAAAACCTCGTGTACATACTCGGATGGCAACAAACTCACCGAATCCTCCTACACCAATTTTCATCCAGGCGAGAACTGAACCAATATTGTGACCATTAACATTAGTAGCCAAATATCGATTCGGTTCTTCATTCGAGTATAAAGCAAATGAATGGAGCCCGATTCGTATTGGGAGATTTTCTTCTGATTAAGCATAGCCTTATTCAGAGTAAGCCTGTCCGGCTTGTAGTCCCCTCGATGTTGATGCTTTTTAATTGTAATTTGTATATTGGAATTCGGATAAATATCGAAATACACTGATTCGATGGTTTTCTGTATGTTACATAGTAAAAAAATGATACGCGAACCCATGTTTCTACTATTTTTAGTGTAATGAGAACATTCATCCCCATTATCCCTGTCCACTATTATTCAATCTGATATCCACGTTTTGAGATCATGCTTTTCTTGATAGTACTCAAACATCTGCGGAGATGGAAACAGTTGACACAGTTTGAGACCCCAAGTGTTCAATTTAAGGTCATCCGAACCCGAAATTGGGACGTTGTGTTTTTCTATCTGCCTTTGGATCCCAGAATGGACACTGGATAAGTGGAGATTGCAGCGAGCGGACCATTGGATTCGGATGCGAAATTAGCTCTTCAGGTGCTTTTCTATGAACATAAGTTGTGACGTTCTGAGAAAAAGGATCATTTAGAGTACGTATGCTGGCACATTTCGGCCCGTCCATCCCATCCTGTGTTTCTCGTTCTGCGCACTATTTCGGTAGAAGAGCAGAGAAATAGCGTATTAGAAAGGGGAAAAGGAGTTTTACTGTGAAATAGTATGAGTTAAAGTTATTTTAAAAGAAATGTGTTACAAATTATAGTTAAAAATTATTAAATGGAAAAATATTAAAACTATCAACTTAAGATAGGTTAATAAGTTGATTAGATTAATTTGCATCGTTTCGCCTCTAAATCTCGACGATGCTGTTCTATTCGATGGTTGAGGCATCTTCAGGAGATCACATCGAATAGAACATGTTAATATTATACGACTAATTTATTTTAAAAGAAAGAAAAACAACAGAAAAGAAAAAAACTTTGTATACCTGTGTTTTGCTTGTCCTTGTAGGGTGGGGGGGGGGAGCAGATGATGTGTAGAGTAATAATGTTGTTCTGGTGTTTTTCCACCTCTTATATACCCTATTTTTGATCTGACCTTGATCTTGGAAATGAGGGATGATCAATTATTGTCTGGAGTAAGATTTATTCAATATAGTGTGAGATTTAGTTTATTAACAAATTCCTTCATTTTATTAGAGTTATACTTGTATTTTATTAATTCATTACTCTTAATAACTCTAGTAATTCTGTTTATTACAATTTTATGGGGATATTTGTTGGTTTGGTAATCTTTTATCAGACTTTCAACTCTTTCTATAAAATTTTCCATTTTCGAACAACTTCTACTAAATCTGATTAATTCACCTGTAATAGTATTTAAACCAATTTGTAAAGGTATGTTAGATTCGTAATGTGGGTACTTTTGTATTTTAAACTGGTAGTGGTCGGTTTTATTGAATAGTTTCGTAGTGCATGTATTCTCAATATTTTCTATTTCTATTGTTAGGTCAAGGTAATCGCATGAGTACGCACATTCATTAGTTTTTTCCAGTTGAAGTTTATTGTTGTATATAAGTGAGAAATTATCTATAATATGGGTTTGGTCTGGTTTATGTATTAGAAGTAAGTCGTCCATATAACGAAATGATCTTATGTTGTATTTTTTGAATTCATTTTGATTAGCCATAATGTATTTGAATTCCATGTGAGCTAACGTTAGATCTGCGAGAAGAGGAGATGCGTTATTTCCTTGGGGAATACCTGCTGTTTGTTTATATATGGTATCTCCATATCTAGCGAAACTGTTGTTCAGAATGTAACCAATTAGGTTTTTGATATCACTCTTAGTGTAGCTGTGGCTATCTTTTATGTTACAAATATCAGAAGTATAGAAAGTTTTCTTGTAGGTGTTTGTTATGTATTTAATATTTCCTCCTGCATTGTTAAAGCATAGGTCTATTAGCTGGTTTAGGTTTTGAGTGACTATTTCATGTGGTAAGCTGGTGAAAAGGCTGGTAAAATCTGCGGAATACAAATGGTAGTTATTAGGTTTGAGATCTCTAAGTTCCTTTAATAAGTGAAAACTGCTATCTATTGGCCAAAAAAGTGATATATTATTTCTGTTTTCAATAGTATTACAATATTTTTTGAAATGATTTCTTAAATGTGTGAGAATTTTTTGAATTTGTATAGATAAATCCCTTAAACTACTTGTTCTTGCTCCAGTTATAAACCTGCATTTTATCGGGTATTTGTGTAGTTTAGGAATTCCATATATTTTGGGGATTTTAGTTGTTTGTGGGGTTTTAATTCTCCAGTTGTTATTTGTTATTTGGTGTCTACTCAGTATTTGTTCTAGTTTTTCCTGTGAATATGGGCAGTATGTTTGATTGGTGTTTTGTTGATTTGTTTTCATTTCTTTATTCATCATTTGGATGTATAGTTTTTTACATGTGAAGGAGTAGTTTGATGATGCTTTGTCTGTTACTGTTATAACGAAATATTTGTGGATTTCTTTTAATTCTGCATTAAAGTAATTAGATGTTGTTTGGATTATGTTTTTGTTTTTGAATTGTTTTGTAACTTTTTCTTTTAGTATATCCTTGACTGAGTTATTAGCGTTGTTGAGGTTGGTTAAGTTTGGATATTTTTTATTCAATTCCTTCATGTAGTTATCACATTCCTCATTGATATGATTTAATAGAGAGTTAGTATCAATGTATTCGTCTTTAGCTCTGTACTTTGTTCCCTTAATTAGTATATTGTAAATGTTGGTTCCTAAAAACAGTTTAGGATCACCTGTGATAATGTGGTTAAGTTGTTTATCAATCCATTCTGGTTTTTTGGAGCAAATGCATTCTGATTGCATTATATTCTCAATGGAATTGTCTGTGAGATTTTCTAAAAATTTTCCGTAGTTCAGTATCTTTTTGCTAATAGGTTCTTGGTATATGTACATAATTCTTGGTTTCAATAATGGTGGTTGGTAATTGGGTACAATGTTGTTGAAGTTTTGGCAGATTACTTTTTTGAAGGGTATTCGTACTATTTCTTTATCAACATAAGGAATTTTTATAATTTTGAAGTTTTCTCTGATAGGAGGTTGTTTCTTCTTATGTTCGTTGATCCAGAAAGATTTAGCTATACAACCATATATGATTAGCTTCTTTTCTTTTTCGTAATTATTAAATATTGATTGTTCTTTACTCAATTCGAGCAATGCTTTGATGGCATGTCTGTTTAGATTTTTATATGCTAAATGTAACTGATAAATATTTAATTTGGTGATATTTTCCACTAGGTTTTTCACATCTAATGTGTTGTTTTTAGTTTTGTTGTTTTTGGTATTGCGATTTTGTTTATACCTCACGATTCTAATGTTATAATAGGGATGATATGTTTGTTTCTAATCAACAAAGCAATGTGCGTCAAGATCCCGTCACTCTATTCTGAACAAAATTATAATTATAAATAATTAAATATTGTTCAGAGTAGAGTGGCGGGATCTTGACGCACATTCGTCGTAGTCTGAATCCGAGCATTGAGCACAACCAATTGATACCTGAGAAAACAGATATTTTTTTGAAGATCCTGGTTGTGGTTCTGCCTATTTCGAGTTTGAAAACTTCTGCTACCAGACGTTGGCGCCAGCTACAGCTTTGTCAGCAGAGTCTACCTGCCAAGTGGAGTGCGCACATTTGACATCCATTCATTCCGATCAGGTACTTTTTCTTTATTCATCTTTTCTAATGTTCCCTCATGTATAATTTAACCACAACACTGAATAACTTATTTGAGAAGTTTGGAATGCTATAACGTCTGAAACAGTTTTGTTCTTCCGTTTCAAACACAACTAGAAAGGTTTAAGTGAAATTGAAATCTACAATCACCGAAGTGCCTTTTTCAGGAATTTGCTGCCCGACTCACATTTTTTTGCTTTTAGGAAAACGAATTCATTCTTGCCATTTCGTCCGCATTACAAACTAATGTTGCATTTATTGGCCTCGAGTGGACGAAGAATATTGATTATGAGTGGACAGATGGAACAGTCTCACCAGAGGATGATTTTCAAAACTTTGGTAAGTGAACAATTTTGCATGACGACAGTTTTGTTCGATATCCAGCTTGTGCAATAAGTTGGTCGTTTTTGGAACAATGTCTCCAACACAATTTACCCCGTCCCTTGATTTTCACTGTACTTGGCTACTATCGATGGATGAAACCAACTATACTACATGATGAATCACGTTGTTGCAGGCATGCAGCTGCGTGCGATCAACCACACCAACTGAAAATAGAGAATTTGAAATTCCATTTTTAGCGTCTTGAAATTTCATTTTGAGCGGTAACAACTAGAGAAGATCAGAATAGTTCGGAGATGGACATTTGTTGCATCATCTTTGTTTTCAATTCCAGGCCACGAGGACCACACTCTCGGTGATTGTGTCGGTATTTCATTGACAGATGATGGGGGAAACAGAGGAAAATGGACCAATACCCCGTGCTCCAACATCTCCTATTCGGTTTGTAAACGAAGTGAGTCAAATATAGAAAACTGAATAACAAGCGGGATTTTGAGGGTAACTTACAAGTTTAAAGGTTAAACCTTTGAGTTTCTATAATTTCCAACACTATTTTCATTTAGCTGCAAACATCTTTCACAATACTTTTGTACGAACAGTGAGTAGAAATTTCTTGAAACACCTTGAAAAACACAAAATGTGCATTTTTCACCGTAATTTTCGTAAACATCTTCTGTTATTTGACAGTACTCTGCAGTTGCTTATTCTATATCTTATTTCAGCGAAAAGTAAACCATGTGTCTCATTTGCTACCCCAACTATATCCCCATTTACTGGAAGTCCCACCATTCTCCCTTCTCTAGCCCCGCCCACATGTTCATCTACAATTTCCCTCGAACAGAATGGAACGGTACAGAATGTTTGACATTTTCACGAAGTAAAGTTGGGCCACCTCAACCAAGGTTGCGGTTGTGAGATAATTTTCTACCTCAGCTCAATAGATGAGTGGAAATTTCAGACAAAATGATGCATTTTCTTCTGAAAAAAAAACTGTATAGTTTTCGCTGGTTGTTCAACTGTACTCATTGGATTTTCATCGTCATTCAACCTTTTCTGGTCGTTCTAAAACAAGAAAAGTTAGTCAACTGTAGTTTCTGTCCATAATACCATGATAGTCGCAAACTAACAATTCCAGATCTATTCTCCGGGCTACCCTGCCGACTACACCAAAGGTCTTCATTGCGAGTACATAATCACGGCTCCTCCTGAATATATTGTCCTCTTTTCGTTGGATGATACATATTCATTCCAAGACTCCGCGAGTAACATCAGTCTCTACAATAGCGCCAAGGATAGTGTACCATTTTTGCCAAGGTTATTTTCTTCAACATAAATGTTCTACCCTTCTATTGCCTAGTATAGTGCGCGTTCGAAATCGATAGTTTCTCCACAAACACTAATAATTCTAATCGGAAATTTTTTTGAAGGATTGAGATGAATCAAATACTCAAGTTCGACAACTTTCCGAGCATTATCACATGTCGGAAGCGAAGGTTTACTATCTTAAAAGGGGGATGCATTGAATGCCGACTTTGGCTAACGGCTTTAGCCGAAAGGGCACGAGAGTCAGAGAAGTGCGCGCTGTCAATATTCATTCACTCCAAATCATACTCTGCGCCCTGACCGCAAGCTAACCATTAGTGAAACTTTGAAAATAGAACTTTGGGTTGGAAGTTTCAGTAAGGGAAGGATATATATCTAATTGTCTCAGTTCGATCTTTTATTTGAAAATTCATTGCAGTCTCCTCCTCCCCCCCCCCCCCCTGAGGCATGACTGCCGGAATGTTATTTCAACCGTTCGGATATGCAATGTTTAAGAATTATTCTCAAAACTCCGAGCAGAGTTTGAGCGTTGAGTGTTCATTGGTTTCAGAGTACAAATCGAGAAAATTCAGAGAGATACGTTGGATGGCGCACTTTGACAGATTTTTGACATTTGATGGGTGGTCCAATATTGTATTGAAAGTGGAAATATACTGGATGAAATGCTCAAGACATAATTGGTTTGCGCATTAGTATTCAATTAATACATTCCTGATGCGACAGTTCGATGAATAAACTCAAATCATCGAATTGTTCACAGAGTTCTCTACGGATTCGGGGATTTCCATACAATGTACGCCACAACAACTTCAACTATGAAAGTGAAGTTCTCTAGTGGTAGATCCGACTACTACAAATGGACTGCCAGTTACAACTCTGTCGATAGTCAGTTTGAATTGCAAAAAATAACAACAGTAAATTATAATTGATCACCCTTTTAGATATTCTTCATACAATGTAGTGAAGATCGCAGATAATGTAAGAGTAAGGACCTGAGCAATACCTCCCATTTTTCTAGTTTTACGTTGCATTCACATTTCTCAAGTTTTTATTCGCTGTGAAAAGTCGATGGGTGCTTTCCATTGCTACAATCATTTCTGAAACAGTATTGTCTTTTTAAAAGAAATTAGTCATTATTTTCAAATCACGTAAATGATAGGGAAAATTCCTGAAATCTGAGTTTACACTGCAATGAGGATTCCCAAATATGTGCGAAAAAGGAAAAGTTCGGTTAGAGAGCAGTCATTCGTGAGTGCGAATGTGTACTGAAGGAGTGTCAGTAGAAAAGATGGGGACTATGTTGTTCACTTCTGCGTAACTTATGACTTTTCTCCAGTCGTAGACGTACTTTTCAGTTCGTGCGTCGGGGTGCAACCAAGGACTGCGAACAGCTCCAGGAATTGTGAGTGTTAACTATGTTCTTGTCTCTCTTCGACGTGACCAACAAATATACCCCACTACAATACCATCCATTCAGTTTCTGACCAAACCACTCAGTTTCTCTCACTTTTCTCCCTTTCTCTCTCTCTCCTCTCTCTCTCTCTCTCTCGCGATCTCTCTATATGTCTGTCTTTATTTCTCTCTTTCCCCTAGAGAGACGCCAAAGCAGCACTGACTTGTTGGACTGTTGGTCACGTGGTACCCTGTATTTCGCACTCAAATGTTCACACAATGTGTTTTTGTTAACAACAGTACAATAACTTAGCCTTTTGATTCACGTCCAGTGGACCAGAATACGAGATAAATATTTCCCCTCTGACAGAAATGTAAAAACCGAATGTAAAACTGGCCGTTTTCTCATACACACGTTAAAGGAATAATGGAGTTTAGACAGATTAGTATATTTATCGTTCATTAGTATATTTAGTATATTTATAGATTAGTATATTCACCGTTCAGATCACCAGTCCAAACTATCCTGTCAACTATCCCTCTCAGTATAACTGCAAATATCACCTTGAGGCCCCGTTTACTGGACAGAGGTATCCTTTCTCTATTCGTTTAGATTCCCCGAGCTCTTTCCAAAGTATTCTAAACGTTTTATCGAGATGAAGTTTAATAATCCATATTGAGGGAAATCAATTTAATAATTTGATATCATGCTCAGACTTATGCGGGCTCAGAAAACCGAATTGGGTTCTGGAAACTGAGAATTCTCAGCTGCATTCAAATTATACGTTCTGACCATTCTAGCTACAATTAGAAAAAAACAACTGTTCGGGCAAAGGTGCCATAGACTGTTCATAGTAGGGCTGTTCTTCGATTTCATCAAACTAATGCGTTCGAACTTCCAGTAGCGATGTCTTGTTACTTTTCAGAGTCACACTCCATTTCAATCATTTTTTCACTGAACATAATTTCGACCTAGTTACAATTTACGATGGGTCCGAAGTCACTTCCGCCGTTTTAGCGACGTAAGATTTTTTCCACGTTTCCGTTCTCTGTAATTGGATCACACACAACCCACAATACAAGAATTGCGTCACTATGTTCATGAATTCATAAAATAAAATAAATAATTTAGTAATCTGTACGGGAAGAAGTTGCTCAAAATGTGTTCCAAAGTGGTACGTTATAAAGACAAAGGTCGCTTGTTGTGATTCACAGCAGTGCTTATATTGAATAAATGTATTAAATATAAATACTATTACTGTTTTACGATTTGTTCAGGTATTCCGGTAAAGACGGTCAGGAATATCCAACTGTGACGTCATCAGGCAACAAAATGGTCGTCACTTTCAACACGGATTACACCGTTGCTTACCAAGGGTTCACAGCCACTTTTACGGCTGAATAAACATCTTTTTTCATTTTGATTCAGACTCGATCCGGTACTCCCACGTTACAAACAAACAGAAGTAGAAGAGGGAAACCTCAATATAAGATTCCGTTACATGATAAGAAATCAGAGGACCGGGACAAAACATTGCTTAAACTCTACCTTTGACTCCTTACAACTCTGAGAATACCAAACTAGAATTGAGGTGCCATCTGAAAAGATAGTTAGCGAGAAATTATCACACTCCTCCAAACTTTATGGGCAAATGTTTTATATACGGCCATCCTTTCATGCGGCCGTGAAAGAAGCAATGAATCCCTGATACGCTCTGCCTTCGTCTGACACAAGAGAGACGACCATACTATTGGAGGTTGAAGTGACAGCAGGTAGTCCGTTGCGGTAGTAGCCGGTGTAACTGCAACAGACCCGATAGAGTATAGATAGTGTAAACCTGTGTTTGTAGTTTGGTTTTGTTTAGTTTCGAGTGGCTCCAACGTGCGAGAACATGCTCTCGCCCTGCCTCGATATTGCGTTTGTAATGTGTCACGGCGTAACGAGCAGAACGATAACGAATGTTTGAGAGAACTCATAACTGATTGAAGTGCCGGTTGATAGAAGAAAACGTGTCAAAATGTCAATTGAATTGTTCTAACATACACACTCAGGTGATCACACATCTTTTGACGAACACATTCAAAACAAAGTGGCAACCGTTCAACTGGCAACTCGGTGGATTTGCACCAAATGTTTTCATGTCGTGCATTCTAGTCTTTCTAAGTTGATATTTCAATTTTCATCAAGACGGTATCATGAATTGGTTTTCTGAGAATGATATTTGCCCTCCGAACTAACTTTTGTAGAAGAGGTGAGTCGGAGTCTGGCCCGTCGTAGATGAGAACCAAATCGAGACTGTTGAAATACTCCAAATGTAGGCTGATTCTAGAAAAAAATAACGCATTCGACAGAAAAACGGCTTTTTCTTGGTTGCAAATAGATATTTAAATTCCTTTATACACACAGTAGAAACATACTTGGAGGAACCCATGTTTTTGGGCAATGTCTAACATAGATGGTAACATATAATAATAAACTTCATACAAAAACCTTGGGTAATTACAGAAAGAGAATCGTAATGTTTTTGAAGAAAGTAGACAGACTGACCTTTCTCCAGAACTAGCCTGCAGTTGATACGTACAGTGATAGAGTGAAGGGTATACACCATTATAAATCCCTTGCCAATTTGGAGTGGTTATCTGAACATTAAAAATAGTTATCTTCCCTTTGGGCTGGTAAAGTTTAAATGAACAGAGATCATATGAATGAAAAGACACATACGCAACGCGAAAACGTTTTCGAGGGTTAGAAAGAGAGATAGAATGAGAATATTGAAAGATGAAATAGAATTTGAATTGAAAACTGTCTTCCAAATCTGTTCACTTCACCTTAGCTGAATATTACTAACCGTTCCTGGGGTTTTCAATATGCCCTGGTTGCAACCAGATGGACGAACTGAAACAGCAACATTCACTGTCATATCTTTTCAGGCGACGACCTGAATTTAAATCAGAACAAAATATTCATTCGGAATGTTCTCCAGAAATTGCGTTCACTTTTCTCATCACTCATCTCTCGCACTGTATTTTCTGCCATTTATGTAGTCATCGCCAACGAAAAGTCAGGAGCGTACTGTACATCTCAAGTTCCGCTGTGTACGAACACAAGTACTCAAGCGCATGTCAGTTCTGGACTCCCGTAGCGCATTGGTTAACTCCTTACTACAAATAATTCGCGCGCAGGTTCGATTCTGGAGAGAGATAAAAATTTATAACTGTTTTCACTCCCTTACCCTACGAAATTTTATATTTCCAACAAAGAGCAACTTAAATAACGCGCTGATGAAAAAGAGAACCCGATTTTAGTTCAATGACAAACAAAGTTGAAAATCGCTAACTGTCTAGAGAATGATAACTAGCGTTCCATCTGTGTTGGGCGGAACTTCCGCTGGAGAACTTCACCCGCATAGTCGGGGAGGTGGAGGCGTACACCGTGTAGTGATAATCGAGTCCGAATTCGAGGCTATAAAATTGGTATCTTTGACTCTAACTGGCGGTTTCATCTTCGAAACCAGAATTGAATATACCACAAGGTATTTAATATGAGTTCAGTTATCTCTTCAACGAATCACTAACTGGCAGCATGTAACTGTGCATCTCACAAAAAACAAGTCAGAGGCCATCTTTATTCGCGACTACGAGATTTTAGATTTACTTCTAAAAACTTGCCTGTTCACGGTGTATTCAATTAATTTAGTTTATCCTTATGAGCTTACTGGGAGAAATAAATAATGGTTTGCCCACCGTGAAATCAATTTACATGTATGCGTACTTTTCCATGAAATCGGACGATTTTCAATTGCCTACCTCGCGAGAAACGGTGTTGAGTCCATGACGTTACTGTACAGGCTGATATTACTGTTTCTGTAGTCAGAGAAAACTTCCTCACTCGTCAGTGCAAAGTAAACAATGGAGCCGGAAGGAGCCGTGATGACGTATTCACAATCCAGACCGCTGGAGTAGCTCGAAGGATAGTCGGGAGAGTAAATCTGAGACAGAGTTCAAGATTATGAACGATCTCCCAATCCGCGTCGCTCGTGTAGTATACTCCTTTCAGATTTTATGGGAAAGCATAAAATTATTCAGCGATTTTTCATTTTTGTGATGCAGATGAGCAAATAAGTTTGCAGAGAAATCATGCCTTCTACCAAACATCTCAAAAACGGGGCAGTTCCCAAGGTCAGGCTACAAAAGCGAAAGAGCATGGAGGTTATGAGGTCGCAGACAGCAAAAGACAGTCCGCGTGATTCAAGGACGCTCTACGAGTTGCAGACTTGATTCTGTGAAAGTGGCGCGATTGTTTTGAGACGAAAAGTTTACCGTTCCGTTGCCTTGGAAAAAGAAAGTTGCTGAGCAAGTTGGTGGAGCCAGAGTAGGAACAACGGTAGATGGAACACAAGGTTTCACTCTTGCTGAAAAAAGAAATTATTTATCCTCAAAAATGTTCCAATGAATCAAAACTCATCAGGCGCATTGGACATATTTGCTGCGGGTGATAACTATTTGGAACGCTCAAGTAATACTACCCTATTCTTGGATCTTCCTTAAAGAGACCGGAATACAACCTGAGCAGACGTTCTGTTTCGGGCAGCTTCCAACTTCCCAGTATTGAGATCAGAGAGCCCAAAAACTCGTATATTAGTTTGATTAGTCCACGTGAAATTCACATGGCAATGCCGCGCGACACGCAACGCGTCCAATCAAAAGTAGGATACATTAGCTTTACGAGAAACCATGTTGCTCTCCGGTCTTTCTCAAAGCACAGGCGCAACACAATCAAATGCGACCATTTCTCAACTTTCACATGTGTAGTGATTGGTTGGATTACAATGACTTCATCGAAGTACAAAAACGAAAGCGATGTTGTCATGTGAAACGTCGGTCTTATCCGACAGTGAAACTGTTATTAACAGTTTCGACTGATTATCACGACTGATTGGACATGAAAAGACGCTGTTAAATGTCCAATAAAGGTGTTAAAAGTGACATCTGCGTAAGTCCCGGAAGTATTATACAATTGGGGTGGGGTTTCATAGTAATTTGGTGGGGGTGATCACAGGAGCACAATTATCAGGTGAAAGGTGATCAATTATTCTCATCAGACTGTTTAAGAACTACTAACTTGATTGTCTCGCTCTGCCCCACAACTGTTTTGCAAGTGCAAAGGGCGTTCCCGGGCTGGTCCCGGGCGAACCGCCTGAGCGCGCGAAACTTCAAAATTTGCGAGCTGTGGAGCAGTACCGGGACGGGATTTGCTCAGAGTTATATCAAAAAGCGTTTGTAAAACCAACTTACGACGTTTGCATACTGACACTGTTTTTCGAGAACATGGCGAGTTGATCCATTGACCTCTTTTCACAATATTCTCTTCCAGGGACATTGCAACACAGTTTCCGAGCGACGGTTCCATGTATCCTCAAATATTAATGATACAGTTATCAAACGCTCTGATAACTAAAAACCGTTTTATCAGGGTGATAACTCATCTAAACACTGTCTCACAATATTCTTGATGGAATCAGCAAAATCTGCCTAAACGTCTCGATGAAAAAACTAAAATATGATCGGATAATACTTGTGAGGAAAATACTCAACAATTTTAAGAAATGGAGCACTTTTTAGATACCAAAAAGTAGTTCTCGTTTTGAACTACAACCGAACTTGTGGAAATTTAAAAAAAATCGCACGAATAGAATAGAATCAAGTAGAAACCTATCGTACGTAAAGTGAATCCAACAGTAGGTTTTAGCATATAGCATATGCAAATAGTTAGCGAATAAATTATTTCACGAAAAAATAGTTAGCGAATAAATTTGTGAGCTACTCGAATATTGGAAACTTATTAATAGTAAGCTTTTGTTCTCTTTACATTGATCGAATTCCCCCCCCCCCCAAACCGAAGTTGTTGTAGTCTGTTCCATCCAGTTTTGATCCATCTGTCCATACGAACTCCTCGTTGATAGTCCAAACCAATCCAATGCGAGAATATGATTCGCCAGAAGTATATGCCATATTTTGGATGAATGTATTCTCCTGAAGCAGTTCGCAACATACGAAAACAAGATGTGATGTTTTCCACGCAAGCGTCTACGATGAGTTTGGATATTCTGCTGTGTTGTTCTTTGATCTCGTCGCTTTGCCGTCGAACGTCATGAACAACTTGAGACTACCAAGAGATGTACCGGGATCGAATTATAACAACTATTATGGATAGAAGGAGATTTATGTGCACAGCGGTTTGATGATCACTATACCTCTTCGGAATGAATAGTTGTCAAATGTCCGCATTCCAGTTCACATGCAAATTCGGCATTTTCTTCTGTGGTCGATGCCAGAATTTTATAACAAAAGTTTCCGTTTTCTTCATAGGAAGATCCACAAGGCACAACTGAAATGTACTTCATGTTGCTTCTTCATTCAATGAAATAATTTTTTGTTACCTCTTCAGTCTACTGTGTTTTTCTGACGGTTAGCGACGCAGGTTTCCTGAAACACGTTTTTGTAGACAATTTTCGGAGGCGTTTATAATAATAATAATAATAATAATAACAATAATAATAATAATAATAACAATAATAATAATAATAATAATAATAATAATAATAATAATAATAATAATAATAATAATAATAATAATAATAATAATAATAATAATAATAATAATAATAATAATAATAATAATAATAATAATAATAATAATAATAATAATAATAATAATAATAATAATAATAATAATAATAATAATAATGTTTATTCGCGAGCGATCGATTATGCGTATACATAGATTGTTGAAAACTTTGTGGAGAGAATGTGATCAGAGCTCGTATGCTAGAAGCTCCCGGCCCCTTCATCCCATCCTGCGTCTCCTCAAACTTATGCTATTTCTCTGCTCTTACATCCCGCCGGGATGTAAGAGACGAGAAATAGTGAGACAGAGCGAGAGACGCAGGGTGGATTAAGGGGCCGGGATCTTCTAGCATACGTACTCAGGTCAATCAGGCTTAACCACGTGTATAATTTTTTAACGTTCTCCAATGTACCAGGATTCGAGCGGCAGTCGGGTGGTAACCACCTGAGAACCCTTAAAGGAGACCGGAACACAACGTGAGCAAAGGTTTTGTTGCGGGCTGCTTTCAACCGTATTGAGATCAAAGAGCAGAAAGAACTCGTATATTAGTTTGATCAGTTCACGTGATGTTCACATGACTATGCCGCACGACACGCAACGCGTCTAATAAAAAGTAGAACACAACAGCTTTCTGACATTTGGGGCTGTGTGCCGATCTCCGTTAATCGTACCCTCGTTACACATCTTTTCCAAATCATTTCCCATGTCAACGTACATCCCTAAAAACCATTGAGCTTACATTCAAACTTACCGTAATTTGGTAGATCTGCCGAAATGTTACGTTGGCAGCCGAACGCAATGCTCTGCGCATCGCAATCATCACTGAACCAGTTCCCATTCTGTGCAGAGATGTACACACAGTTCCCTATGGATGGATTGGGGTGGCCTGCAAGGATGGGACAATTCTCATTCATACTGTTCTTCTCTTTATCCTTTTATCTCTCTTTCTTTCCTCTCTCTCTCTCATACTTTTTCTTTCTCTCCCTCCTTTTCTCTATGTTTCTCTGGATTTCGTTCTGTCTCGAATTTTTTCTCCCACCTAATTATCTGCTCTTTTCTCAATTTCTCTCACCTTTCTCATTCACTTTCTCTCTCTATTTCTCTCTCTTTTGTTTTATATTTTTGTTTTTCCTCCCCTATCTCTCTCTCTCTCTCTCTCTCTCTCTCTCTCTCTCTCTCTCTCTCTCTCTCTCTCTCTCTCTCTCTCTCTCTCTCTCTCTCTCTCTCTCTCTCTCTCTCTCTCTCTCTCTCTCTCTCTCTCTCTCTCTCTCTCTCTCTCTCTCTCTCTCTCTCTCTCTCTCTCTCTGCCTCTGTCTATCTCGCTGAGTACATAACATTAGTGCTGACCTGGGTAGAAGTTCGTGAACGTTTTAGGCGTGACCTCATTTCCGCTAGAAAATGTACACGAGGTTTTTGATGTTCCCAAACACGTCAATCCTAACCAAATATTTGTGGTTACTTCTTCGGATAGCACAAATGCATTAACCTAAACAAGCAGCAACAATACGTGATTCTTTATGTTCGTTCGTTCATGTTTCGGCTCAAATACTCACAAGATAGAAATGAACGGAGAATATTGGTATAATTTCAATAGTTGGCTTCGAAAATGGAAAATTTTGTGCGTACAGTTTGCATGAATAATTCGTTATCCAAAGATTATCTTTCCACGAAATTCCACTTCCAATTGAAAATAAACCATTCTTGGTAAGTTAGATATGACAGCGATGTATTCTCACAAACAAATTTGTTGGCTGCACCAAATTTCCTCCATTTTCTTCACAGAATGCTTCCGCTTCTCTCTGAGAGGTCGTTTCGACAAATGACTGAAAAGATTTGATAAATCGAGGTTCACCTGGTAAATTGATATTGTATCCGTAGCGACTGGCCATAACAGGTTGTTTTGACCTAGTATTTGTTCTGCAATTGGAATTGATGTGCGAGATGTTAAAAAAATGAGAAGGTGAGCAATGAAAGTGCATAATCTATCTTCTCACCCTGTAACAAAAACCATTTCCCATGTCCTGATAGCCATCCGAACAGGTACAAGAGCCTACAAAAACTTAATGAATAAACATAAACTTTTAGTTGATTTGAGATGTACAAAAATCTATATTCTTTAAAACTCGAGAAAGCTGAATCTTTCAACTCGATTTAAGAAATGTTGTAGCATAGCGACCAATTGAATCACATGAGAAGCACACGTTAATAGCTTATGAGGTATCTCATGAGATTTTTGAGTGATTGCTACGCCGCCTGCTTATTTCAACGGCATTTGACCAATCGTGACCCTGTTGTTCACAGTTATTTGATAAAGCTGAATTTCCACTCACCATAACTCAGAGGTACTGAAAACAGAACCAGCAAGCGCCGCATACTTTTAAAGTAGATGTAATGGCTCCATATCTTACATTTGGCCCAAACTGCTTGTGCTTGGTGGTTTTCCCGTTGTCAATCAATATCGGGTGTTTCCTTATGTGATATTATCTTTGTTTTCAAATGATAACACCGATTTGAGACAAAACGCTCAATACTGCTTTGCTCATCGGACATTTAGAGGTGAGAGAGAAGGAACGTTTACAAGCCGGTTTGAGACAAACGTTTCCTTGATTGACAATAGTTTGACAAGTACGGTAGATGGAGCAGTTTCTAGCCGCATTCGGTTTCAAATCTGCCACCTTCCATCTCACGGAGAGAGCGGAGACTGAGTCGCTTGTGCCTTGTGGCTTCCAGTTGCATACATCTACTTTTACTACTTTCACCACTGTGGTTACTATTCCGAAAAGACCAATACTTCAAAATACTGTCTGCCCCCTCCACCCAATCAAAATATTCATCAACATTGAGGCACTATGCCAATAATCATTCTTTTATTCGCAACTATATCGACGCATCCACGTTTTACGAAGATTTAAAATCATTTCAAATGAGGTGGGGAGAATAATTTCAGAATGCACTGGATGAGGCCGCAAATCCCTCATCAGACCAGTAAATATCTGTGTGAAAAACGACCAGCATTTGATTCGTAGAAGAAGTAAGATTCCACGAAGCGTCTCCATAGCCACCCGCATATCTGCAAACATTCATTGGTAATCATATCAGTGTCCTACTCTTCACTTTGAGAAGGTGAGTGAGTTATAACTACTAACGGTTAAGGTTATAGTGACAAGATGATCATTTTCTATGACACATTCTTCACAATTGTCAAGATGACTTGAGTACCATACATTATTATATGTGTTTCTCATGCTTAGTGAGACTTCCATGGTAGGATTGAAAACCTGACAGAAATCATCTGTTTTATTTACGTAATTTTTATCAAAAGGTGATCAATTTTGTGCCCGATTCATTTGTTTCAATACAAAGACGTCATGACGTCGCAAAATTGAACATGGGCCAAAATGTTCAAATTTTCATAAATGAGATTTGTAATGATTAATTATTTGTATAAAACGATGTTAGAAGCTATTGCAATTGGTTTAATCGCCAATTGACAAGTTTTGAGTTGCAACGTCAAATACCGTAGTTTTTGCGACGTCATGACGTCGCAAAATTGAACATGGGCCAAAATGTTCAAATTTGCATAAATGAGATTTGGAATAGTTAATTAGTTGTAGAAAACGATAATAGAAGCTATTGCAAGTGGTTTTATCGCCAATTGACAAGTTTTGAGTTGCGACGTCAAATACCGTTGTTTTTGCGACGTCATGACGTCGCAAAATTGAACATGGGCCAAATGTTCAAATTTGCATAAATGAGATTTGGAATAGTTAATTAGTTGTAGAAAACGATATTAGAAGCTATTGCAAGTGGTTCGATCGCCAATTGACAAGTTTTGAGTTGCGACGTCAAATACCGTAGTTTTTGTGACGTCATGACGTCGCAAAATTGAACATGGGCCAAATGTTCAAATTTGCATAAATGAGATTTGGAATAGTTAATTAGTTGTAGAAAACGATATCAGAAGCAAATTCAACTGGTTTCCTCTCCAATTGACAAGTTTTGAGTTGCGACGTCAAATACCGTAGTGTTTGCGACGTCATGACGTCGCAAAATTGAACATGGGCCAAAATGTTCAAATTTTCATAAATGAGATTTGTAATGATTAATTATTTGTATAAAACGATATTAGAAGCTATTGCAATTGGTTTAATCGCCAATTGACAAGTTTTGAGTTGCAACGTCAAATACCGTAGTTTTTGCGACGTCATGACGTCGCAAAATTGAACATGGGCCAAAATGTTCAAATTTGCATAAATGAGATTTGGAATAGTTAATTAGTTGTAGAAAACGATAATAGAAGCTATTGCAAGTGGTTTTATCGCCAATTGACAAGTTTTGAGTTGCGACGTCAAATACCGTAGTTTTTGCGACGTCATGACGTCGCAAAATTGAACATGGGCCAAATGTTCAAATTTGCATAAATGAGATTTGGAATAGTTAATTAGTTGTAGAAAACGATATTAGAAGCTATTGCAAGTGGTTCGATCGCCAATTGACAAGTTTTGAGTTGCGACGTCAAATACCGTAATTTTTGCGACGTCATGACGTCGCAAAATTGAACATGGGCCAAATGTTCAAATTTGCATAAATGAGATTTGGAATGATTAATTATTTGTATAAAACGATATTAGAAGCTATTGCAAGTGGTTTGATCGCCAATTGACAAGTTTTGAGTTGCGACGTCAAATACCGTAGTTTTTGTGACGTCATGACGTCGCAAAATTGAACATGGGCCAAAATGTTCAAATTTTCATAAATGAGATTTGGAATAGTTAATTAGTTGTCTAAAACGATATCAGAAGCAAATTCAACTGGTTTCCTCTCCAATTGACAAGTTTTGAGTTGCGACGTCAAATACCGTAGTGTTTGCGACGTCATGACGTCGCAAAATTTAACATGGGCCAAAATGTTCAAATTGGCATAAATGAGGTTTGGAATGATTAATTATTTGTATAAAACGATATTAGAAGCTATTGCAAGTGGTTTGATCGCCAATTGACAAGTTTTGAGTTGCGACGTCAAATACCGTAGTTTTTGCGACGTCATGACGTCGCAAAATTGAACATGGGCCAAAATATTCAAATTTGCATAAATGAGGTTTGGAATGATTAATTATTTGTATAAAACGATATTAGAAGCTATTGCAAGTGGTTTGATCGCCAATTGACAAGTTTTGAGTTGCGACGTCAAATACCGTAGTTTTTGCGACGTCATGACGTCGCAAAATTTAACATGGGCCAAAATGTTCAAATTTGCATAAATGAGGTTTGGAATGATTAATTATTTGTATAAAACGATGTTAGAAGCTATTGAAAGTGGTTTGATCGCCAATTGACAAGTTTTGAGTTGCGACGTCAAATACCGTAGTTTTTGCGACGTCATGACGTCGCAAAATTGAACATGGGCCAAAATATTCAAATTTGCATAAATGAGGTTTGGAATGATTAATTATTTGTATAAAACGATATTAGAAGCTATTGCAAGTGGTTTGATCGCCAATTGACAAGTTTTGAGTTGCGACGTCAAATACCGTAGTTTTTGCGACGTCATGACGTCGCAAAATTGAACATGGGCCGAAATATTCAAATTTGCATAAATGAGGTTTGGAATGATTAATTATTTGTATAAAACGATATTAGAAGCTATTGCAAGTGGTTTGATCGCCAATTGACAGGTTTTGAGTTGCGACGTCAAATACCGTAGTTTTTGCGACGTCATGACGTCGCAAAATTTAACATGGGCCAAAATGTTCAAATTTGCATAAATGAGGTTTGGAATGATTAATTATTTGTATAAAACGATGTTAGAAGCTATTGAAAGTGGTTTGATCGCCAATTGACAAGTTTTGAGTTGCGACGTCAAATACCGTAGTTTTTGCGACGGCATGACGTCGCAAAATTGAACATGGGCCAAAATTTTCAAATTTGCATAAATGAGATTTGGAATGATTAATTTCTTGTATAAAACAATATTAGAAGCTATTGCAAGTGGTTTGATCGCCAATTGACAAGTTTTGAGTTGCGACGTCAAATACCGTAGTTTTTGCGACGGCATGACGTCGCAAAATTGAACATGGGCCAAAATATTCAAATTTGCATAAATGAGGTTTGGAATGATTAATTATTTGTATAAAACGATATTAGAAGCTATTGCAAGTGGTTTGATCGCCAATTGACAAGTTTTGAGTTGCGACGTCAAATACCGTAGTTTTTGCGACGTCATGACGTCGCAAAATTTAACATGGGCCAAAATGTTCAAATTTGCATAAATGAGGTTTGGAATGATTAATTATTTGTATAAAACGATGTTAGAAGCTATTGAAAGTGGTTTGATCGCCAATTGACAAGTTTTGAGTTGCGACGTCAAATACCGTAGTTTTTGCGACGTCATGACGTCGCAAAATTGAACATGGGCCAAAATATTCAAATTTGCATAAATGAGGTTTGGAATGATTAATTATTTGTATAAAACGATATTAGAAGCTATTGCAAGTGGTTTGATCGCCAATTGACAAGTTTTGAGTTGCGACGTCAAATACCGTAGTTTTTGCGACGTCATGACGTCGCAAAATTTAACATGGGCCAAAATGTTCAAATTTGCATAAATGAGGTTTGGAATGATTAATTATTTGTATAAAACGATGTTAGAAGCTATTGAAAGTGGTTTGATCGCCAATTGACAAGTTTTGAGTTGCGACGTCAAATACCGTAGTTTTTGCGACGGCATGACGTCGCAAAATTGAACATGGGCCAAAATTTTCAAATTTGCATAAATGAGATTTGGAATGATTAATTTCTTGTATAAAACAATATTAGAAGCTATTGCAAGTGGTTTGATCGCCAATTGACAAGTTTTGAGTTGCGACGTCAAATACCGTAGTTTTTGCGACGTCATGACGTCGCAAAATTGAACATGGGCCAAAATGTTCAAATTTGCATAAATTAGATTTGGAATAGTTAATTAGTTGTAGAAAACGATAATAGAAGCTATTGCAAGTGGTTTTATCGCCAATTGACAAGTTTTGAGTTGCGACGTCAAATACCGTAGTTTTCGCGACGTCATGACGTCGCAAAATTGAACATGGGCCAAATGTTCAAATTTGCATAAATGAGATTTGGAATAGTTAATTAGTTGTAGAAAACGATATTAGAAGCTATTGCAAGTGGTTCGATCGCCAATTGACAAGTTTTGAGTTGCGACGTCAAATACCGTAGTTTTTGCGACGTCATGACGTCGCAAAATTGAACATGGGCCAAATGTTCAAATTTGCATAAATGAGATTTGGAATAGTTAATTAGTTGTCTAAAACGATATCAGAAGCAAATTCAACTGGTTTCCTCTCCAATTGACAAGTTTTGAGTTGCGACGTCAAATACCGTAGTGTTTGCGACGTCATGACGTCGCAAAATTTAACATGGGCCAAAATGTTCAAATTTGCATAAATGAGGTTTGGAATGATTAATTATTTGTATAAAACGATATTAGAAGCTATTGCAAGTGGTTTGATCGCCAATTGACAAGTTTTGAGTTGCGACGTCAAATACCGTAGTTTTTGCGACGTCATGACGTCGCAAAATTGAACATGGGCCGAAATATTCAAATTTGCATAAATGAGGTTTGGAATGATTAATTATTTGTATAAAACGATATTAGAAGCTATTGCAAGTGGTTTGATCGCCAATTGACAGGTTTTGAGTTGCGACGTCAAATACCGTAGTTTTTGCGACGTCATGACGTCGCAAAATTTAACATGGGCCAAAATGTTCAAATTTGCATAAATGAGGTTTGGAATGATTAATTATTTGTATAAAACGATGTTAGAAGCTATTGAAAGTGGTTTGATCGCCAATTGACAAGTTTTGAGTTGCGACGTCAAATACCGTAGTTTTTGCGACGTCATGACGTCGCAAAATTGAACATGGGCCAAAATATTCAAATTTGCATAAATGAGGTTTGGAATGATTAATTATTTGTATAAAACGATATTAGAAGCTATTGCAAGTGGTTTGATCGCCAATTGACAAGTTTTGAGTTGCGACGTCAAATACCGTAGTTTTTGCGACGGCATGACGTCGCAAAATTGAACATGGGCCAAAATGTTCAAATTTGCATAAATGAGATTTGGAATGATTAATTTCTTGTATAAAACAATATTAGAAGCTATTAAAAGTGGTTTGATCGCTAATTGACAAGTTTTGAGTTGCGACGTCAAATACCGTAGTTTTTGCGACGGCATGACGTCGCAAAATTGAACATGGGCCAAAATGTTCAAATTTGCATAAATGAGATTTGGAATGATTAATTTCTTGTATAAAACAATATTAGAAGCTATTGCAAGTGGTTTGATCGCCAATTGACAAGTTTTGAGTTGCGACGTCAAATACCGTAGTTTTTGCGACGTCATGACGTCGCAAAATTGAACATGGGCCGAAATATTCAAATTTGCATAAATGAGGTTTGGAATGATTAATTATTTGTATAAAACTATATTAGAAGCTATTGCAAGTGGTTTGATCGCCAATTGACAGGTTTTGAGTTGCGACGTCAAATACCGTAGTTTTTGCGACGTCATGACGTCGCAAAATTTAACATGGGCCAAAATGTTCAAATTTGCATAAATGAGGTTTGGAATGATTAATTATTTGTATAAAACGATGTTAGAAGCTATTGAAAGTGGTTTGATCGCCAATTGACAAGTTTTGAGTTGCGACGTCAAATACCGTAGTTTTTGCGACGTCATGACGTCGCAAAATTGAACATGGGCCAAAATATTCAAATTTGCATAAATGAGGTTTGGAATGATTAATTATTTGTATAAAACGATATTAGAAGCTATTGCAAGTGGTTTGATCGCCAATTGACAAGTTTTGAGTTGCGACGTCAAATACCGTAGTTTTTGCGACGGCATGACGTCGCAAAATTGAACATGGGCCAAAATGTTCAAATTTGCATAAATGAGATTTGGAATGATTAATTTCTTGTATAAAACAATATTAGAAGCTATTAAAAGTGGTTTGATCGCTAATTGACAAGTTTTGAGTTGCGACGTCAAATACCGTAGTTTTTGCGACGGCATGACGTCGCAAAATTGAACATGGGCCAAAATGTTCAAATTTGCATAAATGAGATTTGGAATGATTAATTTCTTGTATAAAACAATATTAGAAGCTATTGCAAGTGGTTTGATCGCCAATTGACAAGTTTTGAGTTGCGACGTCAAATACCGTAGTTTTTGCGACGTCATGACGTCGCAAAATTGAACATGGGCCAAAATGTTCAAATTTGCATAAATGAGATTTGGAATGATCAATTATTTGTATAAAACGATATTAGAAGGTATTGCAAGTGGTTTGATCGCCAATTGACAAGTTTTGAGTTGCGACGTCAAATACCGTAGTTTTTGCAACGTCATGACGTCGCAAAATTGAACATGAGCCAAAATGTTCAAATTTGCATAAATGAGATTTGGAATGATTAATCATTTGTATAAAACGATATTAGAAGCTATTGCAAGTGGTTTGATCGCCAATTGACAAGTTTTGAGTTGCGACGTCAAATACCGTAGTTTTTGTGACGTCATGACGTCGCAAAATTGAACATGGGCCAAAATGTTCAAATTTGCATAAATGAGATTTGGAATGATTAATTATTTGTACAAAACGATACTAGAAGCTATTGCAAGTGGTTTGATCGCCAATTGACAAGTTTTGAGTTGCGACGTCAAATACCGTAGTTTTTGCGACGTCATGACGTCGCAAAATTGAACATGGGCCAAAATATTCAAATTTGCATAAATGAGGTTTGGAATGATTAATTATTTGTATAAAACGATATTAGAAGCTATTGCAAGTGGTTTGATCGCCAATTGACAAGTTTTGAGTTGCGACGTCAAATACCGTAGTTTTTGCGACGGCATGACGTCGCAAAATTGAACATGGGCCAAAATGTTCAAATTTGCATAAATGAGATTTGGAATGATTAATTTCTTGTATAAAACAATATTAGAAGCTATTAAAAGTGGTTTGATCGCTAATTGACAAGTTTTGAGTTGCGACGTCAAATACCGTAGTTTTTGCGACGGCATGACGTCGCAAAATTGAACATGGGCCAAAATGTTCAAATTTGCATAAATGAGATTTGGAATGATTAATTTCTTGTATAAAACAATATTAGAAGCTATTGCAAGTGGTTTGATCGCCAATTGACAAGTTTTGAGTTGCGACGTCAAATACCGTAGTTTTTGCGACGTCATGACGTCGCAAAATTGAACATGGGCCAAAATGTTCAAATTTGCATAAATGAGATTTGGAATGATCAATTATTTGTATAAAACGATATTAGAAGGTATTGCAAGTGGTTTGATCGCCAATTGACAAGTTTTGAGTTGCGACGTCAAATACCGTAGTTTTTGCAACGTCATGACGTCGCAAAATTGAACATGAGCCAAAATGTTCAAATTTGCATAAATGAGATTTGGAATGATTAATCATTTGTATAAAACGATATTAGAAGCTATTGCAAGTGGTTTGATCGCCAATTGACAAGTTTTGAGTTGCGACGTCAAATACCGTAGTTTTTGTGACGTCATGACGTCGCAAAATTGAACATGGGCCAAAATGTTCAAATTTGCATAAATGAGATTTGGAATGATTAATTATTTGTACAAAACGATACTAGAAGCTATTGCAAGTGGTTTGATCGCCAATTGACAAGTTTTGAGTTGCGACGTCAAATACCGTAGTTTTTGCGACGTCATGACGTCGCAAAATTGAACATGGGCCAAAATGTTCAATTTTGCATAAATGAGATTTGGAATGATTAATTATTTGTACAGAACGATACTAGAAGCTATTGCAAGTGGTTTGATCGCCAATTGACAAGTTTTGAGTTGCGACGTTAAATACCGTAGTTTTTGCGACGTCCTGACGTCGCAAAATTGAACATGGGCCAAAATGTTCAAATTTACATGAATGAGATTTGGAATGATTAATTATTCGTATAAAACGATATTAGAAGCTATTGCAAGTGGTTTGATCGCCAAGTGACAAGTTTTGAGTTGCGACATCGAATACCGTAGTTTTTGCGACGTCATGACGTCGCAAAATTGAACATGGGCCAAAGTACTCAAATTTGCATAAATGAGATTTGGAATGATTAATTATTTGTATAAAACGATATTAGAAGCTATTGCAAGTGGTTTGATCGCCAATTGACAAGTTTTGAGTTGCGACGTCAAATACCGTAGTTTTTGCGACGTCATGACGTCGCAAAATTGAACATGGGCCAAAACGTTCAAATTTGCATAAATAAGATTTGAAATGATTAATTATTTGTCTAAAACGATATTGGAAGCTATTGCAAGTGATTTGATCGCCAATTGACAAGTTTTGAGTTGCGACGTCAAATACCGTAGTTTTTGCGACGTCATGACGTCGCAAAATTGAACATGGGCCAAAATGTTCAAATTTGCATAAATGAGATTTGGAATGATTAATTATTCGTCTAAAACGATATTGGAAGCTATTGCAAGTGGTTTGATCGCCAATTGACAAGTTTTGAGTTGCGACGTCATGACGTCGCAAAATTGAACATGGGCCAAAATGTTCAAATTTACATGAATGAGATTTGGAATGATTAATTATTCGTATAAAACGATATTAGAAGCTATTGCAAGTGGTTTGATTGCCAATTGACAAGTTTTGAGTTGCGACGTCGAATACCGTAGTTTTTGCGACGTCATGACGTCGCAAAATTGAACATGGGCCAAAATGTTCAAATTTGCATAAATGAGATTTGGAATGATTAATTATTTGTATAAAACGATATTAGAAGCTATTGAAGGTGGTTTGATCGCCAATTGACAAGTTTTGAGTTGCGACGTCAAATACCGTAGTTTTTGCAACGTCATGACGTCGCAAAATTGAACATGGGCCAAAATGTTCAAATTTGCATAAATGAGATTTGGAATGATTAATTATTTGTATAAAACGATATTAGAAGCTATTGCAAGTGGTTTGATCGGCAGTTGACAAGTTTTGAGTTGCGACGTCAAATACCGTAGTTTTTGCGACGTCATGACGTCGCAAAATTGAACATGGGCCAAAATGTTCAAATTTGCATAAATGAGATTTTGAATAGTTAATTAGTTGTCTAAAACGATATCAGAAGCTAATTCAACTGGTTCCGTTTCCAATTGACAAGTTTTGAGTTGCGACGTCAAATACCGTAGTTTGTGCGACGTCATGACGTCGCAAAATTGAACATGGGCCAAAATGTTCAAACTTGCATAAATGAGATTTGGAATGATTAATTATTTGTATAAAACGATATTAGAAGCTATTGCAAGTGGTTTGATCGCCAATTGACAAGTTTTGAGTTGCGACGTCAAATACCGTAGTTTTTGCGACGTCATGACGTCGCAAAATTGAACATGGGCCAAAACGTTCAAATTTGCATAAATCAGATTTGAAATGATTAATTATATGTCTAAAACGATATTGGAAGCTATTGCAAGTGATTTGATCGCCAATTGACAAGTTTTGAGTTGCGACGTCAAATACCGTAGTTTTTGCGACGTCATGACGTCGCAAAATTGAACATGGGCCAAAATGTTCAAATTTACATAAATGAGATTTTGGAATGATTAATTATTCGTATAAAACGACATTAGAAGCTATTGCAAGTGGTTTGATCGCCAATTGACAAGTTTTGAGTTGCGACGTCAAATACCGTAGTTTTTGCGACGTCATGACGTCGCAAAATTGAACATGGGCCAAAGTGTTCAAATTTGCATAAATGAGATTTGGAATGATTAATTATTTGTATAAAACTATATTAGAAGCTATTGCAAGTGGTTTGATTGCCAATTAACAAGTTTTGAGTTGCGACGTCAAATACCGTAGTTTTTGCGCCGTCATGACGTCGCAAAATTGAACATGGGCCAAAATGTTCAAATTTGCATAAATGAGATTTGGAATGATTAATTATTTGTACAAAACGATACTAGAAGCTATTGCAAGTGGTTTGATCGCCAATTGACAAGTTTTGAGTTGCGACGTCAAATACCGTAGTTTTTGCGACGTCATGACGTCGCAAAATTGAACATGGGCCAAAATGTTCAATTTTGCATAAATGAGATTTGGAATGATTAATTATTTGTACAGAACGATACTAGAAGCTATTGCAAGTGGTTTGATCGCCAATTGACAAGTTTTGAGTTGCGACGTTAAATACCGTAGTTTTTGCGACGTCCTGACGTCGCAAAATTGAACATGGGCCAAAATGTTCAAATTTACATGAATGAGATTTGGAATGATTAATTATTCGTATAAAACGATATTAGAAGCTATTGCAAGTGGTTTGATCGCCAAGTGACAAGTTTTGAGTTGCGACATCGAATACCGTAGTTTTTGCGACGTCATGACGTCGCAAAATTGAACATGGGCCAAAGTACTCAAATTTGCATAAATGAGATTTGGAATGATTAATTATTTGTATAAAACGATATTAGAAGCTATTGCAAGTGGTTTGATCGCCAATTGACAAGTTTTGAGTTGCGACGTCAAATACCGTAGTTTTTGCGACGTCATGACGTCGCAAAATTGAACATGGGCCAAAACGTTCAAATTTGCATAAATAAGATTTGAAATGATTAATTATTTGTCTAAAACGATATTGGAAGCTATTGCAAGTGATTTGATCGCCAATTGACAAGTTTTGAGTTGCGACGTCAAATACCGTAGTTTTTGCGACGTCATGACGTCGCAAAATTGAACATGGGCCAAAATGTTCAAATTTGCATAAATGAGATTTGGAATGATTAATTATTCGTCTAAAACGATATTGGAAGCTATTGCAAGTGGTTTGATCGCCAATTGACAAGTTTTGAGTTGCGACGTCATGACGTCGCAAAATTGAACATGGGCCAAAATGTTCAAATTTACATGAATGAGATTTGGAATGATTAATTATTCGTATAAAACGATATTAGAAGCTATTGCAAGTGGTTTGATTGCCAATTGACAAGTTTTGAGTTGCGACGTCAAATACCGTAGTTTTTGCGACGTCATGACGTCGCAAAATTGAACATGGGCCAAAACGTTCAAATTTGCATAAATAAGATTTGAAATGATTAATTATTTGTCTAAAACGATATTGGAAGCTATTGCAAGTGATTTGATCGCCAATTGACAAGTTTTGAGTTGCGACGTCAAATACCGTAGTTTTTGCGACGTCATGACGTCGCAAAATTGAACATGGGCCAAAATGTTCAAATTTGCATAAATGAGATTTGGAATGATTAATTATTCGTCTAAAACGATATTGGAAGCTATTGCAAGTGGTTTGATCGCCAATTGACAAGTTTTGAGTTGCGACGTCATGACGTCGCAAAATTGAACATGGGCCAAAATGTTCAAATTTACATGAATGAGATTTGGAATGATTAATTATTCGTATAAAACGATATTAGAAGCTATTGCAAGTGGTTTGATTGCCAATTGACAAGTTTTGAGTTGCGACGTCGAATACCGTAGTTTTTGCGACGTCATGACGTCGCAAAATTGAACATGGGCCAAAATGTTCAAATTTGCATAAATGAGATTTGGAATGATTAATTATTTGTATAAAACGATATTAGAAGCTATTGAAGGTGGTTTGATCGCCAATTGACAAGTTTTGAGTTGCGACGTCAAATACCGTAGTTTTTGCAACGTCATGACGTCGCAAAATTGAACATGGGCCAAAATGTTCAAATTTGCATAAATGAGATTTGGAATGATTAATTATTTGTATAAAACGATATTAGAAGCTATTGCAAGTGGTTTGATCGGCAGTTGACAAGTTTTGAGTTGCGACGTCAAATACCGTAGTTTTTGCGACGTCATGACGTCGCAAAATTGAACATGGGCCAAAATGTTCAAATTTGCATAAATGAGATTTTGAATAGTTAATTAGTTGTCTAAAACGATATCAGAAGCTAATTCAACTGGTTCCGTTTCCAATTGACAAGTTTTGAGTTGCGACGTCAAATACCGTAGTTTGTGCGACGTCATGACGTCGCAAAATTGAACATGGGCCAAAATGTTCAAACTTGCATAAATGAGATTTGGAATGATTAATTATTTGTATAAAACAATATTAGAAGCTATTGCAAGTGGTTTGATCGCCAATTGACAAGTTTTGAGTTGCGACGTCAAATACCGTAGTTTTTGCGACGTCATGACGTCGCAAAATTGAACATGGGCCAAAACGTTCAAATTTGCATAAATCAGATTTGAAATGATTAATTATTTGTCTAAAACGATATTGGAAGCTATTGCAAGTGATTTGATCGCCAATTGACAAGTTTTGAGTTGCGACGTCAAATACCGTAGTTTTTGCGACGTCATGACGTCGCAAAATTGAACATGGGCCAAAATGTTCAAATTTACATAAATGAGATTTTGGAATGATTAATTATTCGTATAAAACGACATTAGAAGCTATTGCAAGTGGTTTGATCGCCAATTGACAAGTTTTGAGTTGCGGCGTCAAATACCGTAGTTTTTGCGACGTCATGACGTCGCAAAATTGAACATGGGCCAAAGTGTTCAAATTTGCATAAATGAGATTTGGAATGATTAATTATTTGTATAAAACTATATTAGAAGCTATTGCAAGTGGTTTGATTGCCAATTAACAAGTTTTGAGTTGCGACGTCAAATACCGTAGTTTTTGCGCCGTCATGACGTCGCAAAATTGAACATGGGCCAAAATGTTCAAATTTACATGAATGAGATTTGGAATGATTAATTATTTGTATAAAACGATATTAGAAGCTATTGCAAGTGGTTTGATCGCCAAGTGACAAGTTTTGAGTTGCGACGTCGAATACCGTAGTTTTTGCGACGTCATGACGTCGCAAAATTGAACATGGGCCAAAGTATTCAAATTTGCATAAATGAGATTTGGAATGATTAATTATTTGTATAAAACGATATTAGAAGCTATTGCAAGTGGTTTGATCGCCAAGTGACAAGTTTTGAGTTGCGACGTCAAATACCGTAGTTTTTGCGACGTCATGACGTCGCAAAATTGAACATGGGCCAAAGTATTCAAATTTGCATAAATGAGATTTGGAATGATTAATTATTTGTATAAAACGATATTAGAAGCTATTGCAAGTGGTTTGATCGCCAAGTGACAAGTTTTGAGTTGCGACGTCGAATACCGTAGTTTTTGCGACGTCATGACGTCGCAAAATTGAACATGGGCCAAAGTATTCAAATTTGCATAAATGAGATTTGGAATGATTAATTATTTGTATAAAACGATATTAGAAGCTATTGCAAGTGGTTTGATCGCCAATTGACAAGTTTTGAGTTGTGACGTCAAATACCGTAGTTTTTGCGACGTCATGACGTCGCAAAATTGAACATGGGCCAAAATGTTCAAATTTGCATAAATGAGATTTGGAATGATTAATTATTTGTATAAAACGATACTAGAAACTATTGCAAGTGGTTTGATCGCCAATTGACAAGTTTTGAGTTGCGACGTCAAATACCGTAGTTTTTGCGACGTCATGACGTCGCAAAATTGAACATGGGCCAAAATGTTCAAATTTACATGAATGAGATTTGGAATGATTAATTATTCGTATAAAACGATATTGGAAGCTATTGCAAGTGATTTGATCGCCAATTGACAAGTTTTGAGTTGCGACGTCAAATACCGTAGTTTTTGCGACGTCATGACGTCGCAAAATTGAACATGGGCCAAAGTATTCAAATTTGCATAAATGAGATTTGGAATGATTAATTATTTGTATAAAACGATATTAGAAGCTATTGCAAGTGGTTTGATCGCCAAGTGACAAGTTTTGAGTTGCGACGTCGAATACCGTAGTTTTTGCGACGTCATGACGTCGCAAAATTGAACATGGGCCAAAGTATTCAAATTTGCATAAATGAGATTTGGAATGATTAATTATTTGTATAAAACGATATTAGAAGCTATTGCAAGTGGTTTGATCGCCAATTGACAAGTTTGGAGTTGCGACGTCAAATACCGTAGTTTTTGCGACGTCATGACGTCGCAAAATTGAACATGGGCCAAAATGTTCAAATTTGCATAAATGAGATTTGGAATGATTAATTATTTGTATAAAACGATACTAGAAACTATTGCAAGTGGTTTGATCGCCAATTGACAAGTTTTGAGTTGCGACATCAAATACCGTAGTTTTTGCAACGTCATGACGTCGCAAAATTGAACATGGGCCAAAATGTTCAAATTTACATGAATGAGATTTGGAATGATTAATTATTCGTATAAAACGATATTAGAAGCTATTGCAAGTGGTTTGATCGCCAAGTGACAAGTTTTGAGTTGCGACGTCAAATACCGTAGTTTTTGCGACGTCATGACGTCGCAAAATTGAACATGGGCCAAAATGTTCAAATTTACATGAATGAGATTTGGAATGATTAATTATTCGTATAAAACGATATTAGAAGCTATTGCAAGTGGTTTGATCGCCAAGTGACAAGTTTTGAGTTGCGACGTCAAATACCGTAGTTTTTGCGACGTCATGACGTCGCAAAATTGAACATGGGCCAAAATGTTCAAATTTACATGAATGAGATTTGGAATGATTAATTATTTGTATAAAACGATATTAGAAGCTATTGCAAGTGGTTTGATCGCCAATTGACAAGTTTTGAGTTGCGACGTCAAAAACCGTAGTTTTTGCGACGTCATGACGTCGCAAAATTGAACATGGGCCAAAATGTTCAAATTTACATGAATGAGATTTGGAATGATTAATTATTCGTATAAAACGATATTAGAAGCTATTGCAAGTGGTTTGATCGCCAAGTGACAAGTTTTGAGTTGCGACGTCAAATACCGTAGTTTTTGCGACGTCATGACGTCGCAAAATTGAACATGGGCCAAAGTGTTCAAATTTGCATAAATGAGATTTGGAATGATTAATTATTTGTATAAAACTATATTAGAAGCTATTGCAAGTGGTTTGATCGCCAATTAACAAGTTTTGAGTTGCGACGTCAAATACCGTAGTTTTTGCGCCGTCATGACGTCGCAAAATTGAACATGGGCCAAAGTGTTCAAATTTGCATAAATGAGATTTGGAATGATTAATTATTCGTATAAAACGATATTAGAAGCTATTGCAAGTGGTTTGATCGCCAAGTGACAAGTTTTGAGTTGCGACGTCAAATACCGTAGTTTTTGCGACGTCATGACGTCGCAAAATTGAACATGGGCCAAAATGTTCAAATTTACATGAATGAGATTTGGAATGATTAATTATTCGTATAAAACGATATTAGAAGCTATTGCAAGTGGTTTGATTGCCAATTGACAAGTTTTGAGTTGCGACGTCGAATACCGTAGTTTTTGCGACGTCATGACGTCGCAAAATTGAACATGGGCCAAAATGTTCAAATTTGCATAAATGAGATTTGGAATGATTAATTATTTGTATAAAACGATATTAGAAGCTATTGAAGGTGGTTTGATCGCCAATTGACAAGTTTTGAGTTGCGACGTCAAATACCGTAGTTTTTGCAACGTCATGACGTCGCAAAATTGAACATGGGCCAAAATGTTCAAATTTGCATAAATGAGATTTTGAATAGTTAATTAGTTGTCTAAAACGATATCAGAAGCTAATTCAACTGGTTCCGTTTCCAATTGACAAGTTTTGAGTTGCGACGTCAAATACCAATGTGTTCCATGATGCCCCGTTCCGTCAAGAAAACAAAAATGATAAAATACAGCGATTAATAGTTGTGGCACTCCAAAACTATCGCCGCAATTAGTTTCAGAGCTCAGCACGTGACAAAATCTCTCCCATCATTCTATTTCCATACATATACAGTGTGGACTTAACGGTGATTGTCCAAAACGGTTCATTTATCTCCAATAGTGCTAGTGAGAGAAGGTGAAACATGTCTTGGTTGGGATTGAGCCTTCAAAAGCCTACACTAGCACAAAGATGTTTGAATATATATCCCTATGCATATATGGATGGTCACAAATGTTTTCTATGTCTTATTAGGTGGGATGACATTTATGTCTATCCGCGGTGTTGCGAAGTGCGGCCGTTCTCTGTACTCTGTGGTAGAAATCTGATCTACGAAGTGTCATTGGTTAGGGGCAACGTTACTAACTGAACCGTCTTGACACTGGATAGCATTGTTGCATGCATGATCGAACTATTCGATTTTTGGTATAGAGTTACAAGAACGGGCAAACTCAAAACAGCGCAGAGTTTATGTCTTATTACTATGTATTTTGTGACCGTCTATTGCGTCCCTCTGTTTTTACACATGGCACAGCCAACGTGCATACATCTCATCCCAGCCAAACATGCCAATCCGGATGATCGCTTCACAAAACATTTTTCATTACAACGTCTCTTTCAAGATAACTATTGTCCCACAAATCATTTGGTTCAATCGCCGTCGTCCAGCACTGTCAAATTGCATGTAATATTATGAGCGCGTAACAGGGTAACCATACCCTTTTTCTTCTCAACTTTTCTCTCCATTTACTCCATCGGAGTGCCACATACTATGTGGAAGTCACGTGTTAAATCACGAATAAATCTATTCTATTCTATATACCGTAGTTTGTGCGACGTCATGACGTCGCAAAATTGAACATGGGCCAAAATGTTCAAACTTGCATAAATGAGATTTGGAATGATTAATTATTTGTATAAAACAATATTAGAAGCTATTGCAAGTGGTTTGATCGCCAATTGACAAGTTTTGAGTTGCGACGTCAAATACCGTAGTTTTTGCGACGTCATGACGTCGCAAAATTGAACATGGGCCAAAACGTTCAAATTTGCATAAATCAGATTTGAAATGATTAATTATTTGTCTAAAACGATATTGGAAGCTATTGCAAGTGATTTGATCGCCAATTGACAAGTTTTGAGTTGCGACGTCAAATACCGTAGTTTTTGCGACGTCATGACGTCGCAAAATTGAACATGGGCCAAAATGTTCAAATTTACATAAATGAGATTTTGGAATGATTAATTATTCGTATAAAACGACATTAGAAGCTATTGCAAGTGGTTTGATCGCCAATTGACAAGTTTTGAGTTGCGGCGTCAAATACCGTAGTTTTTGCGACGTCATGACGTCGCAAAATTGAACATGGGCCAAAGTGTTCAAATTTGCATAAATGAGATTTGGAATGATTAATTATTTGTATAAAACTATATTAGAAGCTATTGCAAGTGGTTTGATTGCCAATTAACAAGTTTTGAGTTGCGACGTCAAATACCGTAGTTTTTGCGCCGTCATGACGTCGCAAAATTGAACATGGGCCAAAATGTTCAAATTTACATGAATGAGATTTGGAATGATTAATTATTTGTATAAAACGATATTAGAAGCTATTGCAAGTGGTTTGATCGCCAAGTGACAAGTTTTGAGTTGCGACGTCGAATACCGTAGTTTTTGCGACGTCATGACGTCGCAAAATTGAACATGGGCCAAAGTATTCAAATTTGCATAAATGAGATTTGGAATGATTAATTATTTGTATAAAACGATATTAGAAGCTATTGCAAGTGGTTTGATCGCCAAGTGACAAGTTTTGAGTTGCGACGTCAAATACCGTAGTTTTTGCGACGTCATGACGTCGCAAAATTGAACATGGGCCAAAGTATTCAAATTTGCATAAATGAGATTTGGAATGATTAATTATTTGTATAAAACGATATTAGAAGCTATTGCAAGTGGTTTGATCGCCAAGTGACAAGTTTTGAGTTGCGACGTCGAATACCGTAGTTTTTGCGACGTCATGACGTCGCAAAATTGAACATGGGCCAAAGTATTCAAATTTGCATAAATGAGATTTGGAATGATTAATTATTTGTATAAAACGATATTAGAAGCTATTGCAAGTGGTTTGATCGCCAATTGACAAGTTTTGAGTTGTGACGTCAAATACCGTAGTTTTTGCGACGTCATGACGTCGCAAAATTGAACATGGGCCAAAATGTTCAAATTTGCATAAATGAGATTTGGAATGATTAATTATTTGTATAAAACGATACTAGAAACTATTGCAAGTGGTTTGATCGCCAATTGACAAGTTTTGAGTTGCGGCGTCAAATACCGTAGTTTTTGCGACGTCATGACGTCGCAAAATTGAACATGGGCCAAAGTGTTCAAATTTGCATAAATGAGATTTGGAATGATTAATTATTTGTATAAAACTATATTAGAAGCTATTGCAAGTGGTTTGATTGCCAATTAACAAGTTTTGAGTTGCGACGTCAAATACCGTAGTTTTTGCGCCGTCATGACGTCGCAAAATTGAACATGGGCCAAAATGTTCAAATTTACATGAATGAGATTTGGAATGATTAATTATTTGTATAAAACGATATTAGAAGCTATTGCAAGTGGTTTGATCGCCAAGTGACAAGTTTTGAGTTGCGACGTCGAATACCGTAGTTTTTGCGACGTCATGACGTCGCAAAATTGAACATGGGCCAAAGTATTCAAATTTGCATAAATGAGATTTGGAATGATTAATTATTTGTATAAAACGATATTAGAAGCTATTGCAAGTGGTTTGATCGCCAAGTGACAAGTTTTGAGTTGCGACGTCAAATACCGTAGTTTTTGCGACGTCATGACGTCGCAAAATTGAACATGGGCCAAAGTATTCAAATTTGCATAAATGAGATTTGGAATGATTAATTATTTGTATAAAACTATATTAGAAGCTATTGCAAGTGGTTTGATTGCCAATTAACAAGTTTTGAGTTGCGACGTCAAATACCGTAGTTTTTGCGCCGTCATGACGTCGCAAAATTGAACATGGGCCAAAATGTTCAAATTTACATGAATGAGATTTGGAATGATTAATTATTTGTATAAAACGATATTAGAAGCTATTGCAAGTGGTTTGATCGCCAATTGACAAGTTTTGAGTTGTGACGTCAAATACCGTAGTTTTTGCGACGTCATGACGTCGCAAAATTGAACATGGGCCAAAATGTTCAAATTTGCATAAATGAGATTTGGAATGATTAATTATTTGTATAAAACGATACTAGAAACTATTGCAAGTGGTTTGATCGCCAATTGACAAGTTTTGAGTTGCGACGTCAAATACCGTAGTTTTTGCGACGTCATGACGTCGCAAAATTGAACATGGGCCAAAATGTTCAAATTTACATGAATGAGATTTGGAATGATTAATTATTCGTATAAAACGATATTGGAAGCTATTGCAAGTGATTTGATCGCCAATTGACAAGTTTTGAGTTGCGACGTCAAATACCGTAGTTTTTGCGACGTCATGACGTCGCAAAATTGAACATGGGCCAAAGTATTCAAATTTGCATAAATGAGATTTGGAATGATTAATTATTTGTATAAAACGATATTAGAAGCTATTGCAAGTGGTTTGATCGCCAAGTGACAAGTTTTGAGTTGCGACGTCGAATACCGTAGTTTTTGCGACGTCATGACGTCGCAAAATTGAACATGGGCCAAAGTATTCAAATTTGCATAAATGAGATTTGGAATGATTAATTATTTGTATAAAACGATATTAGAAGCTATTGCAAGTGGTTTGATCGCCAATTGACAAGTTTTGAGTTGCGACGTCAAATACCGTAGTTTTTGCGACGTCATGACGTCGCAAAATTGAACATGGGCCAAAATGTTCAAATTTGCATAAATGAGATTTGGAATGATTAATTATTTGTATAAAACGATACTAGAAACTATTGCAAGTGGTTTGATCGCCAATTGACAAGTTTTGAGTTGCGACATCAAATACCGTAGTTTTTGCAACGTCATGACGTCGCAAAATTGAACATGGGCCAAAATGTTCAAATTTACATGAATGAGATTTGGAATGATTAATTATTCGTATAAAACGATATTAGAAGCTATTGCAAGTGGTTTGATCGCCAAGTGACAAGTTTTGAGTTGCGACGTCAAATACCGTAGTTTTTGCGACGTCATGACGTCGCAAAATTGAACATGGGCCAAAATGTTCAAATTTACATGAATGAGATTTGGAATGATTAATTATTCGTATAAAACGATATTAGAAGCTATTGCAAGTGGTTTGATCGCCAAGTGACAAGTTTTGAGTTGCGACGTCAAATACCGTAGTTTTTGCGACGTCATGACGTCGCAAAATTGAACATGGGCCAAAATGTTCAAATTTACATGAATGAGATTTGGAATGATTAATTATTTGTATAAAACGATATTAGAAGCTATTGCAAGTGGTTTGATCGCCAATTGACAAGTTTTGAGTTGCGACGTCAAAAACCGTAGTTTTTGCGACGTCATGACGTCGCAAAATTGAACATGGGCCAAAATGTTCAAATTTACATGAATGAGATTTGGAATGATTAATTATTCGTATAAAACGATATTAGAAGCTATTGCAAGTGGTTTGATCGCCAAGTGACAAGTTTTGAGTTGCGACGTCAAATACCGTAGTTTTTGCGACGTCATGACGTCGCAAAATTGAACATGGGCCAAAGTGTTCAAATTTGCATAAATGAGATTTGGAATGATTAATTATTTGTATAAAACTATATTAGAAGCTATTGCAAGTGGTTTGATCGCCAATTAACAAGTTTTGAGTTGCGACGTCAAATACCGTAGTTTTTGCGCCGTCATGACGTCGCAAAATTGAACATGGGCCAAAGTGTTCAAATTTGCATAAATGAGATTTGGAATGATTAATTATTCGTATAAAACGATATTAGAAGCTATTGCAAGTGGTTTGATCGCCAAGTGACAAGTTTTGAGTTGCGACGTCAAATACCGTAGTTTTTGCGACGTCATGACGTCGCAAAATTGAACATGGGCCAAAGTGTTCAAATTTGCATAAATGAGATTTGGAATGATTAATTATTCGTATAAAACGATATTAGAAGCTATTGCAAGTGGTTTGATCGCCAAGTGACAAGTTTTGAGTTGCGACGTCAAATACCGTAGTTTTTGCGACGTCATGACGTCGCAAAATTGAACATGGGCCAAAGTGTTCAAATTTGCATAAATGAGATTTGGAATGATTAATTATGTGTATAAAACTATATTAGAAGCTATTGCAAGTGGTTTGATCGCCAAATAACAAGTTTTGAGTTGCGACGTCAAATACCGTAGTTTTTGCGCCGTCATGACGTCGCAAAATTGAGCATGGGCCAAAATGTTCAAATTTGCATAAATGAGATTTTGAATAGTTAATTAGTTGTCTAAAACGATATCAGAAGCTAATACAACTGGTTCCGTTTCCAATTGACAAGTTTTGAGTTGCGACGTCAAATACCGTAGTTTTTGCGACGTCATGACGTCGCAAAATTGAACATGGACCAAAATGTTCAAATTTACATGAATGAGATTTGAAATGATTAATTATTCGTATAAAACGATATTAGAAGCTATTGCAAGTGGTTTGATCGCCAAGTGACAAGTTTTGAGTTGCGACGTCGAATACCGTAGTTTTTGCGACGTCATGACGTCGCAAAATTGAACATGGGCCAAAGTATTCAAATTTGCATAAATGGGATTTGGAATGATTAATTATTTGTATAAAACGATATTAGAAGCTATTGCAAGTGGTTTGATCGCCAATTGACAAGTTTTGAGTTGCGACGTCAAATACCGTAGTTTTTGCGACGTCATGACGTCGCAAAATTGAACATGGGCCAAAATGTTCAAATTTACATGAATGAGATTTGGAATGATTAATTATTTGTATAAAACGATATTAGAAGCTATTGCAAGTGGTTTGATCGCCAATTGACAAGTTTTGAGTTGCGACGTCAAAAACCGTAGTTTTTGCGACGTCATGACGTCGCAAAATTGAACATGGGCCAAAATGTTCAAATTTACATGAATGAGATTTGGAATGATTAATTATTTGTATAAAACGATACTACAAGCTATTGCAAGTGGTTTGATCGCCAATTGACAAGTTTTGAGTTGCGACGTCAAATACCGTAGTTTTTGCGACGTCATGACGTCGCAAAATTGAACATGGGCCAAAATGTTCAAATTTACATGAATGAGATTTGGAATGATTAATTATTTGTATAAAACAATATTAGAAGCTAATACAACTGGTTCCGTTTCCAATTGACAAGTTTTGAGTTGCGACGTCAAATACCGTAGTTTTTGCGACGTCATGACGTCGCAAAATTGAACATGGACCAAAATGTTCAAATTTACATGAATGAGATTTGAAATGATTAATTATTCGTATAAAACGATATTAGAAGCTATTGCAAGTGGTTTGATCGCCAAGTGACAAGTTTTGAGTTGCGACGTCGAATACCGTAGTTTTTGCGACGTCATGACGTCGCAAAATTGAACATGGGCCAAAGTATTCAAATTTGCATAAATGGGATTTGGAATGATTAATTATTTGTATAAAACGATATTAGAAGCTATTGCAAGTGGTTTGATCGCCAATTGACAAGTTTTGAGTTGCGACGTCAAATACCGTAGTTTTTGCGACGTCATGACGTCGCAAAATTGAACATGGGCCAAAATGTTCAAATTTACATGAATGAGATTTGGAATGATTAATTATTTGTATAAAACGATATTAGAAGCTATTGCAAGTGGTTTGATCGCCAATTGACAAGTTTTGAGTTGCGACGTCAAAAACCGTAGTTTTTGCGACGTCATGACGTCGCAAAATTGAACATGGGCCAAAATGTTCAAATTTACATGAATGAGATTTGGAATGATTAATTATTTGTATAAAACGATACTACAAGCTATTGCAAGTGGTTTGATCGCCAATTGACAAGTTTTGAGTTGCGACGTCAAATACCGTAGTTTTTGCGACGTCATGACGTCGCAAAATTGAACATGGGCCAAAATGTTCAAATTTACATGAATGAGATTTGGAATGATTAATTATTTGTATAAAACAATATTAGAAGCTATTGCAAGTGGTTTGATCGCCAAGTGACAAGTTTTGAGTTGCGACGTCAAATACCGTAGTTTTTGCGACATCATGACGTCGCAAAATTGAACATGGGCCAAAGTGTTCAAATTTGCATAAATGAGATTTGGAATGATTAATTATTCGTATAAAACGATATTAGAAGCTATTGCAAGTGGTTTGATCGCCAAGTGACAAGTTTTGAGTTGCGGGGTCAAATACCGTAGTTTTTGCGACGTCATGACGTCGCAAAATTGAACATGGGCCAAAGTGTTCAAATTTGCATAAATGAGATTTGGAATGATTAATTATGTGTATAAAACTATATTAGAAGCTATTGCAAGTGGTTTGATCGCCAATTAACAAGTTTTGAGTTGCGACGTCAAATACCGTAGTTTTTGCGCCGTCATGACGTCGCAAAATTGAGCATGGGCCAAAATGTTCAAATTTGCATAAATGAGATTTTGAATAGTTAATTAGTTGTCTAAAACGATATCAGAAGCTAATACAACTGGTTCCGTTTCCAATTGACAAGTTTTGAGTTGCGACGTCAAATACCGTAGTTTTTGCGACGTCATGACGTCGCAAAATTGAACATGGACCAAAATGTTCAAATTTACATGAATGAGATTTGAAATGATTAATTATTCGTATAAAACGATATTAGAAGCTATTGCAAGTGGTTTGATCGCCAAGTGACAAGTTTTGAGTTGCGACGTCGAATACCGTAGTTTTTGCGACGTCATGACGTCGCAAAATTGAACATGGGCCAAAGTATTCAAATTTGCATAAATGGGATTTGGAATGATTAATTATTTGTATAAAACGATATTAGAAGCTATTGCAAGTGGTTTGATCGCCAATTGACAAGTTTTGAGTTGCGACGTCAAATACCGTAGTTTTTGCGACGTCATGACGTCGCAAAATTGAACATGGGCCAAAATGTTCAAATTTACATGAATGAGATTTGGAATGATTAATTACTTGTATAAAACGATATTAGAAGCTATTGCAAGTGGTTTGATCGCCAATTGACAAGTTTTGAGTTGCGACGTCAAAAACCGTAGTTTTTGCGACGTCATGACGTCGCAAAATTGAACATGGGCCAAAATGTTCAAATTTACATCAATGAGATTTGGAATGATTAATTATTTGTATAAAACGATATTAGAAGCTATTGCAAGTGGTTTGATCGCCAATTGACAAGTTTTGAGTTGCGACGTCAAATACCGTAGTTTTTGCGACGTCATGACGTCGCAAAATTGAACATGGGCCAAAATGTTCAAATTTACATGAATGAGATTTGGAATGATTAATTATTTGTATAAAACAATATTAGAAGCTATTGCAAGTGGTTTGATCGCCAATTGACAAGTTTTGAGTTGCGACGTCAAATACCGTAGTTTTTGCGACGTCATGACGTCGCAAAATTGAACATGGGCCAAAATGTTCAAATTTGCATAAATGAGATTTGGAATGATTAATTATTTGTATAAAACGATACTACAAGCTATTGCAAGTGGTTTGATCGCCAATTGACAAGTTTTGAGTTGCGACGTCAAATACCGTAGTTTTTGCGACGTCATGACGTCGCAAAATTGAACATGGGCCAAAATGTTCAAATTTGCATAAATGAGATTTGGAATGATCAATTATTTGTATAAAACGATATTAGAAGCTATTGCAAGTGGTTTGATCGCCCATTGACAAGTTTTGAGTTGCGACGTCAAATACCGTAGTTTTTGCGACGTCATGACGTCGCAAAATTGAAAATGTGCCAAAATGTTCAAATTTGCATGAATGAGATTTGGAATGATGAATTATTTGTATAAAACGATATTAGAAGCTATTGCAAGTGGTTTGATCGCCAATTGACAAGTTTTGAGTTGCGACGTCAAATACCGTAGTTTTTGCGACGTCATGACGTCGCAAAATTGAACATGGGCCAAAATGTTCAAATTTGCACAAATGAGATTTGGAATGATTAATTATTTGTATAAAACGATATTAGAAGCTATTGCAAGTGGTTTGATCGCCAATTGACAAGTTTTGAGTTGCGACGTCAAATACCGTAGTTTTTGCGACGTCATGACGTCTCAAAATTGAACATGGGCCAAAATGTTCAAATTTGCATAAATGAGATTTGGAATGATTAATTATTTGTATAAAACGATAGTAGAAGCTATTGCAAGTGGTTTGATCGCCAATTGACAAGTTTTGAGTTGCGACGTCAAATACCGTAGTTTTTGCGACGTCATGACGTCGCAAAATTGAACATGGGCCAAAATGTTCAAATTTGCATAAATGAGATTTGGAATGATTAATTATTTGTATAAAACGATATTAGAAGCTATTGCAAGTGGTTTGATCGCCAATTGACAAGTTTTGAATTGCGACGTCAAATACCGTAGTTTTTGCGACGTCATGACGTCGCAAAATTGAACATGGGCCAAAATGTTCAAATTTGCATAAATGAGATTTGGAATGATCAATTATTTGTATAAAACGATATTAGAAGCTATTGCAAGTGGTTTGATCGCCCATTGACAAGTTTTGAGTTGCGACGTCAAATACCGTAGTTTTTGCGACGTCATGACGTCGCAAAATTGAACATGTGCCAAAATGTTCAAATTTGCATGAATGAGATTTGGAATGATGAATTATTTGTATAAAACGATATTAGAAGCTATTGCAAGTGGTTTGATCGCCAATTGACAAGTTTTGAGTTGCGACGTCAAATACCGTAGTTTTTGCGACGTCATGACGTCGCAAAATTGAACATGGGCCAAAATGTTCAAATTTGCACAAATGAGATTTGGAATGATTAATTATTTGTATAAAACGATATTAGAAGCTATTGCAAGTGGTTTGATCGCCAATTGACAAGTTTTGAGTTGCGACGTCAAATACCGTAGTTTTTGCGACGTCATGACGTCTCAAAATTGAACATGGGCCAAAATGTTCAAATTTGCATAAATGAGATTTGGAATGATTAATTATTTGTATAAAACGATAGTAGAAGCTATTGCAAGTGGTTTGATCGCCAATTGACAAGTTTTGAGTTGCGACGTCAAATACCGTAGTTTTTGCGACGTCATGACGTCGCAAAATTGAACATGGGCCAAAATGTTCAAATTTGCATAAATGAGATTTGGAATGATTAATTATTTGTATAAAACGATATTAGAAGCTATTGCAAGTGGTTTGATCGCCAATTGACAAGTTTTGAATTGCGACGTCAAATACCGTAGTTTTTGCGACGTCATGACGTCGCAAAATTGAACATGGGCCAAAATGTTCAAATTTGCATAAATGAGATTTGGAATGATCAATTATTTGTATAAAACGATATTAGAAGCTATTGCAAGTGGTTTGATCGCCCATTGACAAGTTTTGAGTTACGACGTCAAATACCGTAGTTTTTGCGACGTCTTGACGTCGCAAAATTGAACATGGGCCAAAATGTTCAAATTTGCATGAATGAGATTTGGAATGATCAATTATTTGTATAAAACGATATTAGAAGCTATTGCAAGTGGTTTGATCGCCAATTGACAAGTTTTCAGTTGCGACGTCAAATACCGTAGTTTTTGCGACGTCATGACGTCGCAAAATTGAACATGGGCCAAAATGTTCAAATTTGCATAAATGAGATTTGGAATGATTAATTATTTGTATAAAACGATATTAGAAGATATTGCAAGTGGTTTGATCGCCAATTGACAAGTTTTGAGTTGCGACGTCAAATACCGTAGTTTTTGCGACGTTATGACGTCGCAAAATTGAACATGGGCCAAAATGTTCAAATTTGCATAAATGAGATTTGGAATGATTAATTATTTGTATAAAACGATATTAGAAGCTATTGCAAGTGGTTTGATCGCCAATTGACAAGTTTTGAGTTGCGACGTCAAATACCGTAGTTTTTGCGACGTCATGACGTCGCAAAATTGAACATGGGCCAAAATGTTCAAATTTGCATAAATGAGATTTGGAATGATTAATTATTTGTATAAAACGATATTAGAAGCTATTGCAAGTGGTTTGATCGCCAATTGACAAGTTTTGAGTTGCGACGTCAAATACCGTAGTTTTTGCGACGTCATGACGTCGCAAAATTGAACATGGGCCAAAATGTTCAAATTTGCATAAATGAGATTTGGAATGATTAATCATTTGTACAAAACGATATTAGAAGCTATTGCAAGTGGTTTGATCGCCAATTGACAAGTTTTGAGTTGCGACGTCAAATACCGTAGTTTTTGCGACGTCATGACGTCGCAAAATTGAACATGCTTTGAAAACTCTCTGCCCATGGCAGAACATGATTTTGCCCATGGCAGGCCGGACAGACCCCACCGGGCCCCGCACGGTGATTGACACGGACAGGGTTGCCTGTGGCAAGACATGAGGGGTCAAATTTCTTTGGGGTTCATATTGAACAATTCTATTGCAATAAAAGTGTTTTGTATGCAATTATTAATACTTTATTACGAAGAATATAACGTTCTAAATCTTTAATTAGTCAAAAGTCTAAAAAAGTACGTATACACTCAAAAACATGCCAGAAAACTGAAACTAGCCTAAATAGAGAGCTTATACAACCTGAAGAATGTTAAAAACATATATTAAACTAAACACGCGAATGCCGTGAAACGATACAAACTGGAACTATTCTTCAACAATCGTATAATATAATAATAATGATAACTAGGATAAAACAAGTAAACAAGTGAGCTAAAGAGAGCTAAATCAAGAGAGCATAAGAGTTTACAATCGAACTTTCTAAACGGTGTAAGAGGTTTTGGGTGGTCCTGAATACTTGGGCTACCGACCCTAAAAGAATAGCCTGTCGGCAAAAACAACAGAACTACACATCTGTATAGTGAGTGTACAAGTAAGAGAGATTACATGAAATTACGATCTATAGTGATTAAAAACGAAGATCTCACAAATTTTACCCAATTCCGCGAGTTTTGCGAAGAACCACGTATTTGAGTTGTTACTTTAGCGAACTGTCGCGGAACGACGGAACTCTGAAAACAGGGTACTTGGGTACACATGTTTTGCTACAAACGTCGGCAGCAACAATATAAACAATTTAATCATTTTTATCAGTAATGCCCACCCAAAAAAGCAAGGTTGTTTATCTAGCTCTTTCAATATGTCATGGCATACAGTCAATCGGAAGCATTGAACTATTTTACCTACACACTTATTTAGAGCAGGGGTAGACCGCATCTGTGAGATAAAGAGAACGGATCTAGGACAACTCCCCCCACCAGTAATTAGGCTGGGGGGGGGGGGGGGGGGGGTGCTGGTTGACAGGGCAGAGGTCAGGCTGAGCCATAATGAATATGCGTAGGGGAAGTGTGTCTAAAACTGACACGCGATGAATTTGTTCTGTAACTGTCTAACTGGATGCGTCTCTTAAGTTTGTACAGTCTATAATTTAATTGGGGTGACCTTTTCTAGAAAAAAGCCTCGCGCCTCAATGAAAGAACATCACCAGCTATAAACTGTTTGATGAAACTTCGAAAAGTGTATGCATGAATAATATTTATGGAAGGATATTTAATACGTTCATTGAACGTTATTGATTACCAACTGATTATCATTATTATTATCATTAGGTAACTAACAAATCTATACAAAAGTCGGTAACTAAGAAAAAACGCTCTTAAAGTTTGGTCTCATGCATACTGTGAACTAATTGAGCAGCCCTCTCGCATGGTCTACTTGTTAAATTCAGAAGTTGTGCTATAAACACTCAGAAGTAATGCATATTATGCAATTATGCTAATAATGTGTGAGTTTATTCTTACAGAGACTAAAACCGTGCACACTCTCTGTTCACTACTTACTTGAAAAAAGTTCTGATCGCTTTTCGTATTCGGATAGCAGAAGCAGTAAGCAGACAGAGAGAAGATTGCAAGATAGTGTGACTGCAACTTTTGGTAGTCATACTGTAGGAGTCTCAGTTGTAATGGAAAATAATATACTCTCTCATGTCAGTCTATCTGTGGCACACTCTGTTTGTCAGTTCTCACTTCCAAAGTTGGGAAACCATTTGACTTCCACTGAAAGGATGTCAGATGTACCAGACTACGTTTTGAGCAATAGCACGCGAAATGTGAAGAAACACGAGAGATCATTTTGTCATCATGCGTTTCTTTTCTAAGTGCACTGTACTGTAAGTCTGTAAGTTCACATACGCGTGCAACATTGCTAGTTTCTCGACAAAGTTGGAGTTAGGGTCAGAAAACACTGAAAAGTTTGAAGATTTTACTACATGTACTTGTACAACGCTAGCTAAAAACTGGCGATATGTCACATTTGAAACATATTACAGAATAGTTTCGAAAACTATATAAAGTATTCTCTTATTGCGCAGCAGAATAGTTTATATACATTATCGTGACATGATGAAAGTTTGAGGTGTGAAATGTCAAAATTCCTTTGTGTGTATCATTGGAGGTATAGCAAGTAGGTTTCATCTAATTTCATTGATTGGCTTGGACGTGATCCGTGGATAGCAAGATAACGATAGTGCATAACACATCCATAACTGAAACGGTGGCCGTCTCATGATTCTTTTTTGAAAGTATTGTAATGAACGTATTGTAATGAATGGATCAAACTGTTTGTATATTTGTAAGAACTCCAATAAAACGTCGTAACATTTAATCAACCTCTTAGAAAACTTCCGAATACCAAACACTAATGGCACCTTGAATTACTAGTAGAAATTAGGATTGCTATATAAGACTGACAAATACGAGTGTGGGAACTGATACACTATAGTTGTTCATGAAGCGCGTGCATATTTCTAAGATTCTAAGTGAAAATGAAACTTTCCATTGTCTTATTTGACTCCCATCAACAGTCGTCTTGGCAAAAAGAAAAGCAGCGAATTTCACGTCTCTCGAGATCGAGAGTTCCACTCGTCATAGGTCTGTTTAACATATGGGGCGATGGTTATCCTTAAGACGGGAAGAAGTAGCTAACTTTTACGTATAACGCGAGTCCCATACACTGATAAAACTCATAAAACACATAATTTCCAATCCTTTTATGTGGACAACATTATCACCTCACGTATGCCACAAGAGCTCTCCTTATATGCCCATCATATTAGTGCTCTCACGTACGGGCCTTGATTTCATCACATCAGGATTAACCAAAAAGATAAAAAACAAACCGAGATGAGAGAACGGAGCTGCCCATACGTAAAATACCCCCTGGCCAGCCGAAAAAAAAACGGGCGTCCGTATGGCCAGAAAATGGGCATATGTAGTATAAAAATACTGGGGGGCTGCCGCCCCCCAGACCCCCTGCCTGGGTACCGACATTTCTCGACATTCGTAGACTGGTCTATGGGTGTCCGTCCGGCATGGCTGTAGGTGGCTTAGCCAGACGACCACTTAGAGAGTGTGTGATCAGAGGAGAGTGCCAGACGGCGCGGCTAGAGAGTGTGTAAATGGAAGAGAACGCAGACGAGGCCGGCTGCAGAGCGATAGCCAGGCATACATAGAGCCATGCGAACGAAACTGTACGGACAGCCATGAGGATGTTTCTGAGAATGAAAACAACTAGGAATTTCATGAAAACATTAACGGATGAATAGTTTTCGCCAGTTTCATTGTTGTTAGCTCTCGCTGGCCTTTTTCGAAAAATGAACATGTGTCACCAAAAAATGGGCGTATGTCATCCAAATTTGAAAATAAGGAGGGTCGGTCAACGCCAAAAAAACGGGGTATTTTACGTATGGAGCTGCCGCGACTTCTTCAGTACTTCAGACTTCAGTGGAAATGGGGACAACAACAAGAACAGGCAGCGATCAACGAATGCGGACGACACTCTTCCACGGTCTAGATACAATATCAAATTAACTGGCAGGAATATGTTCCTACAATATCAAATGTACGCACCGCCAATGGTTTCGTATTAGTCTTGGAATCTCGCCACCCCTCACACACCGCCAAGGCCTCGCATAAAGGGGGGAGTCGCAAACAAATTTTTGTGAAAAGTAGGGGTCGCGAACTGTCAACTAACGATTTTCATACAAAATCAGCTATAATCGTACGGAATTAGTTGAATATCGCCGTTTTGGGGGGTCGCGACACGAGAAAACACGGAGGGGTCGCAAGAATTTTGAAGGATTAAGAAGCCCTTGGCGGTGTATGCCACCCCTCCATCTTTTCGAGCCGCGACCTCTTTAAAACGGTGATTTTCACCTGTATTTTGCTTATTCACTACATATATGTTTTCGCGACCCCTCTTTTCCACGTGTATTTGGTATTTGGGAGTCGGTACCCTCTATTCCATGATAAGAGGCCTAGGCAGTGTATGTTCCTTGGGTAATAACCCAATTAACCCTGGTTGTGAGAAAAGTTATTGGTTCCTAGTCTAATTAAAGGGAAAGTTGGGCAAAAAGTTAAGGATTCCCCGATCAGTTAACCGTGGCATCGCACCTATGCTCGAAAATTAAGTTAAAAAATAGTTTTTCCATTGAAAAATTGTAATCGAACCAGAACCAGACCGTATTTCTCAACATATCTATTTTCCGGGGGGGGGGGATAGCTTAGTTCCTATACCTAACCGACACTTCCATTTCTGGCTATTCTAAGGGCACAGCCAGACGAAGTATTTAATACTCAGGAAACACGGGAGACGGGACAGTAATTTTGGATATTTATGTACCCACACTCGTCTGTCCCCAGTTAGCTTTCGCTCAGAACGACTTTACTTGAACCAACAGCATTTTAAAATACAGGAACTCTTAATTGAGCACCAGAATTTGAAAAAGAACGAGTTTGTACAGGGTAAAGCTATAAATCGTGATAAATATCTCACCATAGACTTTGGAGACTGCATGCCCCTGCATGGTCCTATCATCCATGGACAACTGGCGGACCATATATATTTTCCGTTTTTCATAGAAAATGACGGACTACCTTTTTGTCAAATAGTCGGACCTTACTGGTCTATGCTCATATCATTGAGTCAAAGATTCGAATTTCAATCCACATGGAAGAAAACATAATATATAATGATAAACCAACCATATTTCATCGGTCGCTCCTAGAGACACTTCTTTTAGTCGAAGACGGTGGCCGGTGGTTGACGGGGTGAGGGTATACGAAAACCTGAAAAAAATGAACACTCATCAAAAACAAGGTCATACTATAACACACAAGTATCTGTCGATGGAAATACATTAATTTCCACATCTCTGAATTCTGGATCTAAAAACGGACTCTATTTTGGCGAGTAATCGAACCTTAATGGTGTATGCTTGAACTTTTTTTCGAAACTACTGAAACTAGAATATATTTGTAAATAGGAACCATGGGAATCGAACCAGATAGTATATTTTAACAAACCTCTTTTCCGTGGGGAGATAACCAACTTATTATACTTAACCAACTCTTCCATCTCTGGCTAATGTAAGGACAGCCACATATAGCCTACCAAAATATGCAATCTACAGTCCACGCTGCAGACCCAGTCATTCTTGGATATCTCCACACTCGTATATCAACAGGAGCGTGTTCAGCTAGCCACTGAGAAGAAGAATAGCCGTGCTAACCACTGAGAATGACTTGCTTTTAATCGAACAGTACCTAAACTACATGAACTTCTCCAATTATGTGAACCAGATTAACTGAAAATTAATTTATCTTATTAAAAATCTGTCGATTGTGCCCGGACTACTGAAATCTAGTGTACAGAATGAGTACAACCATATATGAACGTAATATAAACGAAGCTATAACTGACCACAGGCTGTGAAGGAGACATGTTCCTACGTCCTACGATGTGATGAGGTAGTCATTGGGAGGCGAAAACTGCCGAACCATATTCCATATGGAAATGGCAGTGGAGAGGAACGACTAAAATAATAGAATAAAACAATCATATCTGCAAAGAAAAATGAGATCATAAACTGATTTACTGCACTGCACAGGAAACAAATAGGCTACAACTACAATAGAGCGTGGGTCTTTAAGAAACAGATTAAGAAAGGCTACAGATGAAGTGGTCAAAAAACTTAAATTGGTATATGCAACTATTATTTACAAAACGACACGTTTTTGGAATGAAATGCGTGATTCGATGAGACAAGAACAGAAATAAAGAGCTGTGATGCAAAAAAAAACAATTGAAAATGTGATTTTCGGTAATCAAATTATGCGAAATCACAAATCATGTGAAATAGAGAGCATATAGAATAAATACTCTCATTTTCTGAATAATAACGTTATTTGAGCTTGAAAAACCGCATGGAGACAGAAATAAGGTAATAAAAACATGTAAAACTAATAATAATAACATTAACAGAAAATAAATAGAGCGAGTAAATTTGTTTTCCGCGTACGCTGAAAGGCGGCGTACCGCTGTAAATAACGTGTAGCGTCTGACGTAAACCATAACGCGCCGTTGGAAACAATTGTTATGTCCTGACACGGGCACAGCATTCTCAGAGTGGGCCAAAATGTTCAAATTTGCATAAATGAGATTTGGAATGATTAATTATTTGTATAAAACGATATTAGAAGATATTGCAAGTGGTTTGATCGCCAATTGACAAGTTTTGAGTTGCGACGTCAAATACCGTAGTTTTTGCGACGTCATGACGTCGCAAAATTGAACATGGGCCAAAATGTTCAAATTTGCATAAATGAGATTTGGAATGATTAATTATTTGTATAAAACGATATTAGAAGCTATTGCAAGTGGTTTGATCGTCAATTGACAAGTTTTGAGTTGCGACGTCAAATACCGTAGTTTTTGCGACGTCATGACGTCGCAAAATTGAACATGGGCCAAAATGTTCAAATTTGCATAAATGAGATTTGGAATGATTAATTATTTGTATAAAACGATATTAGAAGCTATTGCAAGTGGTTTGATCGCCAATTGACAAGTTTTGAGTTGCGACGTCAAATACCGTAGTTTTTGCGACGTCATGACGTCGCAAAATTGAACATGGGCCAAAATGTTCAAATTTGCATAAATGAGATTTGGAATGATTAATCATTTGTACAAAACGATATTAGAAGCTATTGTAAGTGGTTTGATCGCCCATTGACAAGTTTTGAGTTGCGACGTCAAATACCGTAGTTTTTGCGACGTCATGACGTCGCAAAATTGAACATGGGCCAAAATGTTCAAATTTACATGAATGAGATTTGGAATGATTAATTATTTGTATAAAACAATATTAGAAGCTATTGCAAGTGGTTTGATCGCCAATTGACAAGTTTTGAGTTGCGACGTCAAATACCGTAGTTTTTGCGACGTCATGACGTCGCAAAATTGAACATGGGCCAAAATGTTCAAATTTACATGAATGAGATTTGGAATGATTAATTATTTGTATAAAACGATATTAGAAGCTATTGCAAGTGGTTTGATCGCCAATTGACAAGTTTTGAGTTGCGACGTCAAAAACCGTAGTTTTTGCGACGTCATGACGTCGCAAAATTGAACATGGGCCAAAATGTTCAAATTTACATGAATGAGATTTGGAATGATTAATTATTTGTATAAAACGATACTACAAGCTATTGCAAGTGATTTGATCGCCAATTGACAAGTTTTGAGTTGCGACGTCAAATACCGTAGTTTTTGCGACGTCATGACGTCGCAAAATTGAACATGGGCCAAAATGTTCAAATTTACATGAATGAGATTTGGAATGATTAATTATTTGTATAAAACAATATTAGAAGCTATTGCAAGTGGTTTGATCGCCAATTGACAAGTTTTGAGTTGCGACGTCAAATACCGTAGTTTTTGCGACGTCATGACGTCGCAAAATTGAACATGGGCCAAAATGTTCAAATTTGCATAAATGAGATTTGGAATGATTAATTATTTGTATAAAACGATACTACAAGCTATTGCAAGTGGTTTGATCGCCAATTGACAAGTTTTGAGTTGCGACGTCAAATACCGTAGTTTTTGCGACGTCATGACGTCGCAAAATTGAACATGGGCCAAAATGTTCAAATTTGCATAAATGAGATTTGGAATGATCAATTATTTGTATAAAACGATATTAGAAGCTATTGCAAGTGGTTTGATCGCCCATTGACAAGTTTTGAGTTGCGACGTCAAATACCGTAGTTTTTGCGACGTCATGACGTCGCAAAATTGAACATGTGCCAAAATGTTCAAATTTGCATGAATGAGATTTGGAATGATGAATTATTTGTATAAAACGATATTAGAAGCTATTGCAAGTGGTTTGATCGCCAATTGACAAGTTTTGAGTTGCGACGTCAAATACCGTAGTTTTTGCGACGTCATGACGTCGCAAAATTGAACATGGGCCAAAATGTTCAAATTTGCACAAATGAGATTTGGAATGATTAATTATTTGTATAAAACGATATTAGAAGCTATTGCAAGTGGTTTGATCGCCAATTGACAAGTTTTGAGTTGCGACGTCAAATACCGTAGTTTTTGCGACGTCATGACGTCTCAAAATTGAACATGGGCCAAAATGTTCAAATTTGCATAAATGAGATTTGGAATGATTAATTATTTGTATAAAACGATAGTAGAAGCTATTGCAAGTGGTTTGATCGCCAATTGACAAGTTTTGAGTTGCGACGTCAAATACCGTAGTTTTTGCGACGTCATGACGTCGCAAAATTGAACATGGGCCAAAATGTTCAAATTTGCATAAATGAGATTTGGAATGATTAATTATTTGTATAAAACGATATTAGAAGCTATTGCAAGTGGTTTGATCGCCAATTGACAAGTTTTGAATTGCGACGTCAAATACCGTAGTTTTTGCGACGTCATGACGTCGCAAAATTGAACATGGGCCAAAATGTTCAAATTTGCATAAATGAGATTTGGAATGATCAATTATTTGTATAAAACGATATTAGAAGCTATTGCAAGTGGTTTGATCGCCCATTGACAAGTTTTGAGTTACGACGTCAAATACCGTAGTTTTTGCGACGTCATGACGTCGCAAAATTGAACATGGGCCAAAATGTTCAAATTTGCATGAATGAGATTTGGAATGATCAATTATTTGTATAAAACGATATTAGAAGCTATTGCAAGTGGTTTGATCGCCAATTGACAAGTTTTCAGTTGCGACGTCAAATACCGTAGTTTTTGCGACGTCATGACGTCGCAAAATTGAACATGGGCCAAAATGTTCAAATTTGCATAAATGAGATTTGGAATGATTAATTATTTGTATAAAACGATATTAGAAGATATTGCAAGTGGTTTGATCGCCAATTGACAAGTTTTGAGTTGCGACGTCAAATACCGTAGTTTTTGCGACGTTATGACGTCGCAAAATTGAACATGGGCCAAAATGTTCAAATTTGCATAAATGAGATTTGGAATGATTAATTATTTGTATAAAACGATATTAGAAGCTATTGCAAGTGGTTTGATCGCCAATTGACAAGTTTTGAGTTGCGACGTCAAATACCGTAGTTTTTGCGACGTCATGACGTCGCAAAATTGAACATGGGCCAAAATGTTCAAATTTGCATAAATGAGATTTGGAATGATTAATTATTTGTATAAAACGATATTAGAAGCTATTGCAAGTGGTTTGATCGCCAATTGACAAGTTTTGAGTTGCGACGTCAAATACCGTAGTTTTTGCGACGTCATGACGTCGCAAAATTGAACATGGGCCAAAATGTTCAAATTTGCATAAATGAGATTTGGAATGATTAATCATTTGTACAAAACGATATTAGAAGCTATTGCAAGTGGTTTGATCGCCAATTGACAAGTTTTGAGTTGCGACGTCAAATACCGTAGTTTTTGCGACGTCATGACGTCGCAAAATTGAACATGGGCCAAAATGTTCAAATTTGCATAAATGAGATTTGGAATGATTAATTATTTGTATAAAACGATATTAGAAGATATTGCAAGTGGTTTGATCGCCAATTGACAAGTTTTGAGTTGCGACGTCAAATACCGTAGTTTTTGCGACGTCATGACGTCGCAAAATTGAACATGGGCCAAAATGTTCAAATTTGCATAAATGAGATTTGGAATGATTAATTATTTGTATAAAACGATATTAGAAGCTATTGCAAGTGGTTTGATCGTCAATTGACAAGTTTTGAGTTGCGACGTCAAATACCGTAGTTTTTGCGACGTCATGACGTCGCAAAATTGAACATGGGCCAAAATGTTCAAATTTGCATAAATGAGATTTGGAATGATTAATTATTTGTATAAAACGATATTAGAAGCTATTGCAAGTGGTTTGATCGCCAATTGACAAGTTTTGAGTTGCGACGTCAAATACCGTAGTTTTTGCGACGTCATGACGTCGCAAAATTGAACATGGGCCAAAATGTTCAAATTTGCATAAATGAGATTTGGAATGATTAATCATTTGTACAAAACGATATTAGAAGCTATTGTAAGTGGTTTGATCGCCCATTGACAAGTTTTGAGTTGCGACGTCAAATACCGTAGTTTTTGCGACGTCATGACGTCGCAAAATTGAACATGGGCCAAAATGTTCACATTTGCACAAATGAGATTTGGAATGATTAATTATTTGTATGAAACGATATTATAAGCTATTGCAAGTGGTTTGATCGCCAATTGACAAGTTTTGAGTTGCGACGTCAAATACCGTAGTTTTTGCGACGTCATGACGTCGCAAAATTGAACATGGGCCAAAATGTTCAAACTTGCATAAATGAGATTTGGAATGATTAATTATTTGTATAAAACGATATTAGAAGCTATTGCAAGTGGTTTGATCGCCAATTGACAAGTTTTGAATTGCGACGTCAAATACCGTAGTTTTTGCGACGTCATGACGTCGCAAAATTGAACATGGGCCAAAATGTTCAAATTTGTATAAATGAGATTTGGAATGATCAATTATTTGTATAAAACGATATTAGAAGCTATTGCAAGTGGTTTGATCGCCCATTGACAAGTTTTGAGTTGCGACGTCAAATACCGTAGTTTTTGCGACGTCATGACGTCGCAAAATTGAACATGGGCCAAAATGTTCAAATTTGCATAAATGAGATTTGGAATGATTAATTATTTGTATAAAACGATATTAGAAGATATTGCAAGTGGTTTGATCGCCAATTGACAAGTTTTGAGTTGCGACGTCAAATACCGTAGTTTTTGCGACGTCATGACGTCGCAAAATTGAACATGGGCCAAAATGTTCAAATTTGCATAAATGAGATTTGGAATGATCAATTATTTGTATAAAACGATATTAGAAGCTATTGCAAGTGGTTTGATCGCCCATTGACAAGTTTTGAGTTGCGACGTCAAATACCGTAGTTTTTGCGACGTCATGACGTCGCAAAATTGAACATGTGCCAAAATGTTCAAATTTGCATGAATGAGATTTGGAATGATCAATTATTTGTATAAAACGATATTAGAAGCTATTGCAAGTGGTTTGATCGCCAATTGACAAGTTTTGAGTTGCGACGTCAAATACCGTAGTTTTTGCGACGTCATGACGTCGCAAAATTGAACATGGGCCAAAATGTTCAAATTTGCATAAATGAGATTTGGAATGATTAATTATTTGTATAAAACGATATTAGAAGATATTGCAAGTGGTTTGATCGCCAATTGACAAGTTTTGAGTTGCGACGTCAAATACCGTAGTTTTTGCGACGTCATGACGTCGCAAAATTGAACATGGGCCAAAATGTTCAAATTTGCATAAATGAGATTTGGAATGATTAATTATTTGTATAAAACGATATTAGAAGCTATTGCAAGTGGTTTGATCGCCAATTGACAAGTTTTGAGTTGTGACGTCAAATACCGTAGTTTTTGCGACGTCATGACGTCGCAAAATTGAACATGGGCCAAAATGTTCAAATTTGCATAAATGAGATTTGGAATGATTAATTATTTGTATAAAACGATATTAGAAGCTATTGCAAGTGGTTTGATCGCCAATTGACAAGTTTTGAGTTGCGACATCAAATACCGTAGTTTTTGCGACGTCATGACGTCGCTAAATTGAACATGGGCCAAAATGTTCAAATTTGCATAAATGAGATTTGGAATGATTAATCATTTGTACAAAACGATATTAGAAGCTATTGCAAGTGGTTTGATCGCTAATTGACAAGTTTTGAGTTGCGACGTCAAATACCGTAGTTTTTGCGACGTCATGACGTCGCAAAATTGAACATGGGCCAAAATGTTCAAATTTGCACAAATGAGATTTGGAATGATTAATTATTTGTATAAAACGATATTAGAAGCTATTGCAAGTGGTTTGATCGCCAATTGACAAGTTTTGAGTCGCGACGTCAAATACCGTAGTTTTTGCGACGTCTTGACGTCGCAAATTGAACATGTGCCAAAATGTTCAAATTTGCATGAATGAGATTTGGAATGATCAATTATTTGTATAAAACGATATTAGAAGCTATTGCAAGTGGTTTGATCGCCAATTGACAAGTTTTGAGTTGCGACGTCAAATACCGTAGTTTTTGCGACGTCATGACGTCGCAAAATTGAACATGGGCCAAAATGTTCAAATTTGCATAAATGAGATTTGGAATGATTAATTATTTGTATAAAACGATATTAGAAGATATTGCAAGTGGTTTGATCGCCAATTGACAAGTTTTGAGTTGCGACGTCAAATACCGTAGTTTTTGCGACGTCATGACGTCGCAAAATTGAACATGGGCCAAAATGTTCAAATTTGCATAAATGAGATTTGGAATGATTAATTATTTGTATAAAACGATATTAGAAGCTATTGCAAGTGGTTTGATCGCCAATTGACAAGTTTTGAGTTGCGACGTCAAATATCGTAGTTTTTGCGACGTCATGACGTCGCAAAATTGAACATGGGCCAAAATGTTCAAATTTGCATAAATGAGATTTGGAATGATTAATTATTTGTATAAAACGATATTAGAAGCTATTGCAAGTGGTTTGATCGCCAATTGACAAGTTTTGAGTTGCGACGTCAAATACCGTAGTTTTTGCGACGTCATGACGTCGCAAAATTGAACATGGGCCAAAATGTTCAAATTTGCACAAATGAGATTTGGAATGATTAATTATTTGTATAAAACGATATTAGAAGCTATTGCAAGTGGTTTGATCGCCAATTGACAAGTTTTGAGTCGCGACGTCAAATACCGTAGTTTTTGCGACGTCTTGACGTCGCAAATTGAACATGTGCCAAAATGTTCAAATTTGCATGAATGAGATTTGGAATGATTAATTATTTGTATAAAACGATATTAGAAGCTATTGCAAGTGGTTTGATCGCCAATTGACAAGTTTTGAGTTGCGACGTCAAATACCGTAGTTTTTGCGACGTCATGACGTCGCAAAATTGAACATGGGCCAAAATGTTCAAATTTGCATAAATGAGATTTGGAATTATTAATTATTTGTATACAACGATATTAGAAGCTATTGCAAGTGGTTTGCTCGCCAATTGACAAGTTTTGAGTTGCGACGTCAAATACCGTAGTTTTTGCGACGTCATGACGTCGCAAAATTGAACATGGGCCAAAATGTTCAAATTTGCATAAATGAGATTTGGAATGATTAATTATTTGTATAAAACGATATTAGAAGATATTGCAAGTGGTTTGATCGCCAATTGACAAGTTTTGAGTTGCGACGTCAAATACCGTAGTTTTTGCGACGTCATGACGTCGCAAAATTGAACATGGGCCAAAATGTTCAAATTTGCATAAATGAGATTTGGAATGATTAATTATTTGTATAAAACGATATTAGAAGCTATTGCAAGTGGTTTGATCGCCAATTGACAAGTTTTGCGTTGCGACGTCAAATACCGTAGTTTTTGCGACGTCATGACGTCGCAAAATTGAACATGGGCCAAAATGTTCAAATTTGCATAAATGAGATTTGGAATGATTAATTATTTGTATAAAACGATATTAGAAGCTATTGCAAGTGGTTTGATCGCCAATTGACAAGTTTTGAGTTGCGACGTCAAATACCGTAGTTTTTGCGACGTCATGACGTCGCTAAATTGAACATGGGCCAAAATGTTCAAATTTGCATAAATGAGATTTGGAATGATTAATCATTTGTACAAAACGATATTAGAAGCTATTGCAAGTGGTTTGATCGCCAATTGACAAGTTTTGATTTGCGACGTCAAATACCGTAGTTTTTGCGACGTCATGACGTCGAAAAATTGAACATGGGCCAAAATGTTCAAATTTGCACAAATGAGATTTGGAATGATTAATTATTTGTATAAAACGATATTAGAAGCTATTGCAAGTGGTTTGATCGCCAATTGACAAGTTTTGAGTCGCGACGTCAAATACCGTAGTTTTTGCGACGTCTTGACGTCGCAAATTGAACATGTGCCAAAATGTTCAAATTTGCATGAATGAGATTTGGAATGATTAATTATTAGTATAAAACGATATTAGAAGCTATTGCAAGTGGTTTGATCGCCAATTGACAAGTTTTGAGTTGCGACGTCAAATACCGTAGTTTTTGCGACGTCATGACGTCGCAAAATTGAACATGGGCCAAAATGTTCAAATTTGCATAAATGAGATTTGGAATGATTAATTATTTGTATAAAACGATATTAGAAGCTATTGCAAGTGGTTTGATCGCCAATTGACAAGTTTTGAGTTGCGACGTCAAACACCGTAGTTTTTGCGACGTCATGACGTCGCAAAATTGAACATGGGCCAAAATGTTCAAATTTGCATAAATGAGATTTGGAATGATTAATTATTTGTATAAAACGATATTAGAAGATATTGCAAGTGGTTTGATCGCCAATTGACAAGTTTTGAGTTGCGACGTCAAATACCGTAGTTTTTGCGACGTCATGACGTCGCAAAATTGAACATGGGCCAAAATGTTCAAATTTGCATAAATGAGATTTGGAATGATTAATTATTTGTATAAAACGATATTAGAAGCTATTGCAAGTGGTTTGATCGCCAATTGACAAGTTTTGAGTTGCGACGTCAAATACCGTAGTTTTTGCGACGTCATGACGTCGCAAAATTGAACATGGGCCAAAATGTTCAAATTTGCATAAATGAGATTTGGAATGATTAATTATTTGTATAAAACGATATTAGAAGCTATTGCAAGTGGTTTGATCGCCAATTGACAAGTTTTGAGTTGCGACGTCAAATACCGTAGTTTTTGCGACGTCATGACGTCGCAAAATTGAACATGGGCCAAAATGTTCAAATTTGCATAAATGAGATTTGGAATGATTAATTATTTGTATAAAACGATATTAGAAGCTATTGCAAGTGGTTTGATCGCCAATTGACAAGTTTTGAGTTGCGACGTCAAATACCGTAGTTTTTGCGACGTCATGACGTCGCAAAATTGAACATGGGCCAAAATGTTCAAATTTGCATAAATGAGATTTGGAATGATTAATTATTTGTATAAAACGATATTAGAAGCTATTGCAAGTGGTTTGATCGCCAATTGACAAGTTTTGAGTTGCGACGTCAAATACCGTAGTTTTTGCGACGTCATGACGTCGCTAAATTGAACATGGGCCAAAATGTTCAAATTTGCATAAATGAGATTTGGAATGATTAATTATTTGTATAAAACGATATTAGAAGCTATTGCAAGTGGTTTGATCGCCAATTGACAAGTTTTGAGTTGCGACGTCAAATACCGTAGTTTTTGCGACGTCATGACGTCGCAAAATTGAACATGGGCCAAAATGTTCAAATTTGCATAAATGAGATTTGGAATGATTAATTATTTGTATAAAACGATATTAGAAGCTATTGCAAGTGGTTTGATCGCCAATTGACAAGTTTTGAGTTGCGACGTCAAATACCGTAGTTTTTGCGACGTCATGACGTCGCTAAATTGAACATGGGCCAAAATGTTCAAATTTGCATAAATGAGATTTGGAATGATTAATCATTTGTACAAAACGATATTAGAAGCTATTGCAAGTGGTTTGATCGCCAATTGACAAGTTTTGAGTTGCGACGTCAAATACCGTAGTTTTTGCGACGTCATGACGTCGCAAAATTGAACATGGGCCAAAATGTTCAAATTTGCACAAATGAGATTTGGAATGATTAATTATTTGTATAAAACGATATTAGAAGTTATTGCAAGTGGTTTGATCGCCAATTGACAAGTTTTGAGTTGCGACGTCAAATACCGTAGTTTTTGCGACGTCATGACGTCGCAAATTGAACATGTGCCAAAATGTTCAAATTTGCATGAATGAGATTTGGAATGATTAATTATTTGTATAAAACGATATTAGAAGCTATTGCAAGTGGTTTGATCGCCAATTGACAAGTTTTGAGTTGCGACGTCAAATACCGTAGTTTTTGCGACGTCATGACGTCGCAAAATTGAACATGGGCCAAAATGTTCAAATTTGCATAAATGAGATTTGCAATGATTAATTATTTGTATAAAACGATATTAGAAGCTATTGCAAGTGGTTTGATCGCCAATTGACAGGTTTTGAGTTGCGACGTCAAACACCGTAGTTTTTGCGACGTCATGACGTCGCAAAATTGAACATGGGCCAAAATGTTCAAATTTGCATAAATGAGATTTGGAATGATTAATTATTTGTATAAAACGATATTAGAAGCTATTGCAAGTGGTTTGATCGCCAATTGACAAGTTTTGAGTTGCGACGTCAAATACCGTAGTTTTTGCGACGTCATGACGTCGCAAAATTGAACATGGGCCAAAATGTTCAAATTTGCATGAATGAGATTTGGAATGATTAATTATTTGTATAAAACGATATTAGAAGCTATTGCAAGTGGTTTGATCGCCAATTGACAAGTTTTGAGTTGCGACGTCAAATACCGTAGTTTTTGCGACGTCATGACGTCGCAAAATTGAACATGGGCCAAAATGTTCAAATTTGCATAAATGAGATTTGGAATGATTAATTATTTGTATAAAACGATATTAGAAGCTATTGCAAGTGGTTTGATCGCCAATTGACAAGTTTTGAGTTGCGACGTCAAATACCGTAGTTTTTGCGACGTCATGACGTCGCAAAATTGAACATGGGCCAAAATGTTCAAATTTGCATAAATGAGATTGGGAATGATTAATTATTTGTATAAAACGATATTAGAAGATATTGCAAGTGGTTTGATCGCCAATTGACAAGTTTTGAGTTGCGACGTCAAATACCGTAGTTTTTGCGACGTCATGACGTCGCAAAATTGAACATGGGCCAAAATGTTCAAATTTGCATAAATGAGATTTGGAATGATTAATTATTTGTATAAAACGATATTAGAAGCTATTGCAAGTGGTTTGATCGCCAATTGACAAGTTTTGAGTTGCGACGTCAAATACCGTAGTTTTTGCGACGTCATGACGTCGCAAAATTGAACATGGGCCAAAATGTTCAAATTTGCATAAATGAGATTTGGAATGATTAATTATTTGTATAAAACGATATTAGAAGCTATTGCAAGTGGTTTGATCGCCAATTGACAAGTTTTGAGTTGCGACGTCAAATACCGTAGTTTTTGCGACGTCATGACGTCGCTAAATTGAACATGGGCCAAAATGTTCAAATTTGCATAAATGAGATTTGGAATGATTAATCATTTGTACAAAACGATATTAGAAGCTATTGCAAGTGGTTTGATCGCCAATTGACAAGTTTTGAGTTGCGACGTCAAATACCGTAGTTTTTGCGACGTCATGACGTCGCAAAATTGAACATGTGCCAAAATGTTCAAATTTGCACAAATGAGATTTGGATGATTAATTATTTGTATAAAACGATATTAGAAGCTATTGCAAGTGGTTTGATCGCCAATTGACAAGTTTTGAGTTGCGACGTCAAATACCGTAGTTTTTGCGACGTCATGACGTCGCAAAATTGAACATGGGCCAAAATGTTCAAATTTGCATAAATGAGATTTGGAATGATTAATTATTTGTATAAAACGATATTAGAAGCTATTGCAAGTGGTTTGATCGCCAATTGACAAGTTTTGAGTTGCGACGTCAAATACCGTAGTTTTTGCGACGTCATGACGTCGCAAAATTGAACATGGGCCAAAATGTTCAAATTTGCATAAATGAGATTTGGAATGATTAATTATTTGTATAAAACGATATTAGAAGCTATTGCAAGTGGTTTGATCGCCAATTGACAAGTTTTGAGTTGCGACGTCAAATACCGTAGTTTTTGCGACGTCATGACGTCGCTAAATTGAACATGGGCCAAAATGTTCAAATTTGCATAAATGAGATTTGGAATGATTAATCATTTGTACAAAACGATATTAGAAGCTATTGCAAGTGGTTTGATCGCCAATTGACAAGTTTTGAGTTGCGACGTCAAATACCGTAGTTTTTGCGACGTCATGACGTCGCAAAATTGAACATGGGCCAAAATGTTCAAATTTGCACAAATGAGATTTGGAATGATTAATTATTTGTATAAAACGATATTAGAAGCTATTGCAAGTGGTTTGATCGCCAATTGACAAGTTTTGAGTTGCGACGTCAAATACCGTAGTTTTTGCGACGTCATGACGTCGCAAAATTGAACATGGGCCAAAATGTTCAAATTTGCATAAATGAGATTTGGAATGATTAATCATTTGTACAAAACGATATTAGAAGCTATTGCAAGTGGTTTGATCGCCAATTGACAAGTTTTGAGTTGCGACGTCAAATACCGTAGTTTTTGCGACGTCATGACGTCGCAAATTGAACATGTGCCAAAATGTTCAAATTTGCATGAATGAGATTTTGAATGATCAATTATTTGTATAAAACGATGTTAGAAGCTATTGCAAGTGGTTTGATCGCCCATTGACAAGTTTTGAGTTGCGACGTCAAATACCGTAGTTTTTGCGACGTCATGACGTCGCAAAATTGAACATGTGCCAAAATGTTCAAATTTGCATGAATGAGATTTGGAATGATTAATTATTTGTATAAAACGATATTAGAAGCTATTGCAAGTGGTTTGATCTCCCATTGACAAGTTTTGAGTTGCGACGTCAAATACCGTAGTTTTTGCGACGTCATGACGTCGCAAAATTGAACATGTGCCAAAATGTTCAAATTTGCATGAATGAGATTTGGAATGATTAATTATTTGTATAAAACGATATTAGAAGCTATTGCAAGTGGTTTGATCGCCAATTGACAAGTTTTGAGTTACGACGTCAAATACCGTAGTTTTTGCGACGTCATGACGTCGCAAAATTGAACATGGGCCAAAATGTTCAAATTTGCACAAATGAGATTTGGAATGATTAATTATTTGTATAAAACGATATTAGAAGCTATTGCAAGTGGTTTGATCGCCAATTGACAAGTTTTGAGTCGCGACGTCAAATACCGTAGTTTTTGGACGTCATGACGTCGCAAATTGAACATGTGCCAAAATGTTCAAATTTGCATGAATGAGATTTGGAATGATTAATTATTTGTATAAAACGATATTAGAAGCTATTGCAAGTGGTTTGATCGCCAATTGACAAGTTTTGAGTTGCGACGTCAAATACCGTAGTTTTTGCAACGTCATGACGTCGCAAAATTGAACATGGGCCAAAATGTTCAAATTTGCATAAATGAGATTTGGAATGATTAATCATTTGTACAAAACGATATTAGAAGCTATTGCAAGTGGTTTGATCGCCAATTGACAAGTTTTGAGTTGCGACGTCAAATACCGTAGTTTTTGCGACGTCATGACGTCGCAAATTGAACATGTGCCAAAATGTTCAAATTTGCATGAATGAGATTTGGAATGATCAATTATTTGTATAAAACGATATTAGAAGCTATTGCAAGTGGTTTGATCGCCCATTGACAAGTTTTGAGTTGCGACGTCAAATACCGTAGTTTTTGCGACGTCATGACGTCGCAAAATTGAACATGTGCCAAAATGTTCAAATTTGCATGAATGAGATTTGGAATGATCAATTATTTGTATAAAACGATATTAGAAGCTATTGCAAGTGGTTTGATCTCCCATTGACAAGTTTTGAGTTGCGACGTCAAATACCGTAGTTTTTGCGACGTCATGACGTCGCAAAATTGAACATGTGCCAAAATGTTCAAATTTGCATGAATGAGATTTGGAATGATTAATTATTTGTATAAAACGATATTAGAAGCTATTGCAAGTGGTTTGATCGCCAATTGACAAGTTTTGAGTTGCGACGTCAAATACCGTAGTTTTTGCGACGTCATGACGTCGCAAATTGAACATGTGCCAAAATGTTCAAATTTGCATGAATGAGATTTTGAATGATCAATTATTTGTATAAAACGATGTTAGAAGCTATTGCAAGTGGTTTGATCGCCCATTGACAAGTTTTGAGTTGCGACGTCAAATACCGTAGTTTTTGCGACGTCATGACGTCGCAAAATTGAACATGTGCCAAAATGTTCAAATTTGCATGAATGAGATTTGGAATGATTAATTATTTGTATAAAACGATATTAGAAGCTATTGCAAGAGGTTTGATCTCCCATTGACAAGTTTTGAGTTGCGACGTCAAATACCGTAGTTTTTGCGACGTCATGACGTCGCAAAATTGAACATGTGCCAAAATGTTCAAATTTGCATGAATGAGATTTGGAATGATTAATTATTTGTATAAAACGATATTAGAAGCTATTGCAAGTGGTTTGATCGCCAATTGACAAGTTTTGAGTTGCGACGTCAAATACCGTAGTTTTTGCGACGTCATGACGTCGCAAAATTGAACATGGGCCAAAATGTTCAAATTTGCACAAATGAGATTTGGAATGATTAATTATTTGTATAAAACGATATTAGAAGCTATTGCAAGTGGTTTGATCTCCCATTGACAAGTTTTGAGTTGCGACGTCAAATACCGTAGTTTTTGCGACGTCATGACGTCGCAAAATTGAACATGTGCCAAAATGTTCAAATTTGCATGAATGAGATTTGGAATGATTAATTATTTGTATAAAACGATATTAGAAGCTATTGCAAGTGGTTTGATCGCCAATTGACAAGTTTTGAGTTGCGACGTCAAATACCGTAGTTTTTGCGACGTCATGACGTCGCAAAATTGAACATGGGCCAAAATGTTCGAATTTGCATAAATGAGATTTGGAATGATTAATCATTTGTACAAAACGATATTATAAGCTATTGCAAGTGGTTTGATCGCCAATTGACAAGTTTTGAGTTGCGACGTCAAATACCGTAGTTTTGCGACGTCTCAGACAATTCCCAGCCAATTGGCCAGCCACTTTTTTATTGGCTGAGCGAGAGTGTGTGCAGGTCAAAGAGACCCAGATGTCTGCGGCCTCATTGACCTGCACACTCTCTCGCTTTTGTAGCTGGCCAATCGAAGAAAATTGGCGCCAATCGTTCTGAGGTCATGACGTCGCAAAATTGAACATGGGCCAAAATGTTCAAATTTGCATAAATGAGATTTGGAATGATTAATCATTTGTATGAAACGATAGTAGAAGCTATTGCAAGTGGTTTGATCGCCAATTGACAAGTTTTGAGTTGCGACGTCAAATACCGTAGTTTTTGCGACGTCATGACGTCGCAAAATTGAACATGGGCCAAAATGTTCAAATTTGCATAAATGAGATTTGGAATGATTAATCATTTGTACAAAACGATATTAGAAGCTATTGCAAGTGGTTTGATCGCCAATTGACAAGTTTTGAGTTGCGACGTCAAATACCGTATTTTTGCGACGTCATGACGTCGCAAAATTGAACATGGGCCAAAATGTTCAAATTTGCACAAATGAGATTTGGAATGATTAATCATTTGTACAAAACGATATTAGAAGCTATTGCAAGTGGTTTGATCGCCAATTGACAAGTTTTGAGTTGCGACGTCAAATACCGTAGTTTTTGCGACGTCATGACGTCGCAAAATTGAACATGGGCCAAAATGTTCAAATTTGCACAAATGAGATTTGGAATGATTAATTATTTGTATGAAACGATAGTAGAAGCTATGGCAAGTGGTTTGATCGCCAATTGACAAGTTTTGAGTTGCGACGTCAAATACCGTAGTTTTGCGACGTCATGACGTCGCAAAATTGAACATGGGCCAAAATGTTCAAATTTGCACAAATGAGATTTGGAATGATTAATCATTTGTACAAAACGATATTAGAAGCTATTGCAAGTGGTTTGATCGCCAATTGACAAGTTTTGAGTTGCGACGTCAAATACCGTAGTGTTTGCGACGTCATGACGTCGCAAAATTGAACATGGGCCAAAATGTTCAAATTTGCACAAATGAGATTTGGAATGATTAATTATTTGTATGAAACGATAGTAGAAGCTATTGCAAGTGGTTTGATCGCCAATTGACAAGTTTTGAGTTGCGACGTCAAATACCGTAGTTTTTGCGACGTCATGACGTCGCAAAATTGAACATGGGCCAAAATGTTCAAATTTGCACAAATGAGATTTGGAATGATTAATTATTTGTATGAAACGATATTAGAAGCTATTGCAAGTGGTTTGATCGCCAATTGACAAGTTTTGAGTTGCGACGTCAAATACCGTAGTTTTTGCGACGTCATGACGTCGCAAAATTGAACATGGGCCAAAATGTTCAAATTTGCATAAATGAGATTTGGAATGATTAATTATTTGTATAAAACGATATTAGAAGCTATTGCAAGTGGTTTGATCGCCAATTGACAAGTTTTGAGTTGCGACGTCAAATACCGTAGTTTTTGCGACGTCTCAGAACGATTAGCGCCAATTTTCTGCAATTGGCCAGCTACAAAAACGAGAGAGCATGTAGGTCAATGACGCGCAGAGAGGCTAAGACAGTCTGCGTCTCTCTGACCTGCACACTCTCTCGTTCAGCCAATAAAGAGGTGGCTGGCCATTTGGCTGGGAATTGTCCGAGGTCATGACGTCGCAAAATTGAACATGGGCCAAAATGTTCAAATTTGCATAAATGAGATTTGGAATGATCAATCATTTGTATAAAACGATATTAGAAGCTATTGCAAGTGGTTTGATCGCCAATTGACAAGTTTTGAGTTGCGACGTTAAATACCGTAGTTTTTGCGACGTCATGACGTCGCAAAATTGAACATGGGCCAAAATGTTCAAATTTGCACAAATGAGATTTGGAATGATTAATTATTTGTATGAAACGATAGTAGAAGCTATGGCAAGTGGTTTGATCGCCAATTGACAAGTTTTGAGTTGCGACGTCAAATACCGTAGTTTTGCGACGTCATGACGTCGCAAAATTGAACATGGGCCAAAATGTTCAAATTTGCACAAATGAGATTTGGAATGATTAATCATTTGTACAAAACGATATTAGAAGCTATTGCAAGTGGTTTGATCGCCAATTGACAAGTTTTGAGTTGCGACGTCTAATACCGTAGTGTTTGCGACGTCATGACGTCGCAAAATTGAACATGGGCCAAAATGTTCAAATTTGCACAAATGAGATTTGGAATGATTAATTATTTGTATGAAACGATAGTAGAAGCTATTGCAAGTGGTTTGATCGCCAATTGACAAGTTTTGAGTTGCGACGTCAAATACCGTAGTTTTTGCGACGTCATGACGTCGCAAAATTGAACATGGGCCAAAATGTTCAAATTTGCACAAATGAGATTTGGAATGATTAATTATTTGTATGAAACGATATTAGAAGCTATTGCAAGTGGTTTGATCGCCAATTGACAAGTTTTGAGTTGCGACGTCAAATACCGTAGTTTTTGCGACGTCATGACGTCGCAAAATTGAACATGGGCCAAAATGTTCAAATTTGCATAAATGAGATTTGGAATAATTAATTATTTGTATAAAACGATATTAGAAGCTATTGCAAGTGGTTTGATCGCCAATTGACAAGTTTTGAGTTGCGACGTCAAATACCGTAGTTTTTGCGACGTCTCAGAACGATTAGCGCCAATTTTCTGCAATTGGCCAGCTATAAAAACGAGAGAGCATGTAGGTCAATGACGCGCAGAGAGGCTAAGACAGTCTGCGTCTCTCTGACCTGCACACTCTCTCGTTCAGCCAATAAAGAGGTGGCTGGCCATTTGGCTGGGAATTGTCCGAGGTCATGACGTCGCAAAATTGAACATGGGCCAAAATGTTCAAATTTGCATAAATGAGATTTGGAATGATCAATCATTTGTATAAAACGATATTAGAAGCTATTGCAAGTGGTTTGATCGCCCATTGACAAGTTTTGAGTTGCGACGTCAAATACCGTAGTTTTTGCGACGTCATGACGTCGCAAAATTGAACATGTGCCAAAATGTTCAAATTTGCATGAATGAGATTTGGAATGATTAATTATTTGTATAAAACGATATTAGAAGCTATTGCAAGTGGTTTGCTCGCCAATTGACAAGTTTTGAGTTGCGACGTCAAATACCGTAGCTTTGCGACGTCATGACGTCGCAAAATTGAACATGGGCCAAAATGTTCAAATTTGCATAAATGAGATTTGGAATGATTAATTATTTGTATGAAACGATATTAGAAGCTATTGCAAGTGGTTTGATCGCCAATTGACAAGTTTTGAGTTGCGACGTCAAATACCGTAGTTTTTGCGACGTCATGACGTCGCAAAATTGAACATGGGCCAAAATGTTCAAATTTGCATAAATGAGATTTGGAATGATTAATTATTTGTATAAAACAATATTAGAAGCTATTGCAAGTGGTTTGATCGCCAATTGACAAGTTTTGAGTTGTGACGTCAAATACCGTAGTTTTTGCGACGTCATGACGTCGCAAAATTGAACATGGGCCAAAATGTTCAAATTTGCATAAATGAGATTTGGAATGATTAATTATTTGTATAAAACAATATTAGAAGCTATTGCAAGTGGTTTGATCGCCAACTGACAAGTTTTGAGTTGTGACGTCAAATACCGTAGTTTTTGCGACGTCATGACGTCGCAAAATTGAACATGGGCCAAAATGTTCAAATTTGCATAAATGAAATTTGGAATGATCAATTATTTGTATAAAACAATATTAGAAGCTATTGCAAGTGGTTTGATCGCCAATTGACAAGTTTTGAGTTGTGACGTCAAATACCGTAGTTTTTGCGACGTCATCTTAGCAAGAGCAAAACAGCTTGCTAGTTTTTATTTTAAAAATGGTTGGCCTAAAATGTTGATTCTTAGACGCTTCTATAAAGTAATTGCTGATAAACCATTTATCACAAGTAAGTATGCAATTGACTTGCAATTGTTTACTAGATTATTAGATGCAGTGACGTGAACTTTTGATCCAGCGAACAGTTCGATCAATAATTGTCTGTCCATTTTCTGACCCTCCTCTTGCACTCAGCTGACTCACTGGTTATCATTCTGCTCTTGTGTAAGTGTAAATGGACTCTTTTTACATCTTCTAACTCAATTTCTTGAAATAATCTCACTAGGTTAACTATAACAGGTCATCTACTGATGAGGGCATCCTGTTTGACATATGGATCGGTAATTGCCCGAAATGTCAAGGTAACTAATGTTTGTAATAGACAATCTAGGAATTTGCACAGTGCAAATAAATTTATCTCTCACTCTCTTCCCTCTTTCATTCCTCTCTCCTTTGGACTTTTTTCTTTTATAAATTACTAAAGTAGCCTGATATCACCTGTTAGTTGAGCTTGTTTACACGAGCAACGTGGTTTTGTATAGTAGTTTCAACTTCCTAGTTTTCTTATAATTTAATGTTTTGTCTAAGTATACGTGCTGATTGTGTAGTTCACACTCACTCGCCGTTAAACTTAGAAACTCATCCGTTTACCTATTTATTTTCTTTTCCTTAGTTCTATTTGCCTAATCCCTTTCTATCGCCTTTTCAACATCATGAACTAAATTATCTAATTTATTATATTCAGTAAGTATTAGGGCTACACCTTATCTAATTGAAACTTGAATGTCGTGGTTCTGTCTTACTATTGTATTGACTTAATAACTACCCAGTACTAAGTGGTTAATTTTCTTATATAGTTTCTCATGTAGTATCTGATGGGAGTAAATGTAGTTTGATCTCGATTAATGGGCCTAAGAGCCTATACGCGTCTCTTATGAGTCGCGGGAGTTCTTCTATGTTTACTCGTCTAATAGGACTAAGTTCCTATACATCTATGGTACTATTTTATCATTAAGTTTCTTACTATTTCACTTATACATTTTAATGTATTCGTTCAATTGTGTTACAGTTTGGGAGGACACTTCGGTGTCTCGACTAATGGGACTAAGATCGCATACAAACTGTAACACATGTAATATTCATTAATTAAAATCAACCTAGTGTTTTATTTATCGGCTTTTGTAAGTTTTGGACAAATACACCTGCTATCGTCTCCATTTTGTAGAGCTCACGTCAATTGTAAAATTACCAATCACACAATATTGAGTGATTCATTCTCTATCATAATTTCTCATGTAGTATCTGATGGGAGTAAATGTAGTTTGATCTCGATTAATGGGCCTAAGAGCCTATACGCGTCTCTTATGAGTCGCGGGAGTTCTTCTATGTTTACTCGTCTAATAGGACTAAGTTCCTATACATCTATGGTACTATTTTATCATTAAGTTTCTTACTATTTCACTTATACATTTTAATATATTCGTTCAATTGTGTTACAGTTTGGGAGGACACTTCGGTGTTACGACTAATGGGACTAAGATCACATACAAACTGTAACACATGTAACATTCGTTTAATAAACATGGTCTCATTGGTTCGGTTATTGGTTATAAATGAATACTCCTACTACCTTAATATACGCCTATTTTGCATACCCCCTCCTCGTTTGCCCCAAGTTTCTTAAACAAATTGTATTACGTAAAATAACATATCAACATATTTCTATTTGTGTAATTCTAATTCATACTTGGATCCCTTAACACATTATACGTTATTATATGTTTCTCAGCTTCTGGAGTGTATCTTAATACTATAATTTCCTAGCTCCTCTTTAATTTCTCCCGTTTCTATAATCTATATTGTAGGACATATAAATGCAATATATGTTTTTATCAACCCTGCTTTTTATAGTTTAAGTGTCAAAGTTCTAAACTACTGTCCAGTGGATTTACTTAACATTAATTTTATATCCTTCATTTCCCTATCACATGTTTCCTTAGTAGTTACTTAGTAATGTTACTGATGGAATTCCACGTTGAACTTTTTATTACTGTGAGAGATCGTGCTATGTAGGCGGGCAACCCCGTTCCACGTGTAGTTGTCTACTAGTAGTGCTCTCTGATACTGATCGGTGCCCGTACCGGAGAAACAAAAACGTTTCTCATAACAACTCACACAATTGAGGATGTCTAGGCCAGCGTCCTCATGGAGTCAGAGCCTACTACCACCCCGAACACAAACAGTAACGCAGTTCAATCTACTTGGTATAGTTACGTTGAAAAATGCGATAGAAACTACTTAGTCACACCCTCCCATTTCTCAGATCAAAAAGGTAGTAGGTGTCATAGGGGTAATTGCCGTATTTGTAAAATTATGAACTTTAGCTCCAGGGTACTATGTACCACAACTCAGAATTTCATTGTTACAAATAAACCGAGCCAAGCCAACTGTGAGACTAAAAATGTGATTTATTGTATTACGTGTAACACGTGTAAATACCAATACGTGGGCGAAACCAAACAGAAACTCAGAGGTCGTATTAGTCAACATTTGTATTCTTTCACTAAGAAATCCATAAACACTTATCTTTCCAGCCACTTTTTCGAAAGCGGTCACAACCCAAATAACATATCGATTGACATTCTCGATTCAGTTCAGGGTGCTTTCGATAAACAAACTAAGATACATTTACACGATAAAGAGATTATGTGGATTAAAATCCTTTCATCAAGTTATCCATTTGGTTTCAATGATCAAATTAAAGGTTTTGGAAACATTTCCAACACTCCTAATCCACTTATTAAACCTGACCATCCCTTTTTTGTCATGCCTTTTCCAACACATCGTAAAAGTCATGGAAAGAAGCGACGATCTAAAACTTCTAGATCTCCTCAAAGAGATATTGATCAGTTGTTGAATAGTGTTCAGATCATGCAAGGTAGAGAACTTTATCTGTTTTCAAGAACTCTCTCTAAACATGAGAAAGATTTGCTCCTCCAGTATGCTTTCGCAGGTGAATTTCTTTCCAAAAAATTTGAATTCAGGTACAAACTTTATACTTGTATCTGCAATCATTACTGGAAAACGAAACGAACTAAGTCTCAAGATACTATTGTTGCTAGTGTCACTATTCCTTTCATGTCTAAAAGTATGGAGCATCTTCATTTACCTAGCCTTTTCAATAAGGGTGTTGTTCACAACTATCTTTCTGAAATCAGTGGAATGCCTAATCCAAAAATTCGGGTGATCTTCACGTACAATCCTCCATTATCACTTAAGGTGTTCAATTATAACACGTTCCTCAAAAGGTTGGATCGCAATCATATTGATTATCTGGTTTCTGACAGTTATAAATGTATCTGTGACAAGTTTTCTGCTTATATTGATCCTAATCACGGTCACATCTGTACCGGTGATCTAACTTTCATCAAAAATTCACATTTACGTAATTTGCTAACATGTGGTACGAAATTCAGGTGTCAAGAACCACCAGACTCAGCATCGATTATTCAAGCTTGTCAAAAAGCGGTTCAATCAGTTATTGGAACAGTTCGTAAATGCTATAAACCTAACAAACAGGTTGTAGATACGTTCCAAGATATTCTAATGCAAAATGTTTGTAATACGGTATCTAACCGATTGCATACTCTTGATCCTGATTTGGACAATTCTTATATTTTGAATACTCGTGATTTGAATGATATCACAAAGTTACAAGAGCATTTCATTATAACTTGTGTCGATAAAGCAGCGACTAACTATGCATTTACTTGTAAAAAGTTATACGTACGAATGATGAATGCAGAAATTGAAAGAAGCAGTGTTTCGCAGTTTTCCACTTATGAAGTTTCCAATCATACTGTTGATGATGTAATCATTAAACATTCTAAGTTTATTGAAGGCTTGAACTTCAAAAAAGTGCAAGACCCTTCAATTCCTAAGATGTATGGTATACCAAAAATGCATAAAGCTATCATGAAGTTTCGTTTCATTACTGGTGCTAAAACTAGTCCGTTGAAACCTCTTTGCACCAATTTGCAAGTAATTTTGGCTCATGTACAAAAACATTTTATTAACTATTGCAATGTTATACACGAGAGAACCGGAGTTCGTCACTACTGGGCTGTAAACAACAGTTCACGAGTGGTGGATGACGTGACTCCCTTGCGTACCAGTAATAGTACACGTATTTATTCTGCTGATTTCGCTAGTTTATTTACTAATTTACCACATAGCGTGATAAAGCTGAATATGTTTCAGCTCCTTAGTGTTTGTTTCAAAAATCAAAACTATATACGTGTACAAGGTAACCATTGTAGTTACAGCGTATCTAATAATGGTACTGGTTCATTTTTCACTTTTCAAGAAGTTTGTTATTTACTTGAGTCACTTCTAGAAAATAGTGTTGCTGTATACGGTAACAAGGTTTATAGACAAAGATGTGGTATTCCACAAGGTGCCAGCTGCTCACCACAAATAGCCGACCTGACTCTTAGCTACATGGAGTACAAGTTTATCAAATCAGTTTTAGAAACACGAGGGCAACATTTCGCACGAAAGTACAATTATACATATCGATATATCGATGATCTGTTACATATTTCCGATGTATCCGATAATTTCAAAGCAGATTTAGCTCAAATCTATGACTCTTCATTGAGTTTAGAAGCAACAGAGGATTTGAAAACAAATTGCGAGTTTCTCGATTTGGATATCACTGTGACAATTCCCCAGATTAAAGTATCTCTATTTAATAAAACTGATCTCTTCAAGTTTGACGTTATAAGATATCCAAACTACTTTTCGAATATCGATAGTAGAATTGGTTTGAATACAATTACTGGCGAAATAATACGAATAACACGTGCTTGTTCAGACTATGAAGATTTCTTAGCAAGAGCAAAACAGCTTGCTAGTTTTTATTTTAAAAATGGTTGGCCTAAAATGTTGATTCTTAGACGCTTCTATAAAGTAATTGCTGATAAACCATTTATCACAAGTAAGTATGCAATTGACTTGCAATTGTTTACTAGATTATTAGATGCAGTGACGTGAACTTTTGATCCAGCGAACAGTTCGATCAATAATTGTCTGTCCATTTTCTGACCCTCCTCTTGCACTCAGCTGACTCACTGGTTATCATTCTGCTCTTGTGTAAGTGTAAATGGACTCTTTTTACATCTTCTAACTCAATTTCTTGAAATAATCTCACTAGGTTAACTATAACAGGTCATCTACTGATGAGGGCATCCTGTTTGACATATGGATCGGTAATTGCCCGAAATGTCAAGGTAACTAATGTTTGTAATAGACAATCTAGGAATTTGCACAGTGCAAATAAATTTATCTCTCACTCTCTTCCCTCTTTCATTCCTCTCTCCTTTGGACTTTTTTCTTTTATAAATTACTAAAGTAGCCTGATATCACCTGTTAGTTGAGCTTGTTTACACGAGCAACGTGGTTTTGTATAGTAGTTTCAACTTCCTAGTTTTCTTATAATTTAATGACGTCGCAAAATTGAACATGGGCCAAAATGTTCAAATTTGCATAAATGAGATTTGGAATGATCAATTATTTGTATAAAACAATATTAGAAGCTACTGCAAGTGGTTCGATCGCCAATTGACAAGTTTTGAGTTGCGACGTCAAATACCGTAGTTTTTGTGACGTCATGACGTGAAAACGTTCAAATCTGCCCACCTTCCATCTCACGGAGAGAGCGGAGACTGAGTCGCTCGTGGCTCGTGGCTTCCAGTTGCATACATCTACTGTTACTACTTTTACAACTGTGGTTACTAATCCGAAAAGACCAATACTTTAACAATGTAAATTTCCATCAACATTGGAGCACCATGCCAATAAACATTCTTTTATTCGCATATATATCTACGCAAACCACGTTTTACGAAGATTTAAATTATTTCACATGAGGTGGGGAGAATAATTTCAAAATGCACTGAATGAGGCCGCGAATCCCTCGTCAGACCAGTAAATATCTGTGTGAAAAACGACCAGCATTTGATTCGTAGAAGAAGTCAGATTCCACGAAACGTCTCCATAGCCACCCGCGTACCTGAAAACTTTCATTTTTATTGACACAGATTTTATAGATTCACAGCAAAATGTCTAGTTACAGTTAAAACCCTTCAGGTCAGATTTTGCTTCTGTAATACATATGTATTATTTGTGAGAAAATGTAAAGATTGTTCTATTTACGTGAATGAGAAAAATTTCGGTACCAATATTGATTTTGCAGTACAAATTGTGTTAGAGATACCCTTAAAAGGTACACTGTAAGAGTCTCCATAGGAATTACGGGAAATATATAATTCCATAAGTAATATTATTATTCATTCACTCACGTCGCAAGAAGTGGAGAACTACTAGTTGGACCATCATAGACATAAAGTGGATCTCCGGTGTGATAAAAGTTGAAATGAAGTAGAATCCTTGAAAGTTCACGTTTTCACACAATCAATTGAACCTGCTAACGTTCTATTTACAGTGCTCGAAAATTGACGATTTCATTGGTAGCGAATCAAAGCAATCCGGAAGGTATAGAGATCAATCTGTAAAGACATCAGAGAGCAGATGCACCGTGCCTTTCCTTATACTGAAAGTAATTTGGAGATTAACGTGGAGTTAGCATTCTAATGAGGCATCGTGCACTTTGTCATTACACTTTTCGAGTTCTGCTGTGTTTACCGTTGTTCACGTGACTGTGTAAATGACTGTGCGTGCGCCCGTACCTTTTCCCAGATGGAGCCTCTAGTTGGTAGTTGCACGGATACTCAGAGGGATACCGACCATCCGAATAAATATCTCCTATATCCACACTAGAAATCTGGAAAACCTTGGATTTATTCCGGGCTCAGTGGAGTTAAGATCAGAAAATGAAAGAATCTGTGTTTTTGTTGTTGTTTATGAGCTCCGGTGTGGAGATCGTACAATATATTCAGGAAACAGCCTACAAATAGACCTTGGCGGGCTCTCAATTTACCTTATAACTCATCCTATTGCAGTCATTATAATTCTTGACCTGTATTTCTAAGGAAATTGATTATTTTTCTCTCCAGTTCTTAGATTTTTTGCGGTACTCCACGTCGGCACATTGTGTTTAGGTCGGTTTCACGCGAGGATATAGGTAGCTTTGACCTACATGCTCTCTCGTCTGCTGGAAAACAATCAACGACAGCTCACCTAGCCTGGCCTAATTAATCGAGCTCTTCGCTGTCTTTTCCGAGAAGATACTGTTTTGTTTCATCTGCGCTCTAGGGGCGAGCGAAAAACAGTATGAACACCCTTGTTTTTAAATTACATCGAAATCATGACAACTAACTCACACTTCTCGAAGCTTTCAATAGCCCTTGGTTGCATCCAGATGGCCGAATTGTAATGTGAAAAATTAAAATTCAAGTATGATTACTTTATGTTGTTATCACTTCGCTTGAAGTTGTTCTAATGGAAAATATCCTCTGTTCGTTAAGAGCTCGGATTCACTGACCAGGACCATTTTTTTAGAATTTGTGAATTTGGAACTTATATGAGACAGTTCCACATATCCTACACTGTTTCATTGTTTTTCGAAGTTTTTCTTATTGAAAAAATTTAAAAAGTGTAACAACAGGCCCTGTAGCAGAGTCTTAGAATTTGTGAGCTGAACATCATTAAAACTTGATCACATGCTGACCACAGAGTTTCCAAGTTCCTATAAATATAGTCAGGTATCTTTTAATAATACTCTACGCAGCCAGGTATTGATAATAACTTACTATCAACTGGGTCGTATTTCGCCGCCCACTTGTATTTGTTCAAACTCCCACTGGAGAACTTCACCTTCATCGCAGAAGTGCTCGAGGCGTAAAACGTATCGTGGGGGGCCAGTCCGTACCATAGTCTGTCCGTACCATAGCTCTACTCAACTTATAGTGTGTTGCAGCTACTAAGTGTACCTAATTGTCAACGAGAACAAGTGGTCAGACTAGTGTTGGCTAAATAATGAGAAGAAAACTGGGATTTGCAGTGTTGAAAAATTTCGCTAATCCCTAGGTTATTGATTCCATCAAAGAGGTGAGTAATAATTGCTTATAGTGTTCATTTACGTAATCTTTCTTATTTGAAGAAGATATCATTGCCAAAGAGAAAATTGTATTATCAGTCAATAGAACAGTCACGTGAAACATATTACACACAGCAGAACTCAGAGACGTGCAATGACAGAGTGCACGATGTCTCATTAGAACGCGAACTTCACGTGACTATTCAATTTATTCCTACTATAAGCTGTGTTCCTCCAGCTAACCTTGGTAAAAATGGTACAGTGTCGGTGATGGTGTTGTAGAGTGCAATGGTACTTCGGTTGTCCGGGAAATAGTCATCACTCGTCAGGGCGAAAAACACAACAAAACCAGCCGGAGCCGAGATGATATACTCGCATTCGAGATCACTCTGGTAGTTGGAGGGGTAGCCCGGCGAGTAAATCTGAATGGATTTGTACTTTGTAGGCTGAGCAAATATCGATCATACCCAGAGTACGTATGCTAAAAGGTCCCGGCAGTTTCATCCCATCCTGCGTCTCCTCAAACATACGCTATTACTCTGCTCTTACATCCCGCCGGGATGTAAGAGACAAGAAATAGTGATGCAGAGCGAGAGACGCAGGATGGGATGGAGGTGCCTGGACCTTCTAGCATGCGTGCTACTCGTAACATGCAATTCTTAGGAAATGGTTTTTCATAAGACACTAAAAAATTAATTCAATGCTTTTAAATAAACTTCTGTCTCTTGAACTATACGCAAAAAACAGGTGTGTACCGTAAATAACGAAGAATGCGAAACAATCTTTGTACGAAACGTTTACTTCCGTTTATTGCGTAGCTCAATACGCAATCAACTGAAGTGAACGTTAGTTTTGTACAAAGGTTGTTTTGGTTTCTTCGTTTTTTTACGGTACACCATCGCCTCGTTCTTCATTTATTTTGTTTGGATCGTTGTTTTGTTGTTGTTCCCACTCCTTAATCGTTTCAATGATGTTAGGAAAGTTACCGTTCCACTCCCTTCGAAAAAGTAGGGTGAACTGCAGTGAGCTGGTACTGGAGATGGAGTGATAGCAGGTGGGACACACGGCTTGCTCCTGGCTAAAATAAGCAAACTACAAACTACAAGTTATTTTGAGCTTTTTGGTTGACATACAGCAAAATATATTCACAATAGAAAACCATAGTTATATGTTCATGCAGCATCAAACTAATATGTTCCAACCAAGTAATATGAAACAGTGGTTACTTATTGATTCCAATAACTCCTAGAAGTATTTCAAAATATGTCTGTTATGAAACTATGATTTGTTAAGGTGTCCTAACAGATGTTGTGTTAAACTGTGTTGTTTTTTGTTCATTGATTTGAGCCATACTCGTAATAGAGCTACATATTTGAAACTTGCCTACCTTGAGATTATTTTCGCATACTTCATACCAAAACACTCTTTTCAACCCACATCGTTTGCAAACGGAGGTCATATTGCTAGAACACGGCGTGTTTATCCATTGACCACTTTTTACCAAATCGTCCACTAGTGAAATTGCAACACAATTCCCGAGAGAAGGCTCATCGTAGCCTGAAAATCGGGTAGAGGGTGGGCTCTTCTCAGAGCAAGCTTATATGGCGTATGTTGCTCTGCCCCAATGTGTTTGTAGTTTGATGCCGCTGCATTTGGTAGACTTTCTTCAATCATTCATTACGTATACAGAGTTCAAAATACATTTCAGAGGTGGAAATCGACTATAGAAGGGATGGGAAAATCGAAACACTTCAACAAACTAAACAGGCTTTATAATACTCATTTTACTGGAAAACAGTTGGCTAAACTAAAATATGAATCTGTTCTCAGTGTGCTAGTTTGCTTTGATATGTAATATTTCAGTTGTGTACAACATTCTCATGGAAGTGTTTATCTCATAGCGTGTGAGTGTGATCTTTCAAAACTCCACATTTTACACGATCGAATGTTTCTCGAATATCTACGTACCAAAGTTGTTGTATTCGTTATCGGTGAACCTAGTTCCATCTGCCCATTCATAGTGCTGTTCGGAGGTCCAATTCAACCCAATTCGAGCCAAACTTCGCGCCGATTTCGAAGCGACATTCCGAACAAAGTTGTTTTCCTGAATTTTACAGATTTCCCATTTATTAAGTATTCTTCACGACATCCGTCCGGCTTCGGGCGATTAAACAATATTTTCTTCTAAATTTGATAACGTTCAAGAACCGTATATATTATCACTATAGGTAGTGTAGTATACAACAGGTAATCATTCATTATTTTCATGACATTCCACTCATTTTCATCAAACACCATTCTTCTCAGTTTGATAGCGTGGAAAGACCCTTCATTTGAAACATAAACCCACCTCTTGAGATTGAATACTGGTCAAATGACCGCACTCTAATTCACAGTCGTATTCTGCAGTTGTTTCATTCGAAGGCAGCAGTGGTTTGAAACAGTAATCACCATGTTGATAGTAAGAAGTACCACATTTGGCAACTGGAAAAGTTTTTCTCTGTTTCCGGTACACAATTACAGAAATCTAGTTAGCTGCTGGATTATGATAGGCATCCACAAAAAACTACAAATTATATATAGTCGTCGCCAACTGAAAGGCTGGAGGGTACTGTATATCTCACTTTCCGCTGTGTCCGCACACATGTCTTCGATTTCAAAGCAAGCCCGTTGTGCACTCTAATAGCGCAGCGCTAAGCGGCCACACGTTCGATTCCGGTGAGAGAACTATATAAATTTAGCACCCACTGTATTCTGATGTCCCTATACTCTCAGAAGTAGAAGACGGGAAATATAAACATAACCAATCCCTGTACTGACCGTAGTTGGGTGGAAAACCACTTTCTGAGCTGTTTCTCTGGCAACCAAATCCTTGTCCCGTCTCGCACTTTCCACTTATCCATTGGCCAGATTCGGAGCCAGAAGTCGGCAGAAATACACAATTTCCCTCACTTGGTCTGGGATAACCTAAAATGTTTCAAATCATAAACGGGTCAGAACTTCTTTGTTACTTTCACAGATTGAGCGAAACGTTTATCGATCAGAAATATGTTCCCTTCGATTATAACGAAATTCTGAGAGGCATTCGCAGGCAACACTGCAAGGCATATTTGTACTTATTCCCTAACTACAATAAGGGCAATTAAAGATTTAAATGCCGCACGCTCATTCAAAGCAGTAAAAACAGCTTTTTGAGACTTGAATTTGGTTTTCGGCTAGATTGAAACAAGTTCGCGCAATCTCACCTGGATAGAAATTAGAATAGGAACTCGATGTGACATAATCTCCATTCGAATATGTGCAGGATGTCTTGTTCGATCCAGTACAAGTCATTCCCAACCAAACTCCCAAATTATGCGCCTCCGTCAGAATATAAGCGTTTACCTTAAAAATTAAAAATTCAGACATGAATAAATTAATAATATCAAAAATCACAAGTGACAGTAGTCTCAAAGCCATAAATCATGTGCTGTTCTAGAAAAAAACATTCAATATTATTCCTGGATAAGTGTATCCTTTCAAGAGTTTTCTAAAAACAAAAACGAAACTCTAAAACCTGAACAGTCCTGGTTTTTTGTAAAGTTTCCATAACTCTAATGATCATACTGTAGCATCCCCTGATCACGTGAAATAGACTATAACTGATAAACACTGCTCACAAATGCGTTTAGAGGTTGTACCAGATACCCGCCTTCCTGCTCACAAAATGCCTCAGCGTCTCTCTGAGATTTCGTCGTTGTGAAGTGCTGAAAACAACGAAAACAAATAAAAAATCATTACCTACCACATTTATATTTCATTAAACCAGTGATTGGTTCTGATAATGTTTAATTTTCCGAGAAATATCATGAAAACACGTGGATAGAACTTGTAGTTCTTCACTATCAAAAATAGTTGTTTTGAACATTGTAACATGGAGGTTTGACGAATTGTGTGTGTAGAGTATGATGAAAAAATTAGCTAGGAGGATGTAAAACAAGTAATCTTTGAAAAAACCTTGTAACAAAAGCCATTGTCCATGTCTTCGTAACCATCAGTACATATACCGTAGACTGGAACAAAAAAAGTTTCAGAAAGATGAGAATTACTGCAAAATGGACTGAAAAATTTCATTACAATTTTTCTTTTTTCGATCTTAGCAACAAAACAAAATTAACTCTGATTACGACAAAAATAGTAAACACCAACCTGTTGTTCCAGAATAAGATAGAGCAAACACTGCATGTTGTTCGAAACACTCACACTATGCCTTATCTCATTTACGACTATTCTAAGATAGATATGAAGCGATTTATCAGAAGATTCCCATTGATTGGTGAATAACGCAATTTTTCATGGCAGTTCAGGTAACGTATTATATTGCGAGAGAAGGCCTTTTTCTTTTGCAAATTAACATGTAGGTTAGAACAATTCGAAATACCGAAACTTTATTCACAAATTAAATTTCATCCACAAAGGCAATTATTTCTTTTTTCCCACAACACTTGGTTGAATAGATCTTTATTTTGAATCCATGTTTTGACTAACCGGCCAAGTCTAATAAACAGTTCATGACTTACAGAACGAAAATGTTTTCGAATAGCGGTGCACGAGTTGAATATGGATAGCGTAATCGGATATTATACTATTCAGTTTGTTGATGCGGAGCGTAACACAGCCTAATAATGACATATCGAGCAGGCCAATGCAAAGTTTCTCCTACGAAAAATCAAGTACTTGAAATTTACGGGTATCTTCTGTTATGAAAGAACACTCTAAAAGATTGGCCGCCAAATTGAAATTAAACATGTGCCAAAATGGTTAAATTTCCAGAGCCAAGATTTGGAATATTCAATTAATTGTCCAAAACGATATCAGAAGCTATTTCAATCGTTCCGGTTGCCAATTGACAGATTTTAAGTTGCGACATCAACCATCGTAAACTGACACAAATCACAAAAGGCTGACATTGAAGAAACTGAGACAAAACACAGCGACATCAGTAAAATATTTATTTGTAGAACATACTTCAATGAAACAGTAAAGGTTATGTGATGTGATGTTCTGCTGTGCTTACCATGTTTCACGTGACTAACAGTTCAAATAATTATATTATAAAACTAAGATTAAAAAATATAATGGTTAGTGGTTTGTACGCATTGAGGTGACTGCGTACTGCGCGGCGACAATTTTATTTTTATTGAAAATGCAAAAAAAAAACATGTTTAGTGGTTTGTACGCATTGAGGTGACTGCGTCCTGAGTTACGGACTGCGCGGCGACAATTTTATTTCTATTGAAAATGAAGTTGTAGTGGGCGATGCACGCTCTCCTGTAGTCGGTCACGAAGTAAAGTACAACGAATGGCTCCACCGCCGGGAATAACAGCACTACGTGCACGATGAAGTTGGCACCGCTAAAACGAGGCCAATTCTACAACTAACCGGGTTTTTAGGTAACTTAATTCTTTTTTTGGTAATCATTTTTCAGGTTAACCTGGAAGTAACCTGAAACTAAAATCCGGTTATCGTCTAAACTAACGGAAAACCTCATTTTGCGTTAGAAAAACTGGTAACCGGATTTTCATTCAAGCCCCCATTGTTTTTAGCCAATTACTTCAAAACAACATGTCGGTCGGTTCAGGCTCGGTCGGCACATGTTCAACTGGCGGTCGGTATGAAAAACCGCAGTTAGACGATTACCTTTAATGGTTCATTACCGACCGCCAGCGAGACACATGCCGAACCCCACTCTCATCACCGACCGCCACCGCCAGCCAGACATGCGCCGATCGAGCCTAAACCGACCGACTTCCTGTTGGTCAATAACCTATATTCATTCTCGCCAATAGCCGAGAAAACACCGATAAGAACAATTAAATTTAAATTTTGCGAACCTTTGCAGCTAGGTTCAAGGTTGATACATGAAACTTTCACCAACCTTTTAATGACAACTTCGAATACTGGCAGCGCGAAGAGGGTTGCGCATGGGAGATAGAGCAGTATCATCGGAACGATGGACTGCAATCATTCATTATTGTCAGGCGCGAGTGGGTGACGATTAAGCGTAAACACATTGAGCGGATGTCTCTTGTCAAAAACTGGGGTTCGATTGTTTGAGCAATTCGTGGCGAGCGGTCGTTGATTGTTTGTAAGCAGGCGAGAGAGTGTAGATCAAAGATACGCAGACCAACTGGGCGCTCGCCAAACCCCGCGCCTACAAAATACGCTGTCCAAAACGGTTTGACATAACCAATATCTCTGCCTACGAGGTTGCGTGTGAAACTGACCTGGACAACCATTGCTCGAAATAGCTGCAGTTGAAGTCGTTGTGTGGCTGTACTTGTCATTTTGAGCTGTTTAAGCTCACGCCGCAACGATATGCCTGAAACGTACAGAATAGGGTTATTAATCGAGTTGACGATTTCGAGTTTTTCGAGTTTCGAATCGGACGGGGTCACTCACCACAAAAAGCCATGATGCTCAATAATGAGATCTGGATTAGAGAAAGAAGACCAGTTGCTATCATGAAGTCCCATTGCCACTCCACGTTTCCATTGACACGATACTGAACACAAACAAATACGGTGTCTGGTTTATGATTAATCAGAACGATAGTTAAAGAAAGACGATTATGTGGTCCGATCGCAACGGTTCAGTCCTTTAAACTGCAGTAGTTTCGGGGCGCTTTTAACTGTATTGGGATCAGAGAACACTCGTATATCAGTTTGATCAGTCCACGTGACATTCACATGACAATGCCGGGCGACATGCAACGCGTCCAATCAAAAGTAGGATATAAGAGCTATACAAGAGACCATGTTGCTCTCCATTTTTCTTTAAGCGTAGTTTTCTTTCACTGTTTACTACTTAGATTTTTGGAGAATAAAATAACTAACGGAATTGGTCCGCTTATTCTGCAGACCAAACAATTGTATTCCTGAAACTGTGTTTGACATTGAATTGAGTGTGATTGTCTGTCGGCGTGGATTAGTATTGGCGTCTTTCCCAATCGCAAACTTGTTATTCAAACTGTACTCACGAAGTAGGCTCCTCCCACGTAAGGAAACTTTTCCAGTACAACACCATATGAATCTAGTATCGAAGATCGAATGTAGGCGTTAAGTTTATCATTAGGAGTTATGAATAAAGAAAGAATTGAAGCATAAACAACAACTACAAGCACTGGTAAGATGAACCAAGTGAAATAGTAAGGATAATTGAAGACAAATGCCCAATCTTCTCTCCTGAAATTGTGGGTTTTCGACTCAATATACAAAAACCTGCTTCTACAAATAATCTGTGACCTGTATGACGAGCATAGCCTCCTAACGAAGCGACGTGCATAAATGAATATAGAACATGAGAAACTCATATTACGATGTTATAGTTCGTTTCATTCCATGTCTTAGCGCAGACATAAATACTCTGAAGATATTTTTCATTTACGTGTTCTTGTGGAACTGAACAACCGCAAACAGAGATTCAGTTTTTGAAAACCTTCAAAATAGCCTGGAATATTCATTGGCAATCTGCCAAGTCTCAGTACGAGTGACCGGAACTACAGTTCACCTCAAAGATTCTTGATTTAGTCATTCTCATAATATATTGGGAAGGTTCCATTCCATACGGTCTATGTCTAGGAAACTATGCGAGCGACAATCGTTCAAGTATTATAGGATTTGCTCTCTCCAAAGCAAGCTTGTAGTGAGTGCCAAATTCATAGAATGGCGAATTCACTGGAGAACCGGGTTCTTCTCGAACCGAACAACTAACCGGTCACTGGATAACCGAACCGAACCACGAACCGCTAATTCTAGATTGACCAGTTCTCCAGTGAAAGGTTTGAACCCAACAAAATGACGTGGTTTGGCGAGGGGCCAGCCAGTCTGCGTATCCTTGACTTACACCCTCTCTCAACTGCTTGCAAGTAATCATTGGAGCAAGTAATCATGGGAAAATGACGACTATACCCTACCTGCAGATCACGATGTACCTATAGACAAAGTGAACCGCTTCTAGTACCAGTTGAATACAGAGAAATACACAAAGCGTAAGGGATGTGAGGACACCTATTTGTGGATAGTCGGTGCCAACAAATCGTTGCGAATACAGTATCCACGAACTGCCGTGAAGATGGAGACCCTGAATTTCAATGGATACGTGAAAGCCAGATTGGCGGAGCTAGAAATGAAAGCTTAATATATTTGTATAAAAAAACGATGTAAAGTGAGAGACGATTAGCTTTTGAGATTGAACTGCATGGAATATAGAAAAGGAGGACAATAACTCAAGAGGGAAATAAAAAATCTAATCTCGCAATTTTCATGGGTCAAAAACATTTTGTTTTTCAGTGAAAAAAAAACCTTGCAGCAAACAATTAGATGAAACGTCCTAATATGATTATCACCATTGATTCAAAAATGATAACAGAACAGAGTACACTATAAGTTTCTTGAATATTCATGTAAAGTTAGCATTCTAATAGCCTAAGTGTGCACTTTGTCGTTTCACGTTTCCGAGTTCTGCTGTGTTTAACATGTTTCACGTGACTGTGCGATAGACTGACAGTATAGCTGATTTTTGTTTCAGATACGTTTTTAGTGTAAGCGGACTTTTCTAAAAGATTTAGCATATATTTTTTGAATCAGTCTGTCAGGATGATCATGAAAATTGCGAGATTAGATTTTTTATTTCCCTCTTGAGTTATTGTCCTCCTTTTCTATATTCCATGCAGTTCAATCTCAGGCTAATCGTCTCTCACTTTACATCGTTTTTTTATACAAATTGTCCTCATTTTCTATATTTCCGAAGGAAATAATGAATCAATAGATAGGAAATAATGAGCATCTAATCAATTATTATTAAACTTTTTTGAACGTAACAATGAATACTAAGTTGATTTGCAGAACATAAACTGCGTTAGAACTCTGGTTAGTAAGCATTCTCTCAGAAACCGTGATCAATCCTTGATTTCGGGCAGCGCACGTGTGGCGCCGTCCATTTTTTCTTCATTCGTGACGCTTTGGCTCAGTCGGCAGAGCAGCGCACTACAGTTCAGTAGGCCGAAGGTTCGAATCCTTTCACGGACAGCATTTTTGTTTTTGTTCGATTAACCTTTTTATGTAGTCAGGATGTCTACGGATTAACACAAATGTTTTTCCAATATATTTTGATCTATTCAAACCACCAAAAGGCGGAACAACAGCTCACTGCGCACACTCCGCACATCTAGAAGTGATTGTCAAAGCAGCTAAATGCAATGTTTCCAAGGCGATAAAATGACTCATTTTCAACCGATTGGTCCAAGATTTCAGATTTACACATAACTCTGCTGTTTCTAACCATATTCCAAATTTCAGACGAATCGGTTAAATTCGTCGGTTTTGCGGCCGCCGCGCCACGCCGCGCCACGCCGCGCCACGCGGCCGCCGTCGGAAGACATTTTTGCGAGACGATATTCAGCATAACTGTAGATCACTGGTCGCACATTAAATATCGAATAGCTCAATGATAAAGTCTTTCCTCCTCTATCTCTTTCCATCAAAATCTCAAAAATCCGTTCAGGAGTTTTTGAGAAAATGGCATAAAACCACTTTTGAAAGTCCGCAATGTTGTGATCAAAAACTAATCTGCGCAGCGCTTCGCGCTGCGCGCGATTCACAACACATTTGAGCGCGGAGCGCTGCGCAGATTAGTTCTCGATCCCAACATTGCGGACTTTCGAAAGCGGTTTTATGCCATTTTCTCAAAATCTTCGTACACTTCGTCGAAAAACTAACCGGTATTGCAATTATGTCGACAACGAAGTGAAGAGTGTTGGAGAGGGAGAATGCGAGCATGACAAACTTATAGGTTCCGATCTCGCGGCCGGATTTGGTGAGAATAACAATGATCAGGTAGAAATTACTCGGGAACACCACCAGAGAGGTTAGCACAAGGGAGGCAGTGGACACCATCGTTTACTTTCACTGGAATTCATCATTTCAAAATAGAATATGAAAGACTATTCATTGAAGTATACTACGGTCCACCAATCGATGTCCTTCTACAGTAATCCGTCAAGTATTCGAGAGTTTTCTAATGAATAATTGATAATCGTGTTCCGTAACTTTCAGAGTATCTAGTAGTAAACGCGCAGAAGGTACTACCAAAAATTGAAGAAAGTCCAAAAACGCCAATATATCAAACTTTGATCTGGAAGTTTAGGCAGATTAATGTAGAGGGTTATAAGTGAGTGGAACAAACCATATATTCATGATCGATGATAAAGTTCTCCAAATAAATCGAAAACTTCTTTGTTTTCACTGATTTGAGCGCGCAGTCGAGGTTTTATTTTAGAAATATCAGTTTTTATGGACATGCTGCCAAATTCCAACCAGAGGCCTTATGCATTAAACATCCCGGGACGGGTCGGGATGCTATCCCGAGCTGAATTGGCCGGAAAAGGAAAATAGCCGAATCGAGCTCGGGTTGGCATCCCAATCCGGCCCGGGATGTTTCATGTATACGGCGTCAGGAAAGATCTCAGGAAAGTTCCCACCAGTTTTCTGCAAGTGGTCAGCTACAAAAAGACATAGAACTCGGAAACATGGAATGATAAAGTGCCCGATGCCTCGTTAGAATGGTACGTTTACTTTACTAGTATAGTATAGTGATCAATAAGCCAACTTTATCAATAAGCCAACTCAACTTTACGTACGATAACAATAGTCGCTCCACTCTCAGAGAATGAAATGAATGCAGTGGTCGTATTCACTGAGCTCAGATAGCCGGGTAAGTCTCAAATAGGCGGGTAACTTACACAAATCGTATTCACTAACGCGCTATTTGAACGCTGTTTGGCCAGGCCATATTTACCCGAGGGGGGAGGGGGTCAAATAGCCTCTATTTGAGCATTTTCAAGTTTTAAAATTAATTTTTTCGGCGTTCTCGATGGAGTAAGGGATTTTCTTTGATCATATTCCCACATAAAATTGGGAAGCGTGAACGATGGACACATTTTCCGCCATAAAAAGCTTAATTCAGTTGCTTCTAATAGTTTTTGCTAAAGACTTTCCATTTTCAAAAATCATATTTTTAAGTGACGATGTCTTTACTTGAGGCAAAATTATTGAAATAGTTCAAGTTTTCACAATTATTCTGCCTAAATTGTGGTTTTCCGAGAACAACTACCAAATTTCGTTTATGAAATGGTAAAATATCCTGCAACGAACACTCCAAATGACGGTTTACACGGTTATTTGGCAAATAGGCTATTTGAATGCTAGTGAATACCGAAACGGGTAAGTTCGTTACCCGCAAGTAAGCTATTTGAATTTTGCTCAAATTGCTTACATGACTATTTGAGCTCAGTGAACGGCCACATGAGGTTAGATCAGTGCTGTGGGAGAGTATAAAATCACGGGGCGTACCCTATTAAAATGTGGGAAAGTACAACGTCAGTACACGTCAAGAATAGCTATATAGCATGAAATATGGCATGAGAGTGTTCATTCATGAGTGAGGAATGACATTCATTCGAGTCATTTGAGAAATGATGAATGTATTTCCCTGATGAAGTGAAAGTATCTTTCTTGTTGTGTACAATTTGAGCAAAACCCAAAAAAACGCTTGAACGTTGAGTGGGTGACGATTAAGCTCAAACGCGGTAAGCTACAATCTACAACACAAGTTAAAACATCAACAGAGAGTTCAAAGTGTCACAATGGATAGTTTATATAAATAAACTATGTTTGTTGAAGTTTGGAGAGAAACAGTTCATACAGTTTCTCGAATTACACATTTCGTTGTGGTTTTCGAAACTCGTTTTTATAAACGAGTTTTTATTGTAACCATCGTTCATATTGATGTGAAATACCATTCAGGGAAGAATACATATTGACGTCTTGGTCGAACTCTTGAAGATGAGTTTTGAAAGCACACAAAAAACACCTGTTAGTTGATCAGTTACGGCACAACTGCTACAGATACAGGAGGTAGCCAGGTATTTGTTATAAACAAATCTCGATAAGTCGTAATTTACAAAATGTCTTAGCAACGGGGTTTACAAACACAGCAAGGTCTAACAACATTCACCGTGAAGGCATTATTTGGATAAAACAAACCTAACAAATGGTAGAAAGCACCTGGGGTGCCGCTTCTCTGCTTACCAACAATCTTACTTTCTCACTAAAAAATCTCACTTTCTTACAAAAAAATCTGACCTTCTTGCAATAAATCTTACTTTTTACGAGACATATTGAATATTGAATAAGAAGATAAAATTCATATCATATTTTAGGTAAAAATTTTCATCAGAAAGTGAGTTTCATTTGAGAAAGTGAGACTTATTGTAAGAAAGTGAGATATTCTGTAAGAAAGTAAGATTCTTGGTAAGAAAATTGCTTCCTTACAATCTACTTTCTTACAATAAGTCTTTAACCAACAACCAACAACCTTCCCACGCCGAGAGGTTGCTATCAATATTCCCCCTGCCACCACACTCCATTATCAGAAAATGAAACTAAAACAGGTGGTTATATCAGTACCCTATTCGAATGCGGGAACGTATAGTGCTCACATTTCCCAACTGGACTCGTTGGCAGCGTGCCAAAAACTTTGGAAGACTGTTATTTAGAGAAAACATACATTTTATAGAAAGTTTACCTGAATACGAATTATAACTAAGGGGAATCCTCCCTTCACAGAAATTTCTATTGTTTTGAAGTATTTCAACATGTTCCAAAACTGTCTTGATTGAGGGGATACGAGTAGCCCGTCTTCTTTCACTTCTACCATATGCGAGGACAGAAAGGGTAACTGAAAACAACTTGTTCGGCAGTCAACGCAACTCAGAACCGACTTCCAACTCTCAAAGAGACTGACCAAAAAGAAGAAATTGCTATTTTCAGTTGCGGGGTTAGAACGAATAGTACCATCATACAATTGTGAGAGCTGTACTGTATTCACCGACTGCCTACACGGTAGCTTTTACTATTCCACTTATTTATATACTGTATGTTACATAATGTTTCCGTATAGTATTTTTCTTCGTTATATCTCTCCGTGTTCCATTCGTACTGTTTAAATGTTCAATTATGTTTGCATCCGTAACCATATTCTTTAATCCAACACTTCACTCGCGTAATAAACTCATTCATTCAAAACCAGTCCTAAACATACTATTTTTCCAATTTTAAGTCGACGCCAACGATAAAAATAAGTTCTCGTAAAATATGTGGCCTAACTCTAGAGTCATCGGACAATATCGAATCTTACCTTCACTCAAGTTGCTCTTTAAATAACTTCCACATGACAATTACGGTTTTTCGCGAATCTACATCAAACTTCATGGGAACAATGACTAAAGTTCGTGAACGTCAATCTGCATTTTTTAGCAGGCAATCTGCAGATATTCACACGAACGAAACAGAAAAGAAAAAGAAACGTTATGTGGTGTTGTTGCGAACTTTCGTTCTATATTCACTGCAAATTATTAGGGAGCCAATGTTGTCAAGAGTGTTTCCGCAGCAAAACATAGCTTTCCGTTCCTAGAAAAGAGGGTTGTCCGCGGTCCATTGTTGCCTTTCATAGGGAGTTAGAATGGCTGAATTGTAGTTTGAACTGCGGGTTAAGCACCCTCCCTCGACTGAAATGTGACTGGATCAAACTACAACATAGTGGATCAGAGGTAGACGAACAGTATCCACTTTCTAACCCAAATCGAGTCCAATGTCGAGTTTGGTAAAGTAATACGTACCTTATCGAATGAAAAAGACAACTGACTCTTGTCCATCCGCAATTCACGTTCAATTTAAACCGTACATACAATTTGCCGATTGTTTTTTTTAAATATTTCACGCATATTCTCATAACCAATATCACTGCATAATCATGAATTCATTGTGGTCTAGCAAAAAAGAAAACTCCAATAAACTCAAACTTTGAAAACTTGGGGAAAAAGTATGATGGAGAAACTAACGGAGAAAAAAATGACGAGTAGCTGATGAGCAGTTGATCAGCAGCTCATAAAGATCTTTTGACCTCACCAGGTTACTCATGAGGTTTTACACATGAGAGCTCGCAAGGTTTGGGGGTATGGCTACGGCGCCTCCAGTATACTCTGCAGGGTACTATCTCAGACAGAACCTGGGAGAGTTAGAGGGATACTTAAGGGGGCGTGGCCTATCGAATTTCGACATGAAAATCAGTTTGGCGAAAAACAAGCAGTTGAAGGGGGACCAGAGAAGGGGGACCCCTCATGGGTACAGGACCGTATTCAAAACACAGAGAGCTTTTCACATAATCATCATACGTCATTTATATACTAACATCACATGGACATAATGCAATCTTCCATATTGAATTTATGCCCAAATTATCAGGTTTTGTGTGGCAGTTCGAAAAGTAGAACATTTGCGCCAGTTTTTGTGATTTACATTTTTTTGTAAACATCGGTAAAAGTGTTCTATATTCAATGGAAATTTATTATTATTTTTGTACTCGAGTCTCACTTTACTGATTTTTGTGGCAAGATTTTCCACAAATGGAACTATATCAACAATACTACTGGAGTATCTAGACTATTGATTCTATCAAATTTTGATAATTGAACAATAAGGACATTTCTATAAAGTACTCTAAGACTATCGGAATGAGTCATCTGACCTCAATTCCACCCCCCCCCCCCCCCCCCGCAAACTACTGAATATGTGTACACAGCAGAAAGTGATTTCTGGAACAATAGTAGTTAGCACGCGTTTTTCTGAGAGCAAGGCCTACGGTGTAGGTCAATTCTCGCGGTGTTTGTAGTTTGAACTCGTTGCTTTCGGGCGAATTTCGTCAGTTGAAAGAACGTTCCTCTATAATTTGGATCAATGAAACGCATCAAAGCGCACGATATACTGCTCTGAAATTGTACTAGTGGTCTTTCACAGTTACAACAGAAAACAAAATAGAAATCGCTCAAGAGCCAAGCCTTTTATGAGCCAAACTATTTTGAGGGTTACTGCATCTCCAAGCTTTTGACCGAATGGTGAATGCTTTTTTGAAATATCGTGCGCAGATTAGTTTTTGTTCTCAGCTATGCAGACGTTTTGAAAAGTTTATCGTTTCAAACGAAGAGGTGAAACTGTTGGTGGGTACCGAATTTGGCGTGTTCTCCCATGGGAATATTTGCTCCCGGGAAAACAACGAGGAAATTGATGGATTCGGCCACGTATTCGGCCATGTACAGAGCCCTTTAATGGCTTTCTCTTCTCACCGCGCTAATATATAGTAGTCGTCAACGGAAAGGCGGTAGGGCACTGTATATCTCACTTTTCGCTGTGTACGAACACATGTCTTCGATTCCAAAGCGGGCCGGTTAGGTGCTCCAGTAGCGCAGTGGTTATCGTCCTACGAGACAAATCTTTTACTCACAGGTTCGATTTCGGCGAGAGACAGAAACTTAAAAATTTGGCACCCACTATACCCGTTTTTCCTCGTTCGACCATTCCTGTAAACGCGGAGTGAGATCTCGTCCATTCGAGTTTAAACGAACTTGCCTTGTAAAAACTTCCAGCAACAGGCAATCATTCATAGTTCATTGTTCTTAGTGCGTTCTCTCTCTGCGGTTGCACCGCACCAATGCTGTCGTTCAAACTGATAGTTTTCTGTGAGTCCCGTTTTTTCTATGACCTTTTCTATGTTTAATAAATGAATGAAGAGGAGTTGACCTTTTCTATGTTTAATAAATGAATAAAGAGGAGTTGAGCCGAGTGTCAGCATCCCCAACCACAAACGGGGCTTGTTTTTCCATATGTACTTTTTTGTTTTCTTAGATTAAGCAACATACTTATGTAGATCAGCAGGTCCGATTCCAGGGAAAGGCAGAAATTTACAAACTATGCACTCACTTTAACAGCAATTCGGTCAAGTATACTGTTTTTGTATTCAACTGCGGTTATTGTTGCAGTTTTGCTGAACTGCGTGCGCGCGAAGGCCGGCCAATGCTGGGATTGGAGTACCAGATTCGCCCATCATGGAGTGCAAAAAGTAGGAATCTCACCTCATGGCAAGGAGAATGTATGTAGACTTCTGGTAGATCGATACTCCCCTTACCATTGCCATTTCCATACATGGAAGTGGACTGATGAATTCAGAAAAAGTCCGGTGAGTGTTCGATATTGATCGTTTGTAGAATAGATCTAGAACATGATAGCATGAAATTCAACACGTGGTTTTCAACATTGATAAATGTGGCACTTCAATTATGGGAGATTGGAGGTTAAGAAGGAGAAATCGAATGTAAATCATTGTATGATATTCAGTCTCGCACAACTGTAAGGATGATTGTACCGAGACGTTTGTAGGACAATACTGACGAAACGAATATGGATATTTGTTCTGGAGAGATCATTCAGATAAAAATGTTCTGTTAGTTGAGACTGTATGTTGGGGAGATATCTCATCGTCATGGGGGTATAGGTGGTCACGCCAAAATAGAGTTTCGTAAATTCTGCCTTTTGTTAACCTAAACAAACATCGGGGAAATTGTACAATTGCCCCCCCCCCCTTCACCTTCGGTCCCCCCCCCCCCTTCACCTTCGGTCCCCCCCCCCGTAGTACTATCACCCCCTCCCAAAACGATTCCTGATAAAGAGGGGGTCTATTCTAAATGGGGGGGGGGGGGGGGGGGGGGGGGTTATTGTGAATGGGAGATAATTGTACAATGCGACGTTTAAAGAGACCATTTCCCTATAATCTGAAATTTTCAAATCTAATAAATGAATTCTATTTTGTTCTAATAGGCATGAACAACCTTAGAAATTTGAAACGAGAAAAAATTGCCTAATGCCATTGAATACATACCCGAACTTGAACATTTTCACTGTGATCCAGCTGGGTTAATTAGTTCTTCAATGAATTTGACTTTCCCACTCATTTTTCGTATCCTGATAGGCTTTAAAACGTATTCAAATAATTTTTGTATTTCTATTTCCATTTTCTTGATTTTTTGTACGTTACTCGTTCTCGGTGTACATTACGTATCGATTTTTCGAGAAAACGGACCAAAACGAAGTTGAAAGAGTTATATGTTCGTAATCAGGATTTCAAACCCTAGAAGATGGAAATCACCCCCCCCCCCCCACACAATACGAAATGGGGGGAGGGGACAATAGTAGAATCCCGGACCTGTTTAACAATCGCCCCCCACTCAATCCAAACCTGCAGTAAAAAAGGACATTGTACCGTCACCCCCCCTATGAGGGTGACTGTACAGTTGTACAATATACCCGAAATGTTCTTACAGATGAAATACCAGAGAATATAGTGAGTGCCAAATTTATAAATTTCGGTCTCTCGCCGGAATCGAACCTGCGAGCAAAAGATTTGTAGCGAGGCGCTACTAACCAATGGGCTATTCGAGCACATAACCGGCGGACTTTGGAATCGAAGAGATATGTGTGTACACAGCGGAAAGTGAGATATACAGTACCCTCTCGCCTTTCCATTGGCAACAACTATACACGACTTCATTTTCACATACACTTTCATCTGCAAGGGAGATTTTTGTACAGACAATATCGATTTCTACCAGGTAACATTTTGAATTTTTTCCCGAATTTCTGTTCCACTTCGAGAAATGTCTGACAGTTCCTAATCTTAGTAACTATAATTTACTACCTCATTGAAGAACTAAGACATGTTTTGTTTTCAGTACAATTCGTTGATGGAAGAAGAGGGAGTAAATCTTCTCCGTTCATGTCTCGAAAGGTTTCATGGTTCGTTCGAAATATTCTCTATTTCTTTCTCTAAACTTTCTGCTTTATAACTACTTTATACCATACTTCAACGAATACAAAACTCTCTTCTTTTACAAAACTCTCTTCATGATAACCTAAAACAAAGAGTATTTTAAATAACTTTCGACGTAGTTGAAGTTTGCATTTGAGAAGAGCCATTGTAAAACGCAAAAGTGTACTGTAGGAACCTCAGTAGGAATTGTGTAGACTATAAATTGTGTTGATTGTTGGAATAAATGTTTTACAGAAGCTCGCAAACTGCCGAAGCCCGATTTCTGTGCAACTACACAGGGTTCGGGACGCAAATAGCCGCGCTTTACCAAAGCGCGGCGTTTTGTGGCATCTAACCGCTAATTGCTTAGCTATCAGCACGCTAATAGCCGTAGCAGGGTGCAAGTGGCGAGCAAGTAGCCGCGCTTAACAATGCAATCCACCGAGTTATTTTAAATTATTCTATTATTCACCAGAAGATGTTTTTTCTCCAAAATAGTTTTTGTTTATGGTATTACAACCAAAGCTTTAAATAATATACATATATGATATGCATATTATCTTCGCTAGTGTAAAAGTACCTCAAACTTGGGTAATTAAACCGAATTGATCAGGGTTTTGTGAGACCTACTGCGCAGACGTCCGTATATAATTCGGGTTTCGAAGTTTTTGATAATCATCAGAAAAACTTTCCACCGTGATTTTCGGTCTCCAGCGGGTTAAGAATTACTTTTGGTGAAGTTCAGGTTGGATGCAACTGGATATGTGATTACAAAAATAAACTTACTCTGAAGACATGAAGGTCGAGTGGATAGCTACTAAAGATCGTGCAAATATAATTCAGGTTGAGGAGGTTATCCGAAATTTGGGTGTTATTATTGAACTGTTATGTGAAATAACCATATTAACTTTTCATGCAACTCTGTATGAATCGCTGTAATGTGCCTGCAATCAGCTTCTTTTGCGCAGCAAAGTGCGGCTCATAATAAACGCCGCTATTTGCGCGCTAGTCGCGGCGTCTATCGGCTAAACGCGGCGCTTATTATACGCGGCTATTTGCGTCCCCAACCCTGTGTAAGTCAATCAAATCTCCATGTAAACCTGCACAAGTGACCTCTTCCTCCGAAGCTGCACCAACCAATTCCTCCAATGTTGCCTCGACCGAGACTGTTTCTTCTTCTGCCGATGTCAATGGATCCACTCTTGTGTCCTTCATTGCTCTCTTTCTGTCTCGCATCGTATAATTCCAATAAGACCGTCTGGGAATGAATGTGTTTGAGTTCAAGTGTGATTTCGCGAAACTATCCACACTTTCGTCTAGCAACACAACTTGAATAAGAACAATCACTTGTGTTATTCATTTGTTTTTGTTGTAGCACAGCAATCGAGCGACTAGAGGTAACTCGTAACTGGGAAAAACAGAGAAACTCAGTCGAAAACTCGCTTGTTGTCACCAGAATCAGATAGAGCAAACAATGCATGTTGTTTGAAACACTTATGACTTATCTCATTTACTACAGAGCACAATACAACCAATTCATCTGAATAGTTCCGATCGATTGGCAAATATCACCATAGTTCGAGAAAGTGCAAGTTTTAACTTTTTTTTATTCAGGTATCAAACGAACTAAGTACACAACTGCATGTTACAACATGCTGCGTAAACGGGAAATTTTGAGCAAGCATGACCCAAATCAGATGATTCAATGCAAGTTTTTTTCGTTTGAAAAACGTTATACATTTGTTCAATCTTTATTGTATGTCTTCATTTTCTCAAATCACTGGTAGGGCTCCATCTTCAGAATCTCGGAGTGAGGAACAAAACATATCAGATCATTTCGATTGTTGTCAGCTGAGCGAAAAGGAGTTCCGTCCGACTGAAAAATCAATAGTTGACTGAAAAACCAATAAGTAGAATGTTCCTCTGTTCTTTCTCGATCGATGTCGTTCACCTCTCCCCACGAGTTGCTAAGCTCCGGCTCAAGGCAAGGGGTACCTCCATCTCGATAATCCAAGTCTACGCCCCCACCGCTGACTCGGATCAAGAGGATCATGAACTCTTCTATGATGATGTCCAGACGGCCTTACGAGGTGACACCAGTCTTTATCGTGTTTTGATGGGTGACTTCAACGCCACTATTGGATCCAGACTCGACGCCTCTGAAGTCTATATCGGCCACCACTCCTGCGACACCCGAAACCCGAGCGGTGAACAGCTGGCCTCATTTCTCGACGTCAATCGACTGTTCCATGTCAACTCCCAATTCTACAAAAGGGATGACCACCGCTGGACCCATAGATCCCCAGATGGAAACCACAAGAGAGAGATCGACCATATCATGACCAACGTCAAGGGTTCCTTCACCAACCTCGAAACCCTCCGTGAACTCAGAGACGTCAGCGACCACAGACCTATCAGAGGAACACTCGTCATAAGCAACAGTCTGATCCGTAGAGCCAAGGTTCCCAAACCTCCTCGTAGGACGTTCATCACCAACGCCGATTCCTTGGCCGCCGACCCACGTCTGTCGGACCTTATCCCCGCTTACATCGGCGATTTTTCCTCCGAATACTCCGAGTTCACCACAAAACTCCAGGCCATACTCGCCGACCACAGACGCCCGGCAGCAACCCACGCGACCACTCGAATCGGCACCAATACAAAGGAGCTCCTTAACCAAAGACGGCAGATGAAATCGGACCCTACTCGCGATCCAGTCCTCTTCGCAGCCCTGTCCAAGAAATGCAGGAGAGGCATCAAGGCAGATCACGAGGATTACACCACGTCCAGACTACTCGCAGCGGCGGAACGTCGCCAAAGCCTCAAAACAACCACCCGGAAACTGCAACAACACCACCTGCTGATCCCCTGTATCAAAGATGCCTCTGGAACTAGACTCACCGCTCGACACCAGATCGAGGCCGAGTTTACCCGTTTCTACACGTCTTTGTACAAATCCTCACATCCAACGGCGTTCTTCCAACTGAGACCGACCACTCCTCTCGTTCAGGTTCCCTTTATCCTACCGAGCGAAGTCAGATCTGCCATCCACTCATCGCCCTCTGGGAAGTCGCCCGGTCTTGACAAGATCTCGATAGACGAACTAAAAGGAGCCGGCCACGAACTTCATGTAGCATTAGCTGAACGGTTCTCGGCCTATCTCTCCTCCGGATCGATACCTTCCGACTGGAAATCCTCCGCGATGACCATAATCTACAAAAAGGGCGACAAAGAGTCGATTGGGAACTACAGGCCTATCACCAACCTCCCAACTCTCTACAAGATATTCTCGAAGGTCCTTCTCGGACGCATTCGTAGGACCCTGGACTCCAACCAGCCCCTCGAGCAAGCCGGCTTTCGCCCAGGCTTCAACACCTCCGACAACATCCAGACCACGACTAGAGTAATCGAAGCCGCCAGAGAGCACAAGATGCCACTTGTACTCACCTTCGTCGATTATCAAAAGGCATTCGACACGGTAGAGGTACCATCCATCCTCGAGGCCCTAGAGTCGCAGGGAATCCACCCTCAATATCTGAAGATAATCTCGGAATGCCTAACCAACACTTCAACAACAATACGCCTGTTCGACCGGAAACTCGTTATTCCCATCGAACGTGGAGCTCGCCAAGGAGACCCCATGTCCCCATCACTATTCAATGCCGTCCTCGAACACGCAATGCGACCATTGAACTGGACTAGAGATGATACAACCACACCGCCAACCATAGGTCGTGGCATAGACATCGACGGTAGACAACTCCACCATCTACGCTTCGCAGATGACTTGGTCATCTTCAGCAACTCCCTCGAGGAAGCCCAAGAGTCACTGAATGAACTGAACACACGAGGCCGAGAAGTGGGACTTGAAATGAACCTATCGAAGACCAAGTACATGACAGCCAACATCGAAACCAGACCCAATCACCACATCAAGATCGGGACAACGACAATCCAAGAAGTCGACCACTACATATACCTCGGCAGATCCCTGAACATGCAAAACGAGATGCACCATGAACTGCACAGGAGGCGGAGCGCAGGCTGGGCCACCATCTCGAACATCATGCCGGTCATATCGTCATCCACTGACCGCAATCTGAAGACCAACCTTTTCAACACCCACGTTCTCCCCGCCATAACATACGCTTCCGAAACATGGACGCTAACTGCCGCCTCAGAACGCCACCTCAAGGTCACCCAAGCCGCTCTTGAAAGAAAACTGGTCGGGATTTCACTCCGCGAGCAACGTGATCGCCTCCTCCACAATTCCGATATCCGCGTCTTATCCGGAGCAAAGGACGCAGTCACATATGCCGACCACGCCAAGCACAGATGGGCAGGCCACGTCATGAGACGCACGGACAACCGATGGTGTAGAGCAACAATGGAATGGTACCCAAGAACTCACCCCCGCCCCCGCGGTCGCCCTCCTATCCGTTGGTCTGACTCCTTGGCCCACAGAAACAACAAACACACCTTAATTTTCAACAGAATTTCCAGAACAGTCACAAAGAAATTCACATATTGGTCAACGATCGCCCAAGACAGAGAGACATGGAAGAAGAGTTGGGTCCCGCAGAAGAGCAATCGCCCTCTGAGGAACGGGACAACTAAGTAACTAAGTAAGTATCAAACGAACTAAGTACACAACTGCATGTTACAACATGCTGCGTAAACGGGAAATTTTGAGCAAGCATGACCCAAATCAGATGATTCAATGCAAGTTTTTTTCGTTTGAAAAACGTTATACATTTGTTCAATCTTTATTGTATGTCTTCATTTTCTCAAATCACTGGTAGGGCTCCATCTTCAGAATCTCGGAGTGAGGAACAAAACATATCAGATCATTTCGATTGTTGTCAGCTGAGCGAAAAGGAGTTCCGTCCGACTGAAAAATCAATAGTTGACTGAAAAACCAATAAGTAGAATGTTCCTCTGTTCTTTCTCTGTCATAGGGCCACTGAACCGTTGTGAACCGTCTTATTTGAAGGAGGTCAGCTTTGATATGCGGTCATCGCATCTGCGTATCTTCGATCTACAGACTCTCTGGTCAGCTGGCTAGTGATTAACAACCGTGTTATCAGAACATTTTCGTCGATTTTCGCGACCGGCAAACTTAAAAAGTGAGAGACAATGGAGGTCGATGAGATCGCAGACGGATGAGGACAGTCTGCGACTCTCTGACCATTAAACTATCTCAACGAGGCCAAATGTAGGAAACTTCTCGGGAGAAGGTTGCACAGCCAAGTTCCTATTCATACGTGGGGAAATCAAACTACACTCACGATGACATAAAAAACGGCGCGGCACTTCTCCAAGGTTCTCCGCATTCAGTTTCTCAAAATTGCCTCGGTTCTCTTCACTAGCACGAGATTTCCGGCACCGATGAGACATAACGGCAAAACCTCTTTCTGGAAATATCACGTGAAGTATTCTGCAAAATTAGAGCAACACCAATTTTGCCAGATGGTTCACAACGCCCGCATGTCATCGCCAATTTCTATTATGCGGGCTTCTGAACCATTGTGCAAAATCGGTATTGTTCTATTTTTGCAGAATACTGCTACAGTATCACAACAATTCATATCGTTCACTTTTTGCTGATATACAGGTGGAACGGAACACAACTTACACATTTGTTGGTTCCCCACTTTTTGTAATGTTTCAATAGTTTCTAGCCTATCTCACCCTAACAGTGCCGGCCGCCCACATAGTTAGGCCCCAGGCGGGTTCCGCGGTACGCTTCGGCCACGAAAACAACCTCTCCTGTCAGCATCTGAGATTGAAAATGTGTTGGTAAAGATATGATTGGCCCTTTCTCTCTCATTCCCTCTCTCCCTTCTTTTCTGACTGTCTGTTTCTCTATTTCTCTCCCCATCTACCTCTCTTCTCCCTCGAATTTCGTGCCTCCAATATGAGCGAAGAAGGTATTCATAAGCAATGCCCCCCACTTACCTCGATTTTCCTACATGTATAGGCACTTAGGCAACCAGTAGGGATAGAAACGACTGGGCAGGTTTCGAAATGTCGAAATAAGGATTCTTCGACGAGTAACTGTAGCTTTGCCGTAATTGGCCGAAATATCTTGTCGAGCTCGGGCTTTTCCTCAAATATCTTCTCTTCACATTACTCGAACATGCGTTCTCAAAAAGGACTGAGTTAAAGGTATAATACGGCTTAAATTTCGCTATTTCTTGAATAATGCCAATGTATTTGTTCTCAGATCATGTTTCAAGTAAGAATAATGAAAAATGAGCGAGCATGGTGATTTTTCCGCAAATCGCCGTCGTTTTTCACGATTGCGCACGCTGATTGAGGCGGGCGGGGTAGCGCGCAATATTTGCAATCGTGCGGCAAAGCTCCGCCCACTTGTGACTGGCGGCCAAATCAGATTTTTTTCAAAATTATTTGTATTTATGCTCCTCAAAGTTGTGTTTTAATTTGGTTTTGTGATTCGGTGTATTATAGTTATTAGATATTGTTGTTTTATGAGTGTTACGTCCAGCATATTCAGTGGTATTTCTTCAACAATTTTGTTTCTCATGAAAATACACATCAAAAGCTGATTTATTAATAGTTTTGACCCGTTGTTCATTATTTTACTTTATTGTCGAGTTAACTCGTTGATCTCTCTGCTTTGTTTTCATTTTCGTTTTGCTGTTTTCTAACTCTACTTTTTACAGCATTCATGTCTGCCAGTTTGTTCAAAGTGGAGAGTTAGAGAAGACAACAATTGGAGTTTCGCAGAAGTCGACAGTCACGCGCGTTCTCTTCTCGCATTGGAACGCGCACAAATGCATTGTACTGCGTTTGGTTTGGAGGTGAGTTGTTGATCTTCCGCTTCTCTAACTGTTTTTGTGTACCACACATGCTTCAATATTACTAAAAACTGAATTTTTACTGACACAGTTTGAACAATTATGACTCGTAACTCGTGGATTATATTCAAAAACCAATATGGCGCTACTATTCTAGAAAAATTAACTCGTTTTTCGATTGAAATACGTGATTCGAGAGGTGAAAATCTGAAAATATGTGACGTGAACTTCATAAATGAACTTTCAGGGATAAGTCGTGAAGAAGAAATGCCGAAACGACAACTATGACTCCATTTCATCGTGTATAAAGATCAGCTGTTTCAATAAAGTTGTTTAATAACCTGCTTAATATATTTGAACAAAATTTCCCCAAAACTATGGAAGAAATAGAATTATGGAATGCACAATTTTCGTGTTTTCTACCTTTGCACATCACAAACATGTTCGTTATAATTTGTAATAGCAGAAATAACTGTTATTTTTCTCATTTTTCCGTTTAAAATATGTGTGGAATCAGCTCCTATTTTCAAGCGGCAAGCGGTCGGTGAGAGAGTGTGGGGGAGTGAGAGAGGCCAGACGGCAGGCGCGCGAGATTCAAACAGGGGTTATGGGACATATTTCATACGGTAGTTTTTGTAGATTTAACTATATTTTTCCAAGATTTTTTGTTCCCTATCTCTTCACTACCCTAATCCGCATCTTTTTTGAAAGTTTAGTTTGGGTAGGTGCATTGTGTACATCTCCTGGTTTAAACCTGATTATTCCTTTAATGTAGTATACAATTATTATTCATAATGGTCAACTGTTGAATCTGACACGAATACTCGATCTTAGAACGATTGGCGCCGAATTTTTGATATTAGCATGAAAAAGTAGTACTGGAAGCGTCCACTTTTCACTCGACACTCTCAAAGTTTTGTATTGCAGGCAAGTAACTAAACTTGGAAGTATTAAGTTGTTCTTACCTCATCAGCGGTGAAAAAGCTCCACGGATACCGAAAGCCGTTGTGTACAAATACTCGCATCCACTCGCGACAGGTTTCAGATTAATTCCCTGAAACAAGGTTGGAGTATATTTCTGGTCTCATGTAGAAATATTCTGGTTTCCCGCGCTCTGTCGACGTCTCTTTGAATTACAATGTCTTTCCAGCTTCCCGGTACACAGCAAATTGTTGTGTTGTTTAGGAGACGCACGTTTGAGCAAGAACCAAGTGGGTACGTAACCAACTGTCATGGAAATAGCATTACTTAGTTGATCAGGTGATGATCTATTGTACTCTGCTGAAAAGTGGTTAGCTGATAACTGGGTGGAAAAACGAAATAGACGCGCTGAACTTATTTATACTGCGCATGAGATGATGTTACGCGCACAGTTAATGAGATACCACCTATAACGTTTGCGTAGTCGTTTGACTAGTGTGACGAATCTCGCAGGTATCAAGGGTTCACCCAACATATTGTACGTTTGGAAGAGTTTGCTACGTGGTTTGACATTGCCAGCTAACCACATTCATCAGATAGCTATAGTCGTCGCCAAAGGAAAGTTTTGCTGTGTACGGACACATTCCTCCGATTCCAAAGCTTGTTAATCATCGGTTCTTGTAGCGCAGTGGTTACCGCCTGGCCTACTAGTCTTTGCTCGCAGGTTCGATAACGGCGGGAGACAACAATTTATAAATTTGGCACGCCTTATATAGCGTCTGCACATCAGATGCGGTAGCGATTGTGAGATAACCTATGAACAATTACTCAACAACTTTCCATAAAATTTACTGCGTTGATTTAGAAGCTTGTAAGTAGTTCAATAAGTTCCTGAGGTTCTAATGATACAGATCAATCAGGTAAACTTCTGGGGCCGTATGCAGGAAACATTCCGGGCCGGGTGTGGATGTTATCTCGACTTCAAGGTGTCAGGAGATAGCCGAATCGAGTTTGGGATAACATCCCAATCCGGCCCGGGCCGGTTCATGCAAACGGTCTGTGGTTTCGGAATATTCTGGAGAAAAACCGACTGACCCGGCAGATAAGTTCGGTCTCCAGAAATTGTTTGAACAGCGGAATGATCATTGGAACATAAGAAGTGTTCGAGTGAACCACCCGAACCTTGTTCTCGGGGCATTCTGCCCCCACATCTTCTGGCTCTGGTAAATCAAAGAAACTGTTCGCATTACTTGGGCTTTCGCCTTTCATGTTTTTTTTTGAATTTTCACCCTCGCGGTGGGGGGGGGGGGGGGGTGAACTACGATTCCCCAAAAGCAATACAAAATCAGAAAGGTGGCCGGAAAGGCGATGTTCCCACTGTTGAACTATAACTTGAAGAAACTTCTTATAATTACGAAAGCAATAGAAAACTGACTGATCGTAACTGTTGGTCCAGTGAAAACACTTGCAACTGAGCGTACTTTGGTCCACAGGAGGCTTCGTGAGAGGAGCTGGAAGATGTTGAAACATTGAATCGTTGAATAAATTTTATTTGTTAAGGCATGAAATACAGATCGTTCAGAACTTGAATCAGAACGGTTCTCCGCTTCAAATGCCTCATTATTAACGTCATCAAATTCAACCCACAGAAGTGTTGAAACATAAAATCCGGTGCATTCTCTTTTGATCGTATGTATCTTCAGTGAATACAGTAAGTCTGTTTTTTTGTGATGATTTGTAGAAGGAAAGCGAAGAGAAATCCGAAAATTGGTTAATGAACCAATCAACCCACCATGGTTCCCAAGTAAAACCTTAATGAGGATAGAAAATAAAACGGAAGATGAATTTCTAGAAAGAAGAGTGGCCGGTCCGTTTTCCGGAAATGGGCTGTTTTCTCTAAATTGGCCGTTTTTCCAAACCTGACAGTTTTCTCGAAATTTACGTTAGCTATACTTTTTCCCCCACACTATTCTCAAGCTCCTTTCTTGAGAAAGACTTTGTGTGATTTGCACAATCTCTCTTGTCTGTTGCAAGTCACTGCTTTAGTGGTAGGTATTTGATGTTGCTCTTGATAGAATCATAATGTTTGTTTGACTTAATGCTAGGAAACATCTAACTCAATCCATATATCGAAAGCGCTCTCAACTACAAACACATCGCAATACATATCCAACTTATAGTTCTTGTCCGCTTTTTTGCTTTATACGCTTGAGTTTCCAGACTCTGAAAACTGGATAAAAAAGTTCCAAGAAAACGTCGAAAAAAGTCTGCACTCTTCGTTTCAACGTGTGAGTTTCCCGAAGCTTTTCATTCTATCTCAACACAAGCAGCTAGGCGATCCTCATGAGTGGTTGGTTCATTTCAGATTTGGCATCCTTTTCAATATCGTTTTTGGAAGAATAGTCGAAGCGTACCATTGTGAGCCCATAACTATTGGATGTTTTGATTTCACCGTTGGGCTTCTCAATTATGGCTTTCTCCAATTTAGGTTGACGTCAGATTTTCCCTTTGAACATAACTTAACATATCTCCTTTCTAGAAGAAAAGAGAAATGGTTTCTGCGATTCTTCTCCTTCAACAATGTTCTGTTGAACGAATATTCCTCAACATCAAGAAATAAATTGTATTCGTTTGTGACAAAGTTCGACTAAGAATGAGATTGTTGCATAGTCAGAGTTCAACTAGATTCCATTAAATTGTTATTCTGATCGATTTCTCTATTTTCACCTAATTGTTTGTTCCAGAGGGTCCTGTCCAACTGAAACGAGGGAAAATAATCGGAGGTCGATGGAAAGTTCTCAAGAAACTTGGCGAGGGAGGATGCGGGGCCGTCTACAAAGTGGAGAATATCAAGTCTGACAAGCAACCCCCGGAAGTGGTGTGAAATTGACAAATACAGGATGTGATCAAGTCTTAGTTGTACTTTGATCTCAGGTACAATTTACAACTTTTGACCTACACACCAGGATGAAGCTAAAAACACAGTGGGTTTTGGCCAGCTTTGGCTTACAATGAGTGAGCACATTCTTGTAGATTTTATTTCTGTGTTCTTTGTAGGAAGTTTGCTTATTTTGATCTTCTCCAATTTCGGTTAATTTAGGCCGCGCTGAAAGTGGAATCGAACTTTGTCTCTGGTGGAAGTGTCTTGAAGCTGGAAGTACAGGTGAAATTCGGCAGAAAACACTATAAAAAAAACCGGAAAATAAAATTTAGAAGAAAGTTTTTTTCCGTAAACTTGCCTGAAATTCTGCCAACACGTTCGCTTTTCACGATTTCGTGTCATCCCCAGCTGCTACCTGGATTTTCTGAACGAAACGGGCAAATATGAATGTTTCGTGGACGGAATGTGTATGGTTTGTGAGAAAACAAGAACAAAGCAGCAAAACAACATTCTTAGCAGGAAAATCCAACCACACTGACTGAATAATGTTCGTAAACGTGTTATACTTTGATATATTCAGAAAGATATAAAGTATATTTTAGTATATTTGTGTAAAAGTGTTGTTTTCCAGATTCTGTCCCGCCTGGCCAACCATTCCCATGTGGCCCGTCTTCTTCAGTCCGGGAAGAGAAAGGAGTACTGTTATATAAGCCGCGTCCAACTAAAAAGTTTTGAAATTTTGCTGTTTTGTGCAGATTCCTGTTAACGATGACGAAGTTGGCCACAATCGATTTATTTGGTCAAAAATCACCACACGAACATACTTCCGAATACTACGCCTGGTTTGACAATGGTCAGAAAGTGATCTTATAATGACAATGGTCAAGGAATGATGACGGTGGTCAATACAAAAAATCATAGAGTGGCTTTATACCGAAAATGACAATGGTCAACATTGAGTTGACTATGGTCAACCAGTGGCCGAAACCCGATGACCACGGTCAAAATTGGTCAGTAGGCGGTGAAAATGACGAATCGTGATACACTCTGCATAAACACAAATATTAAATAACTAATCTATTAGAAAGATAATTATATGTCAACAACAAATTATAAAAAAAGCAAACAAGCGACTGTCAACGACATAAATCAGAAAAAATATATAAATCGCAGAATACAAAATCTAAGTGAATGGCGTTGAAAGCAGCACTTTTTGGTTCGTCCACAAAATACTTTTCATTCTCGAAGAGCTGGGCAGTTTGAGCCTGAAATCGAGGAAACCGTCAAATCAGAGGAACTAACGTCTAACGTGCTAATTCATTGTATGAAACCGGGTTTTTCGCCATTTATCGTGGTATATCGCCTATTGGCGCCAAATGAGAGCAACTCTAGCGAAGTAGGGTAACGACCAGATTCGTTCACAGAGGTTAGAACTATACATTTAGTTGACAAACGGATTGAGTAACCACATTTTTTTGACATTTGGCGACAGAAAGCTTGTTCATCCGCCAATTGGCGCAAAAATTGAAAATATTGTTTCTGAAAAAAATCGTCGGAAACTGTGCTAGTTGGTCAAAACCGTTCGTTCTTGTTCTTTTTCACCGATTGGAGTAACATGTATGATTATTGGCGCCAAACGCTGGCGCCAAATAAGTGAAGGCGTTGTACCGTAATGACTCAGGTTTTTCACAGAGCTCAGATTTTTGGGAAATAGGTGATAAAGTACGGTTTTGTGATTTTTAGTTTCGCCAAATTTTAGAGGTCAATTGGCGCCAAAAAAAATTTGAAAAATCTGAATCAGTTTTCTGTTCGGTTTCACCGTTTTCAGCAAACAGTGAACATTACGAGGTAGGGAGTGTGCAACAAAGACAGAACAATACATAGGTTTGCACAACGGTTAACAAAAAACTTTTATTACACAAATCTTGATTTTAGCGTGAGTGTATGAGTGGTTTACGTACGTGCGTTGTGAACCGTTGTGAAAACCTATGTATTATTCTATTTTCGTTGCACACTCCCTATCTCGTATTGTTCACTTTTTGCTAAAAACGGTGAAACCGAACAGAACTCACACACTTCCTCGTCCCCACTTTTTAAAAATTTAGTTCTAGTTTACCTACCTGTTACCTGTTTTTTTTTGGAGAATGACTTGGCAATTTTACATCGAATTCAGTACAGCTACGCAATGTACTGCCAAATTGTTGATCGGTTTCTGCTCAAACAATCAACGCCCCCGTATGGTCAGCAACTATGTGACAACATAGCTCGAAACTTTATTTAATTCATCAGAACATGATTTAAAATCGTAGCTCTAACCTGAGAGAGTCCTTTTCCGTTTCTGAAGGTGGTAGGATGAGTATAATATCCAGATCCGGAAAGCGACGCCAGGGTGACTCATTGTACGTGTGGAACCGACGTGGTATAGACCATATCTGCTAAGAAAATCATTGATTCACATCTTCGAGTTGATATAAATACAATGAGGGAAATTTGGCTACTGACTAAAGCGAATGTCATTGAAAAATCCAGTCGTTTTCACATTTACTGATTGCAACATGGATCGAAATCTAGTTTATCCAGACTACTATTTCTTAACTGATCATAGACTTTGCACATCGGACAAAGAAAAGTCCGACTTGCTTGCCGAGGTATTTTCGAAAGTTTATTCGACTGACAATGGTAAACTCTCACCCTTCAATCGTGCAACTAAACATTGTGATAGTCACGTTCTCTTTGACAGAGTTTCTATTGAAAATGCTCTCAATTCGTGGCCTCAATCTTTTTCAGTCACTCCTGACGGAATTCCGTTCAAGTTTATTAAAGAAGTAGTTGGCCAAATTAGTGAGCCTTTGGAATTCCTTTTCACCCTGAGTATGATACGTTGTGAGGTACCAAAACGTTGGAAACATTCCTTGGTTACCCCTATACCAAAGAAAGCACCGTTTACAGATCCGAACAATTACAGGCCAATCAGTATTACCTCCATTTTTGCTCGTTTGTTTGAGAAAATTCTAAAAAAGCATATGACTGGCCATCTAGATCGAAATAAAATTATTTCCGAGCATCAACATGGTTTCAGAAAAGGAAAATCTGTTGAAACTCAGATGCTAGAGTGTGTTAATGATTGGACAAACACTACTGATAAGGATAGATTCACTGATGTGGTATATTTCGACTTCTCGAAAGCTTTTGATCGAGTTTCACATCCCAAGTTATTGTATAAGTTGAGAGCACTTGGTTTCCACAACCAAACAGTCAATTGGCTAGAAAAGTTTTTATTACAAAGAACTTTTCAAGTCAAAGTAAAAGATAGTCTTTCTGATGTTTTCAAGATTACTAGTGGAGTACCTCAAGGTGGAGCCATTTCTCCACTCCTCTTTAGTGTTTATACGTGCGAAGTACCTAGTATACTTGTCAAACCAGGTTTAGTGAGCTGCAAAGTTTTTGCAGATGATACAAAGATTTACCAGGATTTCTGTGTGGATGATAGTAAAGTGCATTTGCAAGAATCGATTGACAGTATGTACTCTTGGTCGGTTCAGTGGGAGTTACCTTTGTCCGTAGAAAAAACAAAGGTACTACATATTGGAAATAAAAACCCCAAGAATGTGTATACAGTCAATGGAACTGTCATGGGCGGTTGTGACACTGTGCGCGATTTAGGTTTCACAGTCACAAGTAGTTTGACATTTGCCGATCATTGCAAACGTATAGTCGCTGCAGCTAAAAGAAGGACATACAATATGTTCAAAACTTTGAAACTGAAGAATAAGTTCACGTGGATTAAGGTTTACAAAACATACATTCGTCCTATTGTTGAGAGTGGCTGCACTGTGTTCAACTCTGAGAGAATGTGTGTAAAAGCAATCGAATCAGTGCAGAATGACTTCACTAGGAAGTTATTCATGCGACTAGGAGGTTATACGTATTGTAAAATACCGTCAGCTGAGTTCAGAAATAAGAAATTAGGTCTTCAGTCTTTAGAGAAAAGACGTAACGTCTTTGATTTGATCATGGTTCACAAGATTGTACATGGAAACTCTGGCGTTGAGACTGCAAAGTTTTATACCTTTGATAACTCGCGAACCAGGGGTACAAGGTTGAAATTACGTTTCACCGCTCCCAAATTCAAGACTAGAGCACAATTTTTCACTGTCAGAGCTGGTTCTAAATACTTGAAAATCACGAAAAATAAATCTGTACCTGTTTCAGTCAAATGTATGAAAAAATATTTGTTTGAAACCCTTAACTAATTAATGAATTGAACGTGTCTGTTGGAACCCATTTGAGTTTTGTAGGTCAGTGGCTTGTGTTAGTTATCTTCTTGCTCAGTTTCTGATTTTATTGTTGTGTAAACGGTCATCATTCCGACATATATATCGTTACTGTGTTGTTGTAGTACTGTTCTCATTCCACATCCCACTTTATCACTTTGTTCTATGTTTTATTTCTGTTTCCACCACTTTTTCCCACTTCTCAACTCATTTTTTCACGTATTTATATGCGTAATAAATCAATCAAAAACTACAGCCAACGAAAACGCATGAAAATACGGGCGATACGTAACGAGAGAGTGATCTAATTGTTGTGGTAATATTGAGGCTCCCACCATTAAAACTCTGCATCTGAAGCTCACTCTACAAGTTCAATGACAGAAAATCTATACGGAGAAGACTAAGAGACAGTGAAATTGTCCAAAACGAATTTAATTAAGATCTATTCATGCACTAATCAGACATAGGAATTTCGTGACCAGGGTTAAATCCGCAGTAAACCCGTAGTAAGGCGAACCCGTGGTAGATCCGCAGTAAACCTGCAGTAAACCCGGAGTAGATTCATAGTAAACTATTCAAAAGTGCGTGCTTCGTGTGGAAATGCAATATTATAACTCAAAAACTGAAGGGATAAACGTATCGGAGATTATACAAATCAGTTTCGAGAAAATGAGCAGATAATTTTTTTTCAAGTCTGACAGTTCAACTTTTTTTCGATCGTTATGATGAGTTCCTGACAACTGCATTTCTACAATATGAGTATTCAATCGTTTAAAATGGAATGAATTGACATTTTACTTAGCAAACCATGATGGAAAACCATATAATGGAAATTTAAGAGTAGAACTTTCATAGTTATGGCTCATAACTTCAATTTCTTTACCAAATCATGATTGTCCAAAAATTTGTTCCGATATCCTGATGTACAACTAATATTCATGCATATTGGAAAATTGAATGCATTTTTACCCTTAAAAACGAATTTTGAAAAAAATATTTTCCGCCCTTACTTAAGTACGGACTTCTCCATCACTAGTCGTTGAGGTTTGAGTTGATTTCGGTTTAATTACCCAAGTTTGAGGTACTTTTCGAGAACAGAAAGGTATTCTATTTTCCTTTGACGTTGATAGAGAGCATGGAGTGCTCCTATTGCGTTAAATGAAACTATTTTTTGAAAAAGTGTTATTTCAGATTATTTGTGGTAGATTTGAATATCAATTAGTTTACTGCGCAGTTACTGCGGGTTTACTGCAGATTTACTGCAGATTTACCCCTGGTAGTACCGCGGTACTACCAGCGGTAAATCGGCAGTCTAACCGGGGTACAACTGCAGTAACTTTGCTGTCAATTAGCGGTTTTTATTTCCCTGTGGAGAATGAGAGGCTGAGCGCCGTGTTGATAGAACTACAAGAATAATTTCTCATTCATGACAGAAGAAAACACGTTGGTAGAACCACAAAATAATGAAAATAAATAGCAAAACAAATTTCAAAACGACACAATTTTTAAAAAAATGATTTCGGGTTACGGTAGTTTTTCTTGTAGAACTCACCAACAGCAGCTTTTTCATGCGACGTCAGTTTGATGATCGCGCACAAAAAAATAATTTTTTTTTGTTTTCTTTATTATTCGTTATTGTTATTTTGATATCGTATTCATTTTCATCTCATCATTCTTGTGTGTGAGCATAGCAATTACATTTCAGGTTGTGAATTCGTTGTGATGCTGTGTTTCTTATTAGTTTGTGGTGTCCTCGAGGAAAAGACGGAAACGACAGTAACGGTGAGTTAATCATGTAGAACATACATTTACATTTACTTCCAAAGTGTTTATTTTCTATTCTCGTTCGTGAATAACTCTCAAATTGTTAAAATGTTGACATTGAGTTGCTGTTTGACGGGTCGCACGCACATGAGCCATTACTTTCTTAAATGAAACACTCCGTAATTTTGCTCATTGAAAGGATACAATTAAATGCAAGATTCCTCTTTTCTCGTGCACATACATAATTTTGTAGGTTGTTGCAGGCCGTTTTTAGTTGTAATCGCAGTTTCTCAAGTGTCCAGTTTTGTTATACGTCTTACATTTTGGTTAACGGGGTTTTGACCGCGTGCGGCGTGTCAATGAAATAGTGATAATATTCCAAGATTCTAGAAAGTTGTTCTACGATGTTTACAGCGTGTAATCGAGACGAAGTTCTGAAAAACCATTGCAAAAACTGAAAAATACTGATCGAACATTTCTTCTGCACGCCGCCAAATTTCACTGAAGAAATTTGAAAACTAGTTATGAACTAACCCTCAAATTGAAATCCGCTATTTTTGAACTTACACCAGAAATGTTTTTAGTTTTAAAAAATAAAAACGAAATTCGAACAAGCATGAAAGCTTCTATAAGAGCTCATGTTGTATAGTTTTTCACTAGGTAGATAATGTTATGTTGTTGTTCACTTACTCACATCCTCTCATACAATTATTTTTAGTTCGAGCGCTGATCTTCCACAGTGCCGTTGAAAACACTGGGGCTGCCTGTCGTTTTTGGCAACTCATTGAGGCGAGCAAGAAAAGAAGAGATCTCAGAAGGGAACGTTTCCAACTGAAAGTGTGTTCAGTGCCCTTCTTGTAAATAATTTGTGTTCGTTTTAGTTGTTAATTTGTGCTCGTTTTAGTTTTTAGTCGTTTTGTGAGTGAATAATATGTACACAACATTTTGTGTTGTCATTTTTATGGGCTTCTCGTAGAAAAATATGTGTTGTTTAAGCTTTTTAGATGTTTCCCGAACAATTTTTATAGGACTTCTTCGAAATAGCGACGTAGCCTCAAAAATTTTGGATTTATTCGTTTCCAACTTATTGATTACTTTGACCATGGTCATCTCAAATTCATGTTGTTGACCATGGTCAGATTTGGTCATTTCTGTTTTATGAATCTCTCTGATGTGGGTAACAGTGACAATGGTCAATCTTGAAATGACCATTGTCATTATTTGTTGTTGTCTCACTTGACCATAATTCAATAAACGTGTCAATAATGATCTGTTTTCTTATGTAGTGTTGACTTTACCAGAGTGACAGGAATCTGCACAAAACAGCAAAATTGCGGAATTTTTTAGTTGGACGCGGCTTATATGGTCATGACCCTTTTGGGGGACAGTCTGTCTAATCTCAGAAGGTAATCGATTTACATATTTACATATTTATTCATTCACTTCGCTTCGTTACGATGCTAAGTATAGTCGATACGCATGTTATACATTGTGCCACTCTATTTCTCCTGTAATACTATAACCCCCCCCCTATATCAAATTAGGGAACAGTCTGTGTGATCTAAGAAGGTATTCGATACACATTTCATCTAATAGGGTTGTTCCTCCCGCGCTACAACCCCTGCCTTTCCAAATTGAGAAACTGATATAAAGAAATCTCAGGAGATAATCGATACGCAGATTTACCTTGTCCATATGACGCTCAAACTACAAGCTCAACTTTGCATTCTCTATTGACTCAAAAATACTCCAGAAAAATGAGCCGCGTCAGCAGCATTTCAACCCAAACTAGAATTGGAATCAGTCTGTTGTTCGGATTGAAGCAGATTCACGAGGTGAGGTTTGGCCGAGTGGCTAAAACACGATTGTACAATATACCTAGTACCTTACATGGAAAAAACTAACCTTAGGACCCTCAACTTATCATTCTAAGGACCATTACTTATACTCTACAAACCTCGAAACAACCCTTATAAACCTTAGGAAGCAATCATGAATCATTTCATAAAGCTCATTTCCAGGTCGGTTTCGTGGACCGTGACCTGAAACCAGCGAATGTGGCCCTCGGCAAACAGGACTCGTGTGAAGCCAGATTCCTGCACATTCTCGATTTCGGACTGGCTCGCGAATTCGTCATGACCGGCGACGACGGGAAACCGAAAATGCGCCGACCTCGATCCAGGGCGCTTTTCAGGTGCGTTGGAACTGATGTAGGGAACAACTGAATGTTTGATGTAGTTTGATCTCAGTATGCATCATTTTTACTAGTTTTACCAGAAGAAGCGAGATCGGGGAACATTGACTTTTTACCCCCCACCTTTCTGAATTTGTATTGCGCATTTGTATATAGCTTGGGCAATTTGTATATAGCTTGGGTGGGGGGGTTGAAGTGCTACGGGGGGGGGGGGGGGGGGGGACCCAACTAAAGTGGGGGGCGATACTTCAATTTTCCCAGAGTTTTACCAGAAGAAGCGAGATCGAACTATAAGGACAGCGGTATACAACCACATACAACTAGGAGGATGCTCTGAGGGGCAACCCTGTACACTGCTAAAGGTTCCATATTCTCGAAAGATGTGTCAAAATATTTATTGTAGTTTGATCTCTAACGCCTAATTCAACTAACTCCAAGTGAAAAGTGACTGGATACCATTTTTGTTTTGTTTTTGCTCCGTGTATCTCACATATCTGTGAATGAATCAAATTCCAGAGGAACTACCCGCTACTGTTCAATCAATACGCATGATAGACAGGAGCAGGGGAGGGTGGACGACATCTGGTGTCTTCTGTACATGTTGGCCGAGTTGAGGGGACATTTGCCCTGGGGAAATACAAGGTAGAGTTTTTTTTCGTCATCAGTGGGATTTTGGCAGAGTGCCAGTGAGACTTTCAAATGAATGACTTCTAGAACGTTTTCTATCATGTTCCACACAAATTTGAAATAGCTTATCATTACTGTAGGTTCGGGAACAACTCGTAACAACCAAGAAAAACCAGAATGAAAGCTTGGTTGCACGGTTTTGATATAATTTGAAGACCATCAGATAAGTTATTTGTAAGTAGATTTTATTGGTGCTAGGATTATAGAGTTACTGTTTCAATATAACTGTTGATAAATATTACGATGTTTAGTCTTTCAAAATTGTAATTTAACAAACTTCAGGAACAAACCGGAAGTAGCCGAGATCAAAAGACGGTTCAACTGGAGAATCTGCTCGAGAATAGTCCATGTGAACTGGTGGAATTTGGGACCTATCTCAGGTATCCTAAAATTGAATTTCAAGCAAAACAAGCTTTGTTACAGAAAGAAAATATGCAAGATTTAAATAATTGTTTTAAAGCTCAATTTGTCAAGTTTTGTAATGGAAAAATCTGCGGTGAGAAAAAGAGAACAGTTTTCGATTGCTTAGTTAATTTTTTGAAGGGTCTCAGCCTACCTTTTCAAAACTGCAATACTGGAAAGATTTCTCGTTTTTCACCTGATATATTTCTATTTAGTACCCTCAACTACTTCTCTCGTCCCGACTATGCATTCCTGTTCAGTCTTCTCGACAAAATCATGAAAACCGGCAACTTCAAGTGAGTCGTTTTCTTAAAGTGGTCCATTTCCTATTTTGAAAGTGAATAACCTACTTTAAAAACCATCCATGACTGATCTTTTCAAAACAACCCACAGCCCAGGAAACGAAAACAACCTAGGAAACAAAAAGCATCGATGAAAAGAAAGAGAATTGTTCAGTTGTGTTGTATTAGTCATTCCTATCATTTGTATTATAAGTGTTATCGATAAGTGTCAGTGTTCTATTTGTTTGTATTCATGTATTTATCCTGAATTTATAGGTTTTCTGACCCCTGGGACTGGGAAAAGGGCCAGCCTCCCTCGAAAGCCTCCAAGGAACAAACTCAATGCTCCACTGATTTCGACAAACAGTCTCAAATGAGGTACATTTCAATATTATTGTTTTGTTATATACTAGAAGTAGGTTGACTAGTCATGTGAAGTTAGCATTCTAATGAGGAATCGTGCACTTTTTCATTGCACGTTTCTGAGTTCTGATGTGTTTACATGTTTCACGACCTTGCAATTGACTAACAGTGTATTGTTCACCTATTTGCTTTCTCTTTCCAACTTCATAGTTCCAATTTTTCCTATGTTGCCTACAGTATGGTTGACGTTTAAATTCACAATAACGAACTTTCCTTCTTGAACTCTTGAACTTCTTGAACTGGAGCTTGAACTTGAACTTCTTGAACTTGAAGTTAGGGGATTGGAACATCAGATTTTCCGAGTTGTAGTTAAAAAAAGGTATAGGAAGGAAATGACCGGAAACAATACCGGATCCTGTTGGTCCCATCTGCTGTGTTTGTAGTTTGATCTCAATGTTTTCGTTGTCATTTGCAATCTTTTTTGTGTACACAGATCAAACTACAACTCAGATTTGGTCCTAAACTACAAAAAATTGTTGTTCAGCAAAGAAACAACTGTCTCGGACCAGCCGTCTGTCAATATCACAGTGCCCCTCCCAGCCACTGGAACACCCTCGCTGTCAGTTGAACCGATTACTGACCCGGTAAGCCATATTTTTCTCTCTATCAAGTCTCTCTCTCTATTTATTTTTCTCTCTCTCTTCTCCTCTGATTCTTTATCCCTCTAGCATTCTTTCTAGGGTTGTTAAAGTCGAACTAGAAACTCGACTCGACTCGAAACTCGAAAACTCGAAATTTCGCAAAACTCGAAAACTCAAAATTTTCCAAAACTCGAAAATTCGAAATTTTGAACGCAAAAATTCGAAAATCAAAATTTCGGACTTGAAAAATGGGTATTTCGAAAATGTTCGAGTTGGGTCGAACTCGAAACTCGAAATTTCCCAAAACTCGAAAACTCGAAAAATCGAAGTTTCCCAAAACTCGAAACTCGATGAACAACCCTAATTCTTTCCCTCTTTTTTCACTCTTTTCATCTCTTTCCATCTCTGCCTATCTTTCTCTCTTGTTTTATCTTTGTCTGTCTGTATCTTTCCCACTCTCCCTATCTTTCTGGCTGTTAGAACATGTATTTTCCAGGACAACCCCTTCCCAGCAGAGCTGTTTGCTAGAAACTTCCTGGGTTTCTAAACAGAGAAGAAAGAACGTACAAGAAGAATTATCGACTATTCTCGTTTTTTTCGATAACATCTATTACAATCAATCGAAATAAAGATGTTCGCAAGTTTTAGTATATTCGTGTATGTATGCCTCAAATGTACTCCTACTTCGTCGTTTGATGCCGCTGTGTTTCGGTTTAAAGGGACCGTTTTTTTATAATTTGGATCGATTAAAAAACATGAAGTCTCAAGATACTACCTCGATAGTGTACTGATGGTCCCTTACTATTACACAAAAAAGAAAAATGGAAATCAGTCGATAACCAAGATAACCAAGCCAAACTATCTTAAAGGTTACTGTATCGCAAATCTTTTTCTCAAAATATGAATTCGGTTTTAATACACACAACTTCAATCTTAATTAAACCAAAAAGTGGCATAGATAACTAAAACACTTTCAAATATGTCAGTTTTTACGTGATTGAATTTAGGATACGTTTCACGGACGTGAAACGTATCCTAAATTTGTGCGCGTCGACATGAAAATAGGTACGTGCTGTGGCTTCCGCGTTGTGGCCGTACTCAAATTTGCTCAAAAACGACCCAAGTTGCGGACATTTCACTAATTCTGACTGTTTTGTCCATTTTTCGTTCCCATGTAACACTGATAACTCAAGTCATCAAATTAAAGAGGTACGGTCCCTTCAAAGATTCCATCTCGTCACATCACATGCGTCACAGTGAAAATGTTTGCGTGAATAATGGCTTGATATTAAGCAAATTTTGCTAACTTTCGATTGGAATGCTTTTCACGATCTACTGGAACACATGAAGAATGCTTTTTAATTTTTCGTAAAACTCAGATGATAGCGAAACGGTTTCTTTAATATGAGATCCAAGATCAAATTACAACGCTGATTTGATCAATTCCTGCCACTTGTAATGATCTGCTAAGCAATATGCCGATTGCTACTTGCGTCAGGTAGAAACGTGATTAATTTATTTTACATTCATAAATTATTTCAACTTTTTTGACATGATATAGTTGCCAAATGTTCTGAAAAAAACCGCAATTTGCAAAAGAGAAATATAAATTTTTTTTTTTTTTTTTTTTTGGATTTGGGATTCGAACCCACGCCTCCGGAGAGACTGGTGCCTAAAACCAGCGCCTTAGACCACTCGGCCATCTGACCACATACAGGGGTTGCTATAAATCGTAGCGCTCTCGGAGGCATGTTTCGCAGGGTTCCTTCACAAAAAGCAGTTTGATGAATAAATGGTAATTTTGAACAAAAATTTCCACTGATTTTTTTAATGCATTCGATTCAAACTACAAAGTACATCGTCTGTAGCTAACATGAATGTTTCTCATGGTGGTCTCTTCATGTGAAAAAGCCGCGCTTATAAACATGTTGATACTTGAAAAACCTGCGAAGTTGGAAATATTTTTCACTCTTCAAGAAGTTCCAGTTTGAATCGATCTTAATGTCTCTGGAAGCTGTGTTCAGGTTAGTTTGTGCAGTTATTGAGCTATCTCATTAGGTGCGAGTATACACTTAGGGAAATTGGAGTATTACCCCCCCCCCCACTGCGGTGAATTCCTTCCCGAACCGACTCTTTCCGAACCAAAACCGAACCGATCTTTCCCGAACTAGTTAATTCGTTCTACAACCGAACCAAATTTTGGCCAACAAAGTTGGAACCGAACCAATTCATGTAATTAATGCTGAAAGGGCTTGGTTCAGTTTCATGTCGGTTTGAGTACGCAAACGATCTGGTTCCTTACCGAACCAACTGGTTCGGGAAGAATCGGTTTGGTTTTGGTTCGGGAAGAGTCGGTTCGGAATAAATTTGCCCCCTACTGCAGTTGCCCCCCCCCCCCCCACTCGGGTTGGCGGGACAACGTCAATGTTCCCTACAGTAGTTGCACACGGTTGTAACCCTTCACACTAAGATGTTGGAATTTCCAGTTGAATGTTTACTTAAATTGTTCACAATTTTCTTGTTGCGACTCTGGAATTTCGCTCTTAATTATTTAACTTACAAAATAGTGACATTCTTCCAACATTCGGTTTCATCCAAGGCAACGTTTCAGAAGTTTGCTTGGGATTATTTTACTTTCGCCCCCACTTTTTTTCGGTTTAGCCGAAATAAGTCCTGCGTTATCCATAATAAAGGATGAAAGTTACATGGCTCCGTTTCAAGCTCATCTCAAGGATCCTTGTATTAATGAAGCCACAGCAAATATCAAAGGTCAAAGGTCAAAGATTAGTTGTGGTGGCCTTCAACTCAATCTAAATGTTGTATTTCCAGTCATGTCGATTCGCGAAAGACTGATTTCATAGCCCGTCTCCGAGAGGCCGTTTCCATCCAAAGTGTCTCGTCCGACCCGAAAAGAAGGCCAGATGTCGTCAAAATGGTCGAATGGACCAAAGTGGTATGGGAATGAATTTGAGTCAAACCAAAATCCAAACGGACCAAAATATGAAAATGAAAAATGGAAAAACTGGATCATTTTGAACAAAAAGTGGTCTAAAATGGTAGTGAAACGGTTCTTAAAATCTTAATCGTTCTTCAGTTCTGCCTGTAGAAAATAGTGAAGAAACCTTGAATGGCAGAAAGTCACGGAAAAGGTGTTGCATTGGTCTGTTGTTTTTGTAGTTTGGTCTCGCTGCGTATAAGTAGTCATTGAAGCTCTGCTGCTGTGTGCGTAGACCAATAACCAACTTTCAATTATTAGTTTGAATAGAGCTGACTTCGACAACGCTGCATGTTGTAGGGAATGCAACTTATCTGGTTACATTTGGACATAATTGTTTATACTTTCCCATGGAACTATTTGCATTATTCCAGCATTTCGAAAAACTGGGAGCTAACTGCGAGCTAGTCCAATTGAATGTGGAGGGCCACAATGATCCTCCTCTCCCACCCGTTTTATTCGGGACTCTTGGCAACGATCCAAAAAAGGAGACGGTTCTCATCTATGGGCATCTGGATGTACAACCCGCTAAGAAGGTGAGCTCATGGCGCAGGCGGTTAGAAAACAGCCAGGGATCTGAGAGTCGATGGTTCGATCCCGCTCCATGTATCTATCCTAATTAGGATCATTGCATCCGAATGGTGATTTTCTGATAATTCATTCAAATTTGATGAAAATAATGAAATATTCCAAATCACGTTTGAAATTCCACCCCATTCTTGAACATACTGTTCTATTGTCGGAGGGTTTCTAGATAGTACAACTGTGATGTTGACTGTACGAATTTATTACTCAAGTCAAGCGTGTGATTAAAAAAAAAGACATACTTGGAAATTGATAACCTCAAAAATAAGTTAATGTGTACGTAGCTTCTGAGTTCGTCGATATGTGAATACTTCTTATTTCAGAGCGATGGCTGGGACTCGGAGCCGTTTGAACTGACTGATGTCGATGGGAAACTGTTCGGCAGAGGATCCAGTGATGACAAGGTGATTTTGGGGTCTAATCTTTATTGTAGTTTGTAGTTCAATATACGTCCTAATTCACGTACAAAAGCATTGGGACCACATTAGAAACTCAATGAGCTTGAACAACATTCGGAAAGATAAGTTTCAAGATGCTGCAACATGAGTATCTGAGTGTTAGAAAAAAGTTAACCAGGACTGAAAAGGTACTGCTAGTCCGACGCTTGAGTATATTCTTGTTCTTCTGTGTAGAGTTGATACTGATAAGTCAATGACACTATTCGAGTCTATTCTAGGGTCCGGTGGTTGGATGGATCAATGCCATTGAGAGTATGCAGGCATGTTCGATGGAGATGCCCGTCAATGTCAAGGTAAGACCCTAATTTCACGTAGATTCCACGTAAAATGTTGGTTTTCATTGAAAATGTTGCCGTATTAGTAGTGGAACATTGCTGAACTGATCATTATCGCCCAAACTCTAGGAAGTACTTTATATATCATAGTTTTCGCTGTGTGACATTTACCAAACTACCAAACTACCCGGAACACTTTGAAAAACACTTTAACTGTTTTTGAAATGGCCAACACAAAACGTCGAAAATGTATTATTCAAAATAGTAGAGACAAACTTTTTATCGCAAGTTGTGTTTATATGAATTTACAAACTTTTCTCAGTTCGTGCTGGAGGGAATGGAAGAAAGTGGTTCAGTTGGTTTGGAAGAACTTCTCACGAAAAGAAAGGAATTCCTTTCCAACGTGCAATACGTGTGCATTTCCGACAACTATTGGCTGGGCACCAAGAAACCCTGTTTGACCTACGGAACGAGGTATGTTTTCAATACTTTCCTGTTTTTTTTTCTGGTTATTTTTTCTAGTTTATTAATAACTGATAAACCACATTTTTTGAAAATCCATCAAACTGGGTACTGTTTTTGAGAATGGTGACACTAAGCATTGCTGAGAAATGTGTTCAAACTGAGCTTTGAATTGAAATTTTTTGCTGTAATTGTCGTGTATTGTTGCACTTATTCGTGCACGTGGTCCAAAACTTTGCGAGGTTCCATACAAACTATCTCGCAGTAATAATAGTTTTTTTTCGAGATCTTGCGAACCAAGATGGTGGAAGTAGACCGTTAGGGTCGTTCTAGGTTGATCTCTACACAAAAAAATTGATCTGATTTGAACTAGATCAAACTACAAAATCAACATGATAGAATAGAGCATACTATATCGTAAAGGCTCGCAAACGTTTGATAGATATCGCGTTTCCCAGATGTATCTGTTATTTTCTGCTGGCAGTAACAAACAAAATTGAATCTTTTTCAAAAATAAGAATAGTTGATATTGATTGTTCCAGAGGTATCTGTTACTTCCTCGTCGAGGTGTCTCGTCCCACCGCCGATCTTCATTCCGGTATTCACGGGGGAGTTGTCCACGAGCCGATGACCGACCTTCTTTGGCTGCTGGGTCAATTGAATGACATCGAGGGCAATCCCAATATCCCCGGGTTGGAGGAGATGACCCGACCTTTGACCTCCGAGGAGAGACAACTCTATGAGAATATAGACTTTGACGTCAATCAGTACATGTGGGTTGTCGGTTCATTTAGTTACATGCAAACATGTGGGATACATAATACAAACAAAATCAATAAAAATTGAACAAAATTTGAAGAATGCCCACACAAGAAATTGAATAAGCATTGTAAGAAAACACCACACCATAGGATAGGCGAACTGTTAAGATTTAAAACTCCAATAGGTTTATGTATATTGAAGCTAGTCACGATTAGCGACATAGTAGTTTTCCGAAAATTGTTTTTGAGAGCCGCTAGAGAGCTCGAAGGAGTTTTGTTTTCTGCAGGTATCTTTGTATTTGAGAAGTTTATGTTAGGCTCTCTGATCAGACTACAACTAAAATCGGGTCCAATTTGATAAATCAGTGTTCAGTGAGTCAACCGGAGCCGCTCTTCGCTACTCGAACAAAGTGGATATTCTGATGCACCGCGCGAGATACGCGTCTCTCTCTGTACACGGAATAGAGGGAGCATTCAGTGACAACGGGGCTAAGACGGTGAGAGCAAAGATCAAACTACCGACTACAGTTGCTGAGAAGCACATTATCTAATTGATGTTTGAATGTTTCATGTTCCATGTTTCACTCTTCAATCTTCAAAAATCAATCAATCAAAGTTTCAATCTAATGTTTCATTCATCTCGTTCCTTTAAGTTAAACGGAGACGCAAACCTAACAAGTTGAACATGTCTGTTTTCGTAGTTCACCAAGTGAAAAAACATTTTTATATACGTTGGACTATAAAATCACTTCCATTGTATGATTTCGCAGTGGAATATTCTCGTTGATAGATAGATATGAGAAAAACACCCATTAAAACAGAAAATAGGTGAAAATACATTCATGTTTTCAGGTGATTCCGTCAAAAATAACCGGGAAGTTCAGTATCCGTATCGTTCCGGACATGAAGCCGGAAGCCGTGAACCAACTGGTGGAGAAACACTTGAACAAGATTTGGAAGGAAAAGCGATCGCCCAACATATTGAAGTGCGTCTGATCAAGTGTTGTTCAAGGTGTTCTTCTGTAGTGTGATCTGGCAACACGGAGAAATTCGCATTTGCATATGACTTAAAGGGACCGTTCCGCTTTAATTTGGAGGTTTGAGCTGATCAGTCGATACTGTAAACATTAAAAAACCACAGTCATTGATCTAGGTGTCAAATTCCTGTCTTGCTCCGTGTTCTCAAAAATGCGGCGCGACCACGTGCACGTACATACACCGCCGAGTTCACCTACGTACAAAATTTTCAAAATGTCTCTAAAAATACAACACCATATTCAAAACATGGCCAGAGTTACCGCAATCAGAGCTGTGGAGGAAGATTTGTAGATATCATGAAAACAACAAGGCAGTGAAAGATTAAGGATTGCTGCATTATTGGTAGGTGACGATTAAACTAAACGAATTAAGCTAGAACTTATAACTCAAGTTAAAAAAATTTCATGGAGTTCAATATGTCACTATGGACAATTTATATAAATATACTGTTTTTGTGGAAACTTGGAGAAATTCCGTTCATTCAGTTCTCCATAGGAGACAGCCGCTCAATGTGTTAAAGCTAAATCGACCCGCTCGCGTTACAGTAACCCAAATCTTGTTGGCTTTCATTTTGCTCCAGTGTTTTTTTGCATTTTCTGTGTTTCACGTGTCAAACTTCAATCTCAAAACAGAATAAATGACTTTCGTTTTTCAAAAATTACTCACATTGTACATTATAGATGTACGGCCCCTTTAACTAGCTCACCCTACAAACACATTGCGTTTACTGGTGGTAAAAGAATACACAATTAGAATGGGGGAGACTCATCAGAGTTTGTGCAGAAGTTCAAATTTTCCAAGTTTACTAACCCGTCACAAAATTCGAACCTTTGTTTGTAGTTTGAGTCTTTCTCGGCTTGATAAAATAATCAATTTCTATTAGGATATTTTTCCAGAGTCGGCGGTGTGCATTCCGGAAAAACGTGGCTGACTGACCCGAAGGGACCGAACTTCCGGGCAGCCCATGCTGCCATCAAGAGAGGTAGGGAACAGAGAGAGAGAGAGAGAGAGAGAGAGAGAGAGAGAGAGAGAGAGAGAGGGAGAGGGAGAGAGAGGGGAGAGAGAGCGAGAGAGGAAAAGAGGAAGAGGGGGAGGAAGATCACATGATTTCAGAATTTTTTTCCAGTCTATGGAATGGACCCTGACTATACCAGAGAAGGAGGTTCGATTCCCATCACAATCACTCTCGAGGTATCGCGGGTCATTTTTTCAAATGAGTGTATGGGAGTATGGGTTATCACGAAAGTTTCCTTTTTTTGTGAACAAGTTGTGACCTGTGGTTTTTATACTTAAAACTAATTTTCCAGTACTATAACTTTGCTCTATTGATTGTTTCTATAATGTTCGCACCAGACAAACTTGATCTCACACTTCGTCTTACTATTTGCTGCAAAACTGAAGATGTATCTACTTTCAAGGACGATACCCTATAAAACACACGTATTGATTTTTCTAGGAACGGACGGGTGTTTGCTACTCCCTATTAGACTATTTACTTCAAAACTACAATAATTAAACTGTTTTGAAATAAGATTCAATATAAAACATACGTATCGATTATTCCAGGAACTGACGGGCGTTTCCACCCTGCTCCTTCCAATCGGCGCCTCAGATGACAACCCGCACGCACAGAATGAGAAAATCGATACCAGAAACTACATTGAGGGCACCAAGTTATTGGCAGCCTATCTGGTGGAATTGGGCAAACTACAGTAGGACACGCGACGCCCAATCGATATTCTGTTTCACGCGAATGTTTGGTAGATTTCATGCAAATAAACAGTATTGGTTAGAATAGATTACAAACACAAAACATTGGGCTATAGACAACAACACAGGTTTTGGAAGAAGTACTACTCAATTTGTAGCCAAATCCATCACTTTTCTCCATCAGACATAGGAGAAAATTTTCATTCACAATGTTGCCATGCCAAACTGAAAGTCACCGGATTGATTACTTATTACGAAATGCGAGGCGAGTTGATGATTCGTTCACGCTTCACGGACGAGAGAATGTGTAGATCAGAGACACGCAGGAGCGCAGAGTGATGTACAGAGCTCGCCAAAATGATATAGCTCCATCTCGGTTTGATAGTCTCATTACTATAGGGATTCAATGCGTAACGATAGCAGGAGCCGCGAAATACTCTCAACACTCAATTCTTTTATTAAAGCAGGACGATTCTGTGGACCAATCCCGTGTCATCGGTCTTTTAAACTGCAATGGAGAAATGTATTGCAGTTTAAAGGACTGAAGCGTTGCAAATGGACCACATAATTGTTCTTCTTTAAACTGTAAAATTGATAGGGGAAAATCTCACACACTCTTAATCACCAAATACTCTTAAAAAATTACCAAATACTTCTGAAAAATGGAAAACCGTTCCAAATTTCCTGAAATCAAGAACACCTGGCTCCAGGAAACAGATTTCTCTAACAGGTCTGTTCCTGAGAAGTTTTCATAAAAATTTTACGTCGATTCAGTTTTCACACGTTCCCCAAAGTGCGTTTTTGCGATGAAAACTGTTCATTTCTACTAATGTCGGCGCTTAGGACGGTTTACAATACACTTCATCTATCTGCGAGTGTCAGTTTCTTCCATAAATTTCTTGGTATTTTCCTTTCCCTTCACCTGTTTCTGATTATTGCCATCAGTGACATATGTAATCGGAGTTGTAGTCTGAAGTTGAAGTAAAGCTTATTTCCAGCCTTTTTACACTAAAATTTGTCTTTGAACCATAAAACCGACCTAGCTAGTTGACTTTTTTTTTGTTTAATCATTGATGTTTTCAGATTATATCACTGTTAAACCTAGCAATCATCCTAATTAAACATGAAAATATCGATCAAATAATGGTGAGTCAATTAAATCGAAGTTCTATGTTTTCTCTCAATGATAGTCTAGACTAGTATGAGGGTCAGCGGTATAACTCGAAACGTAACTAATAATGTAACTTTTATAGATAGTATATAGTAATGTGTGTTCATTTGTTCATTTGTGTGATAACTTCTAGTTAGCTTTGTTTTAGTTGACCTATTTCTGTTACAACAATCTATTTCCTACTTTAGGATACCGCGAGTAGGAGCAAGTTGTTATGGTATCTCCAGCAATGTAATCTGATTACAGAAGGAACTGTGAAAAATTTCTCACCATTCGAAAAACCTAAAATCTGTTTTCAACAATTATTTGCAGTACATGATGAGTCTGATCACGGCTACATCGGCCATGCTGGTGTGTCTCGGAATTTGTGTTTTGTTTTTCGTCAGTGGCAGGGCCAGTCCGAAATTGGTCAGCTTTTTCACACTTTTGTCCCCGTGAACCGATAATATCAGTGTTGTTTCTTTACAGAAATGGATTTGAAATTGCAATATAGTTTGTGTTTTCTGATATAGAGTGTGTTACAGGTTTTGTTAAGTTTCAGAAACCGAGAAGGATGAACTCATTGATTCATGTATCCTCTACCAACTATTGCAAGAAAAACATAAAATCATCTCTGAAAGAAAGTTTTTGTCAGTGAATTGTTTCGCAGAAACTTTTTGAATTGATTAAAAATTATAGGAATCTCCATGCAACAAATGAACATAATTTTAACATTTACAATTATGGGTTTTCCAGGCGCTCAACCTCTCTATTGTCCACCTCTTTCTATCTGCTGTTTCTGTTATTTTACTCGGAATAAGTTTGGGAGAAGAATTTCCAGAGGGGAAAAATCTGGCTGTTTTCATGTCATCTGTGGTTTGTGCACTTGGGAAAATTGAAGTATCGCCCCCCCCCCCCACTTCAGTTCAGTCCCCCCCCCCCCGTAGCACTTCAACCCCCTACCCAAGCTAAAACCTGAAAATCTAGGAGAGGGGGGGGGTCAAAATTCAACTTCGACATTTACTATTTACCCCCCACTTGGGTCGGCGGGGGGTAGAACTTCAATGGTGGGGGGTCAAACTTCAACGAGTGGGGGGCTGAACTTCAATACCGGAAATGTTTACTTCTTACCCCCCACCCTCAAACTTTTGTATTGCAGGTGATAAATTGAATTATAACCCCCCCGGTGGGGGGGGTCAAACTACAATTCCCCAAACGCAATACAAATTCAGAAAGGTGGGGGGTAAAAAGTTAATGTTCCCGTGCACTTTTTTAAAATCCTAAATGATAGTAACGAGAAGAGCTCGAATGCAAATTAGATTATATTTTATTGAACTCAACGCCAAAACAAGCGGCAAGACTTTTCTCCTTTCCTTTCCAGAATGCTGCTTTCATGTGAAACACACCCTCATACCGTACAATGAATAGCACGTTCCGTTGTTTTATTTTGTTCAACTTGGTTTGGGTTACATTACTTCCACTACAATGAAGGTTTCAGGTTCTTTGTGGATTAGCAGCTTCGATTCTGTTGATCGCACATCGTTACATTGTGAGACAGAAACGACTGAAATCGGACGAAGGTACGGAAATTAACTTTTGGAAATCCTGTTTCTATTGAACACTTGTGCTCAACAAGGCAAAGCCAAGTTCATATAGATTTCGCTTCAAAACCCCGGTCGAAGATTCAGTTGAACTTCACATTGTGCTCAAGAGTTTTATTTGTGTTTAACTCTCAGAATACATACTCATATTATTATTAAACATAACATTGACGAACACCAGAAACCAAGGAATGTCATGGAGCTGGTGTATTGAAACACAGTCAACTTTTTATAATCATAAAATCGTTTCTCTCCCATTCTCCCCAATTTCAGGCACCACCACAACAGAAACCGAGGAGCGGGGAGGCGGAGGGGGGATAACCCTGACAACCCGGTCCCGGACCCCCTCCAACTTCATGAGCACCACCAGTCCCACTACAGGGAGATCTAGGGCCACCACCCCGTCACCTGGCACGAGTCAGTGTATATATGTTTTTACATATAGAACTGACAATTACATATTGAACCACTTCCTTACCTGTCGAGAGTTGGTTATCTATATTTACACAATAAGTTTTCAAAATATTTTATCATTTGAATATTGAACCATTTTGGCACTACATCATTTCGTTTATATAGAAGCACTCGCTCTCTTGTGAAGAGTTAGTACTCAATCAATTGCCTAGTGTAATATTCTAATAAACATTATTGAAAATTGCTGGGACAGTAAAAACTGATCCCAAATTGGTATTCTAGGTTCTTTCTCTCTTCTCAAAAGTCTATCTATTCTCAATTATAGCCCACTACTTTAAAAAGAGTGGGGAGGAGGCGATAGTATAATGGTACTCAGTTACCTCATTCTCTTCAGAATGTCCCAAAATCCGTCGTTCTCTGCCGAAAGTCCCAGTTTCGAGTGACATGGACGATATTGGCCAACTACACAAACACGTTCCGATGGAAGACGGTTACGAGGAGTTCAATCCCGAGCAGGCTCCGGTCAGAATCAGTCCCGAATGCGGGCATCGGAAATATGATACTCACATGATGAATGAGGGACGATTAAGCTACAGCGTATAACTCAAGTTAGAACATCACCGTGAAGTTCAAAGTGTAACGATAGAGTTTATATAAACAAACTGTGCAAATTCGAAGAAAATCCATTGATACAGTTTTCGATAGAGGACAGCCGCTGAATGTATTTAACTCAATTGTCACTCACTAATATGATTACTCAGCGTGAACAACATACTTAACGATTGTTGTTCACAAAAATTATGTATCTAGAACTCAATTGATAATCATTTCAATTTTTTCAGGCAAGAAAAGCCCAGAGCAACGAGAGAGTGAAAAGCAAGACGGGAAAAGCGAAAAGGACGTGGGTTATATTATATATCTGTACTGTTGCTGACTACACTTATAACAAAACTGTGAGCTTAATGAAGGACTATTTCACGATATTATTAGTATCATTAAAAAGTAAAGTGAGACTTCTTAATTAACATTAAAAACGGCATAGTTTAGCAAGTTAAATACACTGAATACCTTGATTTCTTGCCACAAAAATATTATTTTGAACAAAATATGCTTATTTTCAGTCGAAGGCACGACCCTGGCAGTGATTCTTCAGAATACGAAAAGGTGGAAACTGAGGAGATCGGAGAAGTTCGCGACTTTTCCAGAAGAAGTTCAAAAACGTGCGGAACATTTTGTTGGAAGTTGCAAGTAGATTCACCAGTTGTACCTAAACAATTCGTTTCACTGCCAGCTGCAATGCGGGCAACTTGAATTCTAAATTAACTATGTTTCAGTTTGGTAATGAGAAAACTGAAACTGAGAAACGATTGATCTCAAAGACACCGGGAATTTCCATTGAACTTTTATTGTTTTTTTTTCTGGAGTACGTAGGGATATCCCGAACTGGACCTTCCAGCCTGCGTCTCTCGTACTCCACATTCTCTCGCAGTACTTGATTGCGGTGTACGGTGTAAAACAATAATAGTGTGTCGTGACCAACTTTTGGGATATTTTAACATAGCGCCTTTGATTGGTTTACCTTGAACATCCAGGTCCAGGACCGGCACATGTCTCTTGTCCGATACTCATCGACTTTCGGACACCCAACCATTGAGTGACGACGGATGCAAACCCAACAAAAGAAACAGCAAAGAGACGGTTGGTTTTGTTATCTTGGTTGTTCTTTTGTTCATCTGACTTTTCGAGTTTTGAGCAGGGTAGAATATGGTATTCACGATCTGTCGTTGTGGTCCAAAATAGATAGAAGAACTGGTACACTTTCTTGTAATACCTTTTTGTAGTATCAAATAATCTATCTGTTGATTTCAAGAAGCTATTTCCGCTATATATGTTGCAGTTTTAATTGAGAAACATCTGGTATGAACTCGCTATTGAATATTCAATAAAGGTGCTATCTAATATTCTACAAACAAACACATATTGTTATAAAGTGCATCAATCGATTTATCTAATTTTCATTTTATTAATTCCATCCAGTTTCAGCTAGGAAAGACGAAGAGCCATGTTTACGTAAATCATCACAAAAACACGGCTCACGGGAGAAAACGCAGGGAACATCATCCTCATGTTGGTCTACAAACTTTTCGTGAAAATTTTATAGAAAATTTTCTTTTCAACCTCTTAATTTACCTATTTGGAGTGCCACACATTATGTGGAAACTCTGAAACCCCTTGGTAATAAAAGTGATTTCGCTAATAACCGATTGTATGGTTATGTGAAGTACTGTGTTCCAACACTAAACTATAACAATGCTCTGAATATGTTTTCATATATTTCTGTAGATAGTTCAGGCCCAGACAATACGTGTTGAATAGTTTTGCTGTGTTTTTAGTCTGCTGCCGCTGCGTGGAAATCTTGAGTCCACTCCAAATTATGGCATGCATCAGACTACAAACTACAGAACTGAAAGAACCATTTTCCAGGATGATTATCCCTCCGCCCGTCCGATAGTTTCCACTGATTTCGTTGGTCTGAAACCGGCCGCCCGAAAATCGAAAGAAAAGGAAGAAGCACAGAAAACAGCAATGATGTTTTAGATGTAATAAAGTTGAAACCGATATTTGATTTTTGTGTTTGGTTCCTTGGTCAGTTCTTGGTTGCCTTTATGGGGAAGCAAGCTCAGAAATATGAAAGTTTAGCGCATTTCTATACAAGTGTCGGACGCTGCGCAGATTAGTTTTTGTTCAGAGGTCTGCAGACATTCCAAAACAGTTTATTACCATTTTCTTCAAAATACGTCGACCATTTTCCTAGATATTTGCATGAATCACTGAAGGGCAACACGTCTACAAGACACTGAGTTCACGTTCCAAGTAAAATTAGTTGAGAGGAGTTAGAGGGCCCAACGTCTCGCAAAAATGGCTTCCGTGCGGGGCGGCGGCGGCGGCGGCGGCGACAAAAGTGTCCGCCTCCTCAAATCTCGGCTTAGTTTCGCTCAAAATTAACTTATTCCGAAAATTCTCACATTGCTGAAAAGATATAAAAAAGTTGAGGTAAACGAATTTTTCAGGTATGTCTGAAATTTGAATATTACGTGTGAGAAAGCCAAGAATGGTCTCGCGAAAAATCATGGATAGACCGGTTTCGTGAAAATAAAAATGAAAGAAGAGTTTAACGTGTAGTAGAAAGACGTTTTCCAATGAAGACCTTATGACAGGCGGGTACAGCTTGGTTTTCACTCCTATTCACATGTCTGAATGGAGACTTGGATAAAAGCTCTATTCACGCACGGCGAACGAAGGTTCGATTCCTGCCTGGAGCACAAAAGTTGCTCTCAATTGAACGAAGTTATAACTACGCCAATCGTTCTGAAATACGGCGCTGTTAAAAACTCCAATAGAACCTCACTCCTCGTTTAGCTCATTGTTCATAAAATATCATTTTAATTTAAACTGACCGTTATTTCGTAACTATAGAAAAAGAGTTCAATTAGTATAAAAACGGATGTGAAGAAAGTTAAGATTAGTTTTGGATGAAAAGTGTGCAAGAAATATGAAAGAAGTCGATAAAAATTATTTGAGGAAGAGGCTAATCTCGCTTTTGTTGAGAAAAAAAACAGAGTGTGAGCTAGATCATTGTGAGTCGCAGTCAGAAGTTTTCTTTTAGGTAACAAAAAATTCGGTATTCATTTATTTCTGAAACTTTAAACCGAGCTAGATTTGCCTTTTCCTCAAATAATTTTTATTGAACTTCTTTCATATTTCTTGCACACTTTTCATCCAAAACTAATCTTAACTTTCTTTACATCCGTGTTTATACTAATTCTTCTATTCTTTATCTCCCTAACCTCTCTTAGTTCATTGTTCGCTTCCAACACAAAACAAAACATATCGCATCATTAACTTCAACTTTGAGTCGCATATATATTTCACAACTTTCAGTGGAGTATGCTTTGAATTGATTTTCTTCAGAGGAGCTATAGTGGGTGCCAAATGTATAAATTTCTGTCTCTCGCCGGAATCGAACCTGCGAGCAAAATATTTGTAGCAGGGCGCTAACCACTGTGCTATTAGAGAACATAACCGAAAAGCTTTGGAATCGAAGACATGTGTCCGTACACAGCGGAAAGTGAGATATACAGTACCCTCCCGTCTTTCCGTTGGCGACGACTATAGAACAGTTTAAATCAAAAATTTGGGCCGAACCGGGATTCGAACCCGGGACCTCTCGCACCCAAAGCGAGAATCATACCCCTAGACCATCCGGCCATGTTATGATAGCGCTTAGCATCGGACACCCGAGCGGAACTCCAGTTTCTGTCTGCATTCAGTGCACAGTAAAACTGAAAAGACTAAACAATCAACTACTATGTATAAATTGCTGCGATGAAAGGTATGTAGATAAATAGGCTTATGATTGAAAGCCCAAAAAGGACAAGGAATATCGACTTTCATCTTCTCGCACTAGATACGAGATAAATATTTCGGAACAAATGAGTGGTGGCGAATTGGGACGAAACAGCGAGAACTACAAACAACTGCTGGTTAGGACAACTTTTAATCACTTTGAGAGAGATCCTAATCCATTGAAGAAGGACGATTATGTGGACCAATCCCGTGTCAACGGTCCTTTACACTGCAATTGAAAAATGTATTGCAGTTTAAAGGACTGAAGCGTTGCGATTGGACCACATAATCGTCCTTCTTTAACCATTCTAAAATGTCTTGTTTCTTTTCACAATACTTGCCATTTGTGTTCGAAATGTTTTTCCGGTCAAAAAAGGAGTTTATTCTACTTTTTTTTGCTTGATTCGAGACAAGCTGTCACGAACGTTTTATTGGCATACGGTCCGCGACAGCCGGGCGTCGTTTCACCGCGCAAACTTGCGTATTTTTCAGCAAAAAGTAAAAATCCGATCCGCCACTCAGAAACATTGGCGCCAATTAGCAGGAGTTAGCGCTAATTGGCAGAGATACCGTAATCCAAAAATTCAATTTTAAAGGAAGAGGCTGCTGAAAACTTCTTAATAACTAAAGAAAAGCAGTGATACGACTGAAACAGTACACAATGAGGTTTCTCAGAGTGAAGTTTCAGGAAAAAATCCTTTTTTTTTCAAAATATTAATAGCGTAGAAAACAGGTTTTGTCTCTTACGTGTTCATGGGATGAAAATACTATTTCCATCTGATGACGATATGTAAATAAATCTTCCCATGGAGGTCGACTATAAACAAACCATACCGAGGTAAAGTTATACCGACCCCCACCGACAGCAAACCATACCGAGGGGGTGAAACCCTACCGACCTCCTTAATCAACACCGAATATGCATTCACCTGTTCTTCTCAACAGTTTTTTGTTCGGAATATGGTGAATGCGAGACAGTCACGGTGAAAAACACATGTCAGTAGTGAGTACTCTGTAGGTAGGTATGTATTCACCCTTTCGGTATGGTTTGCTTTAGGTAGGAAATTGGTTTGGTTTCACCTCGTATGGTTTATACCCCAACCATTGACTTTAAAATGTCGTATATGGACATTTGTGTACATTTTTTAATGTTTGTCGCCTTGAAAAGCTGATTTTCGGCTAGGTGACGTCGCACGAAAAATGCGAAATTGGCAGAAGTTGGCAGCCTAACGTAAAAATTGGCATGCCAATTGGCAGGAATCTGTCTGAGCAATTTTTTTCAGTTTTTATAAGTTTTTTGTTATCGTGTAACGGTTTCAATTACATTTTTTGTTGTTTCATTAGTTAGAATATTTTAGGAAATGGCCTCTACCAGTGGACCTGTCGTGGAAAAGAGCGAACAGCCGCAGTCTTCGGTCTCAAATGCAGTCAATGATGCTTTGGTCAGTTTTCACGTCTAATTGTTTGAATGTTCTAGGCTTTTATGATGGTGAACCATATAAAAGTTGTAAAAATGTACTTATACACAAATTTATCTAGGCGTAGCGTTTTAGAGGTTCTCATGAGCCCAAATCAAAACTTCTAATGAAATATTTTGCTTCAATGTGAATGTCAGGACAGGACGGCCAGATAAATGCAATTCAATGTTGAATATCCAACTATATTCAAGGAAATTTGCGAATTAATACATTTTTAATAGGAACAACGAATATATCTTTTACAGTTTAGTCGAACTGTCCTCGAACGTCACTAAAAGTACGGTTCGACAATTCGACAGAAAAGAGTCCGTTTTTTTTTAGATTCAATCACCCATTTGACGATTCTGCATCTAAAATAGACGAATTCCCTTATTTCCGCTCAAAAAATAGCCCGTTTCTTCTTGGTGTATGGTCAGATTTGTGGTATTTCAGTCGGAAGACCCGGAGTCCTCAAATTCTTCGCCTTCTCCATCTAAAATGGCACGGGGCGCACCCTCTCCTGCGGTTAGTTTTCAGTTGTTTTCGTTGTGCCACAGTTGTTCACCTGTCCTTCAAGTTCAACTTCAAGCTCAAAGTAATTCAAATTTATTTTTATCATATTGATTTTCATGAGATCCTAATCGGGCGAGAGAAAATAGGTGAATATCACCGAATTAAAGGTCTTAAGTGTTTTGCGTCAGCGACTGTACTCAAACGTGTCCCATTTTATGACTGAAATCTAGCACGCACAAACACACAGTTTGGAACGAATTTGCTTAAATCAGCATCAGATTCAATAATATGCGAGTTTTTCAAAAAAGATATTTGTTGTACGGTGTTAGAACTTGTAATCATTTTATGTATGTCCTATTAAATCCTGAATCGTACATGTAAATCGTGCAAATATTCTGATGTTTTTGATTTGTTCCAGAAGGGAGTGAAACGAACAATCCGAACGCGCGCTCGAAAGGATCGATTTGAGTCGGAAGAAAATGAGGAAAATGATGAAGAAGAGGAGGAAGAGAGAGAAAAAGAGGAAGAGGAACAGACGAAGAAGAAGAAATGTTAGTTGCAAGTTGGCTTTATTTTTGTATTGAGTTAGAATTCACCTGTGCTCAAATTCAAATACGGGCTCTATTTAGTTCAATTTCGAGGAAATGGGCAAAGCTGGCTAGTTTTGATGTAAAGTTGTGGAATTGGACTCAGGAACACAGAACAAGACACATCAGCTGCGACTATTCTAAAAAACGAATACCGTTTTCAGATTCACATTCACACACGAAAAAATTTATGGCTTTGCATCAATGTAGGCAATTTTCTCAATATAGCTGAAGAGGGTTCCGATTATTTTCATTTTTCCTGTCTTTTTGGATAGTTTTTTTGGAATATGAACGCATTTTCTTTCAGCATCAGCCGCCGCCAACAACAGCTCTTCTGGCGACGCCAGAATTCATGTGGGAGGCAAATTTCAGGTAATTTGTTTTGATTTTGGATCGATTGGTCCTGATTATCGATTGAACAAAACACGAGGTGCTATGATTTTTTATCTGCACTGGTTCAGTAATATAAACCGACAGTATAGACGGGACAGGGGGCTTATGTTGGTTTGGTTCAAAAAAAGGTTATATCAGTTTGTTTGGTTGGTTTGTTTTTGGTTTCCTACATCTCATGTTCAGCGAATAACGCTACGCTAGTCTAAGCGGACAAACTCCTTTTTTCGTTGATGCGAGATTTTAGTTCACGCATAGCTAATTTGAGTCGTTTAGTTGAAGTCTTGAAGACGAGATGTTACTGTTTTCGTTTTCAGGCGACAATTCCTGCCGAATTGAATGATTTGGAGCGATGGAAAGAGAGTGAAGAAAAGGAGAAAGAATATGTAAGTGCGGTATTATATTTATAGTTTTGTATTCCAATTTGACGATCTACTTGTGACGTAAAATGTTCGTATTTATGAAACTATTGTTTCATGTTCTAGTATGTACCATTAAAAGAAATGAGTGAATAGTCTGCAAGAACGAGTCTATTTTCGATTGAAAATAGTCAAACGGTGATATGTCCCATTAAAAGTAGGCAATTCACTAGTTTCGAATCTTTCCGGCGTTGTGGACATTACAGTTTTCCATATATACATTATTATAGAGAGCGTGTAATAGTTTTATCACTTTTGTATTTTTATATTTATTGATTGTTGCAGTGTTTCTGGAAATGTGCCCCTAATGTGGACGAGGCAGAATTGAATTCGTATTTGGAAGAAGCGGCTGTCTACCATCTCACTATCGATAAGGTAGATCAAATTTTCTGTTTTTTCGTATTTCGTATTTTATATGATTGAAATAGTGTTAGTGAGTCAGGGTATTCGTTTTCAACACTCATTTTATACTTTTATACTAGCTATGACCACACTTTTTTGAGGTTGGTTGTTGGCATATAGTTTGTAGTTTGACGGTTGTGATCCCAATTAGTAGCTGGTTGGATCCGTTCGAATCCGACAAGCTTGTAATCCAAATTGGTCAACTGGACAATTTATATGTGTCAGTACTTATTATCTTTATTTGTACTTCCAGATATAAATGAAATACATTATTCTAAATCTAATAAATTCTTTATTTCCAGGCCCTGTTTATCCTGCAATCGTGTTGTTTCGACTTCAACGTGGCCATTCGAATGATGAAGAAACAGACCTCAGTGGGGGAGGATTGGAACGAAGATGACGTCATTCTATTCAAACAGGCATTCCAACTGTTCGGGAAGAACTTCAGCAAGATCAGACAGGCGGTTAGTTGTATTATTGATTTGTCTACATATAAAGAAGATACGGCAAGTGGCTGGTTTGTGGTTAGCGTACCGAGAAACGGGAATGTTTCGACTTTGTATACTCAATCCATGCAATTTGTAACGAATGAAACACATCATAATTGTTGAGCACGAACTTCAGCAAGATTAGGCAGGCGGTTCCTACTCCTCAAACTACACAACTACAGTGAGGGTTTACAAAGAATCAGTGACAACGGGTTACTTTCGGTCAAAATCGGGATAATTTGACTCTTTTGATGACATCAATTTGCTCGAATTAATGAGAAACACGGGTTTCTTCTGTTTGTTAGTCACATAGGTGCGATACCCAAGTTACCTGACTGGGTGATTCTTAACTTTTCTTTGGTTAGTTGGACACATAATTTTTTAAATAATCCTGGGTTTATTGGGTTATTACCTAGCGGGGACCTAAACGTTTTAGATCTTTCGGTGGAGGGGATGTTTAACTGTTCAAACTCTCAAACATGCACTATCCCACTATGTTTAGTCACACCTTGCAGGCTCACGGTTGTTTTCTAAAATTCTTCAATTGAGGCATCATATATATTTATTTGGATTTTATTGTGTGTTTATTCGGTTGTGTTTTCCAGTTGCCGCACCGCCCCCTCTCGAGCATCATCCAGCACTATTATTCGGTCAAGAAACAGTGGAAACAACGCAGTTTCATCCAGGAAAAACAGGCGGAAAACACGGAGGAAACGTCGGACGACGAGTACGTCATTTGCAGCGGTCGTTGGGCGAAATGTATATCAATCTTGACCGAATAGTAAGGGAAAAATCGAAAACGGGCGTTTTTTCTGCGAAAAGAAACTAAATTTCATATTTTCTGACAAAAACCTATGAGGTTTGAGGTATCTGAATTGAGAAAAGGTTGTGTCGGCCATGAAGAATAACGGGTGAACAATTTCGCCTCAGCGATCTATTTTTGAGACGAGTAAATTATTTATCTAACCGCGTTTCTCGGTAACCGAAACGAAAAACTGGTTAGCCTCTAATTTAACGTGAAATTTGGTTTTGAGTTTTGAGTGTTATGTCTAGGTTACCTACTCAGATAACCCCGGAGAGAGAGGGTACCAAAAAGGTTCGGTTACTTCGTTACTTGACAATTGGCCGATCCGCCGATCGAGTCTCATGTGTAATATTTCCAGACATGAGTATCACCTTCCGATCGGTCATTGTTCGGGCGAAGACGGAAAACCCACTGCAGAACAGTATGTTATATTATTATATTCCTATTTTTTAATGCTTTGTTTCTGAATACATTTATACTCTGGTGAAGTTATCCTAATAGCCGTGAAATCCAAAAAAACGGGCTCCTACTTTGTCCATTATCGACAAAATTGTCGACTTTTTGATAGACACTCAATTCAAGAACTTTCACGTCTTCAAGTCAAAATAACGGACTGTGTTTTGTAGAATAGTCGCATCGGTGTGCGCTCTGGATATTCATCGTATTTTTCACTCGTACCTCAGTAAATTTGCCTAAGTAGCCAGGGAAAACCCAGGAACGGGCTATTTTTAGCCGAAATGCCGAAAACGAAGAAATTTTGTCTATTTTCGATGCAAAGTTATTCCATTTTATGATCTAAAAACCGGACTCCGTTTGGTTCAATGGCTTACGTTTTTCGATTTCCAGTCTTCTGGAGTTCGCCGCCCGTTTCGAGGATGGAATGTGTGTGAATTGTGGCCACATCGTCAAGTCATTGTCAGAGACTGAGGGGAAGAAGATGTGCTACGCGTGCACCATTTACTACAGGTATACTTTAGAATATGATACACTTTAGAATTGATACAACTATATGCTTTAGAAGATAAAACATTCATTTGATTGGTTGGGCACTCTCGTTTGACTAGTTACTCCTACTATGGTCAAACACAAGATGACGTTAAGTTCACGTAATCGTGTGTTGGCATCTCTGTTGATGGGGAAGTAATTGATTATTTAACAGCACTAGCAGTTATACATTTCGGGTATGTTCTCATTGTTTTTCATTCGATCAGTTGACATTGACATTTTGTAGTTTCCATTTATCGATTTTCCTTTTTTCAGATCGAATAAATCGATGCGACCCTGTCAGTTCCTATCAACGATTCGCGACGAAGAAATGAAGAAACACACCATGTGTCCTCCTGGTTCGTATTTTTCAGTATTCTTTGTACTTTTATATTAGAAGTTTACATCTCGTTGACATGTGAACATACAATATCAAGTTACTGAGAGAGTTTGCTCTCAATTGTCAATTCTCAAAAAAGTCATAGTTAGCTTTGGATCCCACCTCATTTATATTGTAGTGCTCGATGAAAGATCTTCTGATTTATCAAAGATCAACAATGTAGAATTTCCTTGTCAGAAAACAGAAAATACTTTTTTCTGATCTGATATTTTTTTGACTAAAATTGACTGTCAGAGTTTATGTATTTTCTGTTTCAGATATGCTGGAGGTAGTGGCTGATTTCGCCGAGTTTGCCGCCAGTGGAAAGATTTGTGTGGAGGAGGAAAATACAGAAGAAGATGAGGTTGCTATAATAGTTACAAAAGTTTTATTGCGTATTTTATTGACTATTACAACATCATGCACATCATTATGCACCTATGAATTCATACGAAACTAGTTCACTAGATTTCAAATTCTCAAACCTTGGTTTTTTTAGTATTCAAAAATGCGTAAACCAATATTGAGAAGTGATTGCTATATTCACACATATTTTACAACCAAAACCAAAAATCTGTCTTTTTTCGATATATTGACAAAAGGTGCTGCTACCTGCTAATTTGCATGATTATCATGACTAGCTCATTCGCTCACAATAATTTCTTCCTCACAAAGATAATACAGCAGGTTGTGTTGTGACTTCAGTATCGAATGCATGTGAATAGATGGTCTAGTTCACATAGAACATGCATATTGTGAGTGGAAGCACGGAAAGTCTCGGATTCTTAAAATCCAGTCTCCTTCAATTCAATTTAAATTAGTTTAGTTGTATTAGTAAATCTGACTATTTTGTTCCAGTCGCCCAGCTCCACCTCCAAGCCGGTGCTGACAGTGTTCGAGACGCCCAAGACGAAATCTGATCAGGCGCTAGAGTAGGTTTCATTTCTAGTTATTCCGGGTCCACTCTTCAAAATCTATACAGCCGGCTGTCTGAAAGTTATACACGTGGGAAGTCAGCGCGTACTTTTTTCCCAACAGTAAGGTATGACTATTCTACAAAAATTAATCTTTTTTGATTCAATTGTGTGAAAATTGATGGATTGCATCAAGAATAATCAATTTGGGCGAAATATTAGTTCATTTTCCGGAATGATTATGACTATTTGAACAACTCTGCTAGAGTTTGTTTTTTATGTATTAAATGGTCTTAGTTTAATGTTTGATCCTTGTACTTTGATGTTTGTAGTTTGCTGTTTTTAGTTCGATGCATCGCGAGGTGACAGAGTTGAAGGTGGCCTGCGTGCGAATGGAAAACCGCCTGGAAAAGGAGGAGAAGGAGCTGCCTGACGTGAACAAGTACAGGTTCCACAATGCACTGACAACATTGAATACTTAGTTAGAAATAGCTGAAATTACCTTTTTCTGTCGAAAATCGAGAAATTCGCCAATTCTGTTGTATCGTGAGAAGACTGAAGAAGTAGTAGATTGATTCCAATAAATAGACAATAGATGTTGAAAAATGAAAAGCCAAGAGTGAACGAAGAAAGCCTTATTCTGTGCCAGCAATAGAAAAGGAAAGAAAGTAAATAGAAACAGATAAAATGGGAGCTAAGCTTAATACAAGTCATATAGTATCACATATTGTAGTCACATGTAGTTGTAGATACTATAAGTCTACTAGGCTCCCACAAACATCAAAAAGTTGGCGGTTCACACATGCAACCAGGTTGCATACAACCAAAATGCAACCGTGTTGCATGTGTAAAGAAAATTCGGTTGCTTTTGGTTGCTTTTCAATTGCAACCAAACACTCAATTTTCGAACATTTTCCTGTTTTCAATGCAATTTGGTTGCTTCGGTTGCATTTGGAAAGCAACCGAGCTGTCTTTACACATGCAACCTGGTTGCTTGTGTGATTGGCCCAAAAAGTGTGTCCAATGTTCTCATTGCAGGCAAATGATGAAAGACGTTCGCAAGGATAATCGAGTTCGACTGGTTCACACGTGGTCGGAATCGGACAAGTTCAGCGCCTTTCACTGTCAGTTTAGTTCGTTGTTTACTGACTTCTTGAATGTTACGAATCGCTGCTGTACTGTAAATGGATATGTAAATGTGGCACTGAATAAAAGTATCTATATCATGTGTCCTTTGCCTAAATGTCAGATCGTAGTACTTCAATAACGGGCTTCCTTTCTGTAGATATTTTCATGAAATTGTTCTTGTACAAATAATTGTAAGACAGTTTTCATTGTAAAGAGATTCATTATAATCTTTCAATCACTTTTGTTTGGGTGCGGAAGTACGAACTTCTCGGTACTTACCGATTGTCACTCACATGCAAATCAGAATTGTACCAAGTTGTGTATTTTCAACTATAAATGTTAGGATATACATCCATTCCTACACTGCGTCTCTCCACTTTCCACGATCTATCATCAGTTCTCTGCGCTTTCAGGCCTGATTCGCTACAAACTCGATTTCCGTGCTGTTTCCGAGGTTTTGCGAACGAAGTCACCCGAAATGGTTCGACTTTTCTACGCGGACAACAAACAGCGAATCGATAAGGTCAGTCTTACCTTTCACACGTGTCACTTGATCTGTCACACGTGTTCCCAGTCCACAATTGGTTTTTACTACCTGTATTTTGCAAGAATTTGACTATTGCCGGTACAGTATAATGAAATTTCAATATTTGTGATGATATAATGGTCTGCGGCATAGAAAAGTGGTACTACTTCACAGGTGCATGCAGATTGTAATAGATGTTTCGATAAGCAAATGTAAAGTAATTTTGACAGTTTCCGATGCAGACAACATCATAAACGAGATGTTTTAGTCATACATCAGCAAGGTCCAGACTATTATACAGAAAATGTCCGTTTGCAGAACTAAGTACTTGAAAATTAACGATTCTGCATCAAAAATAGACATATTTGCCTGTTTTCAGCTAAAAAGTAGCTCGTTTTCGATTATTTGTGGAAATTTGGACAAACGTGCTGGGGTCTGTACACATCAAAGTGTGATATTTGTCAAAAGTCAAATGTTCTGATTTTCTTTTTGGTATTGAACGTAGCCGAATTCTCACAAAATACCCAGTTTGGAACCATTTTCCTGATTTTCTGGTCAAAGACTGATATTTGTAATGTTTTCAGTGTATTTCTGACGTGGCGGAGACTGGCGGCGAATGGCCGGTTCTAGTGAAAGAAGAGAGAAAAAGAGAGGAGAGCGAAGACTCATCGAGTTCTCTTTCTACGTCTTCCCATTGAAGATAGGCATAGGTTACGAGGTTACAATATGTTACTTGTGGGTAGTAATGTCACGTGACACGTGAAATTGGAGACACTTCATAGATTACGGTAGTGTCTATGTGTTCTCTGTTCCAGATCTAGGGGTTTACTTCGAAACGTGAAATGAGAGGAAACCAACAGTTTTCTACATGTTTCACGTGATAATTTTTCTGTCCTTGAGTATGGTATTGTATCTAGTGGCTTATAACCATAGTGATAGGGGTAGTTACTGAGTTACTGTACCTACTTTGTTTTCTTTCTATACTGTAACGGTGTTCTTTTTTGCTCATTTTTAGTAATCTCTAAAACGTATGTAGTTTGTGTGAGAATTCCGGTGTTTTTAGTAGAAAACAGCTGGTTTCCCTAGATTTCAGCTGGTATCTAAATTGAATCTTATACATGTCTTTTACGGATGATTTGAAGTACTTGTCCCTATTAACTTTTCATATTCAGTATTTCTTGTTTATCGATTTGTTTACATATTTTCTCATCACACTATTACAGCGAGCCAGGCTCAAAATATGCACAGCTCTGATTTTTGAGTTTTGTTTCTGTGATTGCTGAATTGATCTTCTAATTAGAAGCAGCTTCTGTAGTTTATGTTGGAATTCCAGTGTTTTGGTGGAAAACAGCTGATTTCTGATTTCGCTAGAATTTCAGCTGACTTTTCTAAATTTTACTTGATCTACATTTTTAAAATATCAATTTTCTATACCGAAAATTAGTTGATCTAACAATAAGCCGTATGTATTCGTATCCCAATAGCGGTGTCTATTTACCCGTGTCTCGTTGCTTTCACATCCGTATAGAAATAGTGTGTAGAAAGAGAGACGCAGACTAGTATCTGGGATATTGCTACACACGGCCTCCTCCCATGTGTCCCTACTATTCATTTATCCATGTATCCCATATGTTATCAATTGGTCTGTCCATTCTGATCTCTATTGGCATGTACCTTTTTCTATCCAAATAGCAGATGGCATTTATGTGATGATAAGTATAGCTATTGATTGATTGAGCAAGCTCAGTGTACATTTATTGTAATATTTATTGGAGTTTTGGGAAGGTAGCCTTGTTTTTACTGTTTCCTGTAGTTTTCACTGTAAACCATGCTATTTTGTCAAAGCTTCATGCACATATAACCTCTGTTTTCGTAATGATTTTTTGTGATTATTGATTTTTTGAGTAGATCAAGAGGAGCGAGTCTCCTATTCCCCCCTTGCCCATTTATTCGTCATTCACTGCATAATCATAGTGCTCTTATCGCCAACCTTTGTCTCTCTAAGTGTGTTTTTGTGTATAGAATTGAAGTTGAAACTTCGTAATAAATGATTTTGTTATTTGTACATGTTTTTGAGTTAGTTTTGGAAAATATAAAGTTTGTATAGGGAGAATGGAAAATAAGTTTTTTGGAAAGGTTATGGAATTTCTTACAGAAACCCGAGTTGAAATCCAAAAAAAAGAAAAAGTTTCCGTGAGTTTTAGTTACATATGGGAATAGAGTTTTCATAAAAGCAGATCTTTCCAAATTAATAGATCTTGCACCTTAATTGTGGGAATTGGTCTTCCCATTTGCAACTGTTCGCAATTGAGAAGTGTACCATTGGACTACGTTCTAGTCTCTCTTTTATCAAGACACAATTGTCATCAGTTGATACCAATTCAGGTGGGATGGTTCTCTCTCCTTGGATTTTCTGTTAATGTTTGTATTATTAAAATGTTGAAACGATCAAAACCATAACAAATTGAGTTAATAAAAAATTTAAAAAATCACCTATTATCTCTTTAGCATAGTTTATTTCTGTTGATTGAAAGGAACCGAACGATTATTTTGTACGTTTGTTTTAAAGCTATTGAATTAAAGAAAAAAATAATGTATTTTAGGGACGAAATATGTTACAGTTGACATCTATAATCGTTTCTAATTCAAATTCACGTTTGTGTTTCGATCTCTGATGTTTTCTAACTTTTCCATAAAACACAACTACAGTTCTTTCATTGGTATATCGCATTGACATCGTTTTCCCTTTTTCTGCATTTATCTCGGCTCTATTTCGATGTTTTCATTACATTTCTATATGCCATGCTGTACTTAATATTCTATTTGCAATTCTTCTTTCTCTAGGATGCCATCAAAGTGTCATCGTTTGGAAGGGAAGGTAGCAATTGTCACGGCTGCCACCAAGGGGTACGGTATACATGGTTTCTGATGTGTATTGTGGAACATATAATTCGTATAGGACCGTGTTCTGAATGGAGTTATTTCAGTTGTGTTCGTTCATTCATGTCAGCTGACACAACGAACAATAATAAACAATGATGCGGTATGGTACAGTTTTACTGATTCTCCCCTATTTCACAGGAACATTTTACTTTCAGTCCCACGTTAAGGGGGTAATAGTTCTATGGCTCAATTCCAACTAAGAGAGAAATAAAACTGTGGGGGGGGGGTCTATTCTACAAACTTTGTTCATCCCCTTGTCACATATTGCAGGGTTTTGGATGAAATTGTTTCAATAGTGTTCGTTCTTTCGTTCATAATTGTGGTACAATTTTACTAATTCTCTCCTATTTCACAGGAACATTTTACTTTCAGTCTACGGGAATGGTGGTTGTACGGGCTACGGCATAATTCACTAGGAGAGTGAACGGGGGTCTATTCTACATACTCTCATTTATTTGATTCCCCTCCCATTTCAGAATCGGCTATGCAATAGCCCTTCGTCTCGGTGAGGAGGGAGCAGCAGTTGTCATTTCTAGCAGAGATCAGAAGAACGTCGACGAGTCAGTTTACAAGAAATTCACTAGTAATTGACCAGTCACGTGAGAACACGTGAGACGTGAAAAGTGTATATTCGTTTTTGTATATTGAAAACTCCTGATTTATTCTCTGTTCCTGCAGTTCACAGGTAATATACTAGTAATGGAAAAGTTATGTGTAAATTAACACTTCGGGTTTGCGTTTTGTTTTGGTATGTAGGATGTGTGAGTAACTTTTGTTTTTGTTTTGCTCATGTTTTTATTTTGCTTCTCAGAAAACCAAAAAAAAAACAGTTTTCTTTAGCTCATGGATGAAGGCACGTAACAGTTAACTCAAGTTTTAATTACGTTAGAAAGTTTTCGTATTATTATTATTATTATTATTATTATTATTATTATTATTATTATTATTATTATTATTATTATTATTATTATTATTATTATTATTATTATTATTATTATTATTATTATTATTATTATTATTATTATTATTATTATTATTATTATTATTATTATTATTATTATTATTATTATTATTATTATTATTATTATTATTATTATTATTAATATTATTATCATTATTATTATTATTATTATCATTATTATTATCATTATTATCATTATTATTATCATTATTATTAGTACCGTCCGCGACCTGCGTGGAAAGGGAGTGAAGAGGGTGGAAGGAATCGTCTGTCACGTGGGCAAACCAGAACATCAGAGGAGACTGGTAGACTTTGTGAGTTGTTTACCTGTTTGTTTGTTGCTGTTCATGGTTCGTTGTTCTATGGCTGTTTGTTTCGGAGAACCGGGAAAATAGTTTGTAACAATGAGTTTTTATATAGGTTCCAGTAATCTTTCTAACATTGCGGTCGAAATTTTCATCACTGGCTCGGTTTCAATCTTTTTCGATGAGCCATTGTCAAAAGCGTAGTTTGTCTATTCGTGCTTGTCCGAGTTCAACTCAATTTTTTCGTTTGTTAATAACTGGTTTCAGACCTTGGAAAAGTTTGGCAAAATCGATATTCTCGTCAATAATCATGGAATCAACCCGGCGTTCGGACAAATACTCGGTTAGTTACTATAATTTGTGCTTAGTAAAAAAAAACATAATTTTTAGAGATGCAGAGGTATACTCTAAAATTTGGCGGCGACTCGCCGGCGACATGGAGGGGTCGGCAGAGTGTCGCCGGCGGGTCGCCTGCGATTATTTTTACGTCCTTCACACTAAACGTTCTATACAGTAATCAAATACGGAAACTGGTAATTTTACCGTTAGTAAACATTTTGTATATACTCATCGTCGCCAGAAATAGACACGATGAGATTCACGGCTTCATTTTTCATGTATAAACATGTCACCCACCTAAAAACTACAAGTATACGTATCAGATTAACATATATCTTATATAAAATCAACGACCTAAAAATAATCGCAGGCGACCCGCCGGCGACACTCTGCCGACCCCTCCATGTCGCCGGCGACTCGCCGCCAAATTCTAGAGTAGTTCACACATTCCTACTGAGACTCCTACAGTAACCTTACAAACTTTCCGAAGGCTGTTGTGAAGCTGAAAACAAAGTTCATGGAAAATGCTCTCGTACATTTACTCTACCTGAGGAGATACGAAAATCCTCAACTTCCCCGATCAAAAGTAAGTGAGCAAAACGGCTTGGAAGTTTCGAAATCTTACTGTAGGAGTCTCAGTAGGAATAGAAAAGACTATACACAAGAAAGTTACTGATTTCGGATTCGGTGAACAAAACCAATACATTACTTTTCACTTTCACATTTCAGAAGTTGAAGATTCGATGTGGGATAAACTGTTCGAAACGAACGTCAAATCTGGATGGCAACTGACAAAATTAGTACAACCTCATATGGTCAAAAACGGGTACGCACTTTTTCATTCAGTATTAAAAGTTTGGGTTTCCATGGATTTTTTTCTGATAACAAAACTTGCTCAACAGATTCTTTCGTTGAGATGTTGTTGTACTGTGCTATAGTTTGCTGTGTGTGAAATAGTAAAAGTAGTTCATGTATTTTTTCAGTGGTGGAAGTATTGTGTTCAACACTTCGTACGGCGGCTATAAATCACCACCGGTTGGTATAATTTTTCAATTTCCGTTTCCAATTCTGACGTTCATGAAACTTTTACGATAGTATTGTTTCTAGGGGAATGTGACTACCAAATATTTGAAACCATTTTGACGGCCAGATCGAAATTCCTGGTCATGCGCTCATTTCAGGAAATAAATGACGTTCAGAACTTGTTGAAGTAGGCACAGGATTCATTGTTCCGTAGTGTATTCACACTTTAGAATTATGAAAAGTTTTTTTCGATTTCCAGGGTATCGCCGCCTATGGAGTGACCAAAACTGCCCTAATCGGTCTGACAAAGGCCCTTGCCCGGGAATTGGCCGTTCACAAAATACGAGTGAACGGGATCGCCCCGGGCGTTATCAAGACCAAGATGAGCCAGGCGGTAGGTCAAAAACATCCCCTTTTAACTAATATATCCCCCTCGACTAGGGACTCCCTGGGTTTGATCAACTCACACAGCAGAAATCTAGAATCGAGATCAAGCAACTAGGCCAAATAGCAAACCTAACAGAGCAGACAACATTTACAGTTCTTGACGCTCTTCTTCGAACTTTGAAGCGTACCCATTCATGTATACGGTATACAGTTCAACTTTTTTGTTCTAATAATTGATTTGTCGAAATTTTGTTGCATCAATAATAGAATTGACAGCGGAGATATTGGTAGTACTTCACCGTATCAATAACTTGTTCTAAAAATTCTGCAAATCAAGCAGAAAATACATCATGGAGATCCACCAAACTCGAAAAGCTTAAAGAAGGACGTGGTCTAATCGCAACGCTTCAGTTTTTTAAACTGCAATACTGTTCTCAATTGCAGTTTAAAGGACCGTTGTCACGAGATTGGTCCACATAATATTTTAAGTGACAAAATAAAAAAGTATTTAACTAAATAAGTTTGTACAGTGAACAACTTCTCAATTGTAATTGATTACATATATTTTTCAGCTGTGGGCTGGTAATGGCGAGGAGGGAGAGAAGAACGTAGTGGAAAATCAAGAGGTAAGTTATAAAAACTAATTTTCAGATTCAGAAGGTTTCTATGAATAAGATTATTGGCATTTATCGACATGGGTTCAGAAAAGGTCATTGAGTAGGCAAAAATAAAACATTCACATCTGAATCTTCAGTCTGAAACAAGAACGGCGTTTGCGGCAACAATTTCACCCGTGTGCTACTTCATTCGACATTACAGGTTGAACACTTCACAAATCAACTGTATGAGTAACCCGTATGACATATTTAGACAACTCTCTGTGTATCTACTTTCACTATAACCCCCTCCCCCTTCCGATTATACTATAACCCCCCCCCCCTTTCCAGGTGCAACTAGGCCGTCTAGGCATCCCCGAAGATTGTGCTGGCGCCGTCGCTTTTCTGGTGTCAGAAGACGCCGCCTACGTGACGGGAGAACAGATTCTCATCGCCGGAGGAGTACACGCAAGATTGTAGATGATCATGATACAATGTTGTAGATAAATATGTACAATTAGAATGTTTTTATTGATTTTCTATGTTTTTTTCTGTAAAATTAGGAGCAGAATGTAAGACGAGAAAAATACACACAATACTGTAGGAGGTACAATACAATATTGTAGATAAATGTATGAAATATGAACTACTCGTTGTGTTTTTCTTCATATTTTTTATTTTAAAACCGCCAAAATTGGACAGATTCATAATAGTTTATTTATGTACTGAGCCGCGCAAATATCAAACGAATAAATTAAAATGCACAAGCACTAGTTTCATCATAAAAATCAATATTTCAACTTACAAAAATACATTGTTTAGAAACCATCCAATTATCACCATTTCATCTCAAAACCGCATTTTGGCACATCTGCATTTTAGCACATCTATTGAACTAGATAGATCAACATCAACTGGAAAAGCTTTATACTTTCGCCCCCCCCCCCATAAATCCCGTTTTTCTATCGATGAGCGACGCGTTGTTTGGCAGTCGCCAACGCGTTCTCCAAGTGCCGCGACGCGACCGCGACGCACGCCTCCTTCAACTGCAGACGACCACTCTCTATCAGACGAACCTGCACAATGAAATGGAAGACAAACTTCTATGAAGAGATTGCACAGTCACGTGAGACTTGTTAAACACAGCAGAACTTAGAAACGTGCAATGACAAAGTGCACAATGCCTCATCAGAATGCCAGCTTCACGTGTCCCTTTACTTCTAGTATATAGAGGATCACTGAGCAATACGGTAGTCCACGTACGAGTCACAAGAACTATCTCTACTCTATATAGTATGGGTCACGTGAAAAACCTCATAAATTGCGCTCTTTCCCGTTTTACCAGTTAAAATCGGCCATTTTTGTTTGACGTGACCACACTACAAAGTACAAACCTGTTCCCTGAGGGCATTCATGGCTGCCGACGAGACGAGGGAATACAGTTCGGCCCCCGACATCACATCCGGACAATCGGCTGCCTGGAAAAAGAGATAGATGTGTTTGTAGTTTGATGCTGACGTATTTCAGTCCCACCGCGAAAACAGCAAATCCCTTGAGACGGTGTGCAGAAGTATCCCGGCCATATTCCATTCTGCGTGTTACCCTCCGCCCTGATTCGCATCGAGTGGGTGACGATTAAGCTGGAACGCATTAAGCAACAGCTCACAACTCAAGTTAGAACAACACCATGAGGTTCAAAGTGTCCCAATAGATAGTCGATATAAACAAACTGTGGTTGTGCAAACTTGGAGAGAATCCATTCATTCAGTTTTCAATAGAAGACAGCCGCTCTATGTGTTGAAGCTTAATCGTCACCCACTCTCGCATCAATTGAATCTTACCCGGAATGGCCGAAAGAAAATACTGAATTCAACTGAGAACCAAGTGGTAGAATACTGGCAGAAAAAACAGGACTAAACACCCACGACAGCCTCTTTGCGACACTAGTAGCACTAGTGAAAACCCGAACATTTTCGAAAACTAACTCTCAAAGAGTGTGGTGAACAAATCGAGAGATGTTGCTGAGAAATCATTGAATTAATGAATATTCTATTCTACTCTGAAACCGAGGAAGCCATAACCCACAATAGTCTCCAGCCGCACGTCTTTTTCCATTTGAATTCCTCTGCTGACAGCCGCTAGGATCTTCGTTTTATCCTCCACGGAGGAGCCCGGAGAAACATTGATCACCTTGTCGAATCTGAAAGGGGGCGGAGCTTAATTTAGGCGGGAGACGTTCACAGAAGTCGGTCCACGTAAGCATAGTTCTCTTTCTTCAAACATTTCACCCGTTCATCGCGAGTACGAATTCGATTGGAGAATAGAATAGATCATGTTTTTTGAACCAAACCTTTGAATGAATGTATTGATAAAAGAAAATACGGCGATTAGAGTCCAAAATTTACTCAAATGCAAAAGAAGATGAAATGCCAATTGCAAAAGAGGTGTTCTAATTTGTTCGTTTAGCTTTGCAAATGCACAGTAGAAATAGATCGCCTATGGAATGGAATGAAAAAATTAAATATAACCTAATATACTACTCTAAGGTAATTGATAGTTCTTTCTCTGTTTCCGTAACACTATTTACTTTCCTTTTTGTAACACACTTCTATAATTAAAGAGTTTAACTTAATCCTATTATACAATAATACACACAATTCCCTTTTTCGAACACTAGACATCTTTCTGTACATGGGGGTCCCTTACCTTCCGGGTGTCAACAACGAAGAGTCGAGTAGATCAGCTCTGTTGGTGGCAGCCATGACGAATACCTTGCACTGGGGCGAATTGTGGAGGGAATCCAGTTCGGATAGCAACTGGGAGACTATCCTGCAAATAATCTATGATGGTCACCAATTCTAAAACATTTCATTCTCAATGAAACTTTGAAAGAATTTCCATGATTCCTCTCGAGTTCGAAAACGACGAGGGCTTGCCTTTCTAGTTTTCAACAACCTGTTACATTTTGTGAAGAGAAACAGATCTTAGAAAACTTGGTTTGAAGAACAGATTTTTCAAACTATACTGTCACTCTGCCAAGGTGTGAATAGAAATGACTCAGACAATCCCCAGCCAATTGGCTAGCCACTTTTGTAGCGGCCTCGACGAGAGAGTGTGCAGGTCCGAGAGACGCAGATGTCTGCGGCCTCATTGACCATCATGCTCTCTCGCTTTTGTGGCTAGCCAATCGAAGAAAATTGGTGCTGATCGTTCTGAGGACATCATAACGTCATAACGTACCTGTCCATAACTCCCCCTGAATCGCCCGATCTGCCCCGATTCGGCGCCAAAGAATCCAATTCGTCGAAGAAAATGACACACGGCGACGCCTGACGCGCACGCTCGAACACTGCAACAATCGGGTGAATTCTTTATCCAACCGAGTTTTTCGGTAACCTATCCCTATTTTGGTAACTCATTTTTCGGGTCACCTGAGTACGTAACATGAAAGTAACCTAAAACCAAACTGCGGTTACCGTTCAAACTGAAGATGAGAACAAGTTTTGCGTTTGTTACCGTAAACCGCTTACTTCATCAATGCATCGCTGGCGGGAGACCTGCTTTAGTTATATTCAATATGCATTAGATTTATTCATCGTTCCTCTTGATAAATAAATGAAAAAACAGCTCGAAAAAGCATGAGATTGACATTGAACCAATTTACCAAAGCTTATTCATCTTACGAATACGTTTTTTAAAGCTGTTCTTTTGTCTAGCACATTGGTTTCCATAGCTTTGAACAGCCATCATATAAATTATATTGGAAGATTCCTCATAAAATTGATAGATTTTCTGACCTTTTCTCAGATTCTCCTCACTCTGTCCCACATATTTGTTCAACAATTCCGGTCCTTTGACACTCAGAAATGCCACTTTGAACTCGGTCGCCACGGCTGAAAATGACGAATAACTAAGTGCTCAAACAATCCTGAACACGAGAAAATCATTTATCACTACAATATCAACCAAACGAGAAAGAAAAATAACAAAAATATTGTATTCGGTAATCAGATTCAGTTGTGTTGATTTGAACTCTGATAGCACTGACTAAACAATTCGAACAACAACCAAGTGCAATATTTGCGAAAGTGCCAGAACTTGACTAATTTACTCAAACACAAACGTGCCACCCACCCTTGGCAATAAGTGTCTTCCCGCAGCCGGGTGGTCCGAATAGAATGATGCCAGACCGTTTGAGACTACTGCCAGCCCCATGCAGATTCCCCTCAATGCTCTCTATTACCAGCTGTTTCGTCTCCTCCAGACCACCCACGTCGTCCCACGAAACACAAGGAATCTGGAAACATATTCCATATTTTTGAACGTATTCTTTCTATTTACATGAGAACTGAAAATAATGTTGTTTTCCTCTATGAGCAAAACATTATTATTATGCTAACGATCGTTTTGTTCACTTGGAACCAGTTTCTGTGGAAAACAGAAGACCATCGATGTTTGACGGAAAAAATGTGAAACTTCGTCCTAATTTCGATAGGTAAAAGCTCGCATCAGCTGCCTTAAAGGTGGACCGAATTGAAACCTAATGCGGCTACATGGTGCTCCAATCCATGTAGCGCCGCTCGCGGGCCAGACGCAGAGCGGCGGGCAACCGCGGCTCCAATCAATAGAGCGGCGCACTGCCCGTTTCAAAATTCTTCTTTAAAAAATTCGTTTTCTTCTAATATTTCGCTTTTATTTAGTGTTTTATTTATGTTCGATGTGTTTTAACTAGGTCTCTCAGAGTGAAGGGCTTTTTGTAACTGTGTCTCAATTCGGAAAACTTGAAAATAAAGACAGAAACTCAATACTTTTTGGATTTTCAACTGTTTGGGTAGCTATCTTTTGATTTTCTGTAATCTAGCTTTATCAGGGTGAAAGAAATTCACATTTTCCATTGTGAGGAGGATGTAGTTAATTGAATTGATCGAAATACGTTGCAAAATGACTATAAAGTGAGCGGTTTTGTGAATACAGGGCAGTAACTACTTCTAGTCACTCTCTCTCTCTCTCTCTCTCTCTCTCTCTCTCTCTCTCTCTCTCTCTCTCTCTCTCTCTCTCTCTCTCTCTCTCTTCACCTTTACCTTTCCATGATTCTCTAAATACTCGTTACAGCCATTCTCTGTTTCCTATCAATTGTGAAAAATACTAATTCGAGCGTTATTTATTACTTTCAGGTTTCTGCCCATCCGACCATACGATGTTCTTATTTCTGGATCACATAATCATGCCATAATCGAACTGCGATTTACCCCTGTCTTTCTCAGGTTAGTTTTAGACTATTATTTGCCTTTGCCCTTCTTTCTTCGTTTTCAGTAGTATTGCTGTTCTAACCGGACACTAAGATAAAGCTCGTCTCAAGAGGCGTAAGTTGCGACTATTCTATACTAAAAGTAACCCGTTTCGGACAAACGCGATATTTTTTTTATTTTGTATAAAAAGAGCGATATTAACAAAAAGGGAGCCTATTTTTTGAGTTTTGACTTCGCGACTAGCTGGATTGTTGGATAACTTTCACTGGATTATGAATATAGTACGTTATGTTATTGTTCATGTTTACTTTATTTCATCAAAATACCACTGTTGTTGTGAAAAAAAGAGAAACCATCTCGAATAAGCACTGGTCAAAAAATATCCGATTTAGGTTCATTACTATGCTCTACTTTTCAAAATATGTGCACAAAGATGCAGTCGATTTGTGGTGGTTGGTGTGTCTGTCTTTAGTGTGTAGTTGTCAGTTGCGAATGACAAACTATTACTCTTTTCAATGTGATTATTTCAGGATATTTCTATGCCTCAATATGGCATGAAGTAGAAGTACTGTATTTCTGTTACGTGGACGTGGTATATATTCTTGTCTGCTTACTGGTGAGCCTGGACGGGGACAAATTACTATTTGATGTGAATTGTAAGTCAATTTACAGATTTTTCACCGAGTTACATTTTTCGCTCGTCTCGAAATCATTTGCATTTCGCTTCATGGAATATGACCTTTGAGCGTTGAGCTGTTTTGCTGTACAGATTTATTAGTAACCGTCTCAGTTGATTGGGTAGGCAACCTGGAAGCCTGAGCCTGAAAAACAGTTACTTAGTTACCTTTTCAGCTACCCATAAACCTATTCAAAATTCATGACTGTGAACTATAAAAACTATGAAGTATTCAAAATGGGCTTATTTCCTGCCGACTCATGACTGTGCAGCTATGCATAAATGGTAGTATTTTCACGATACCCTGTTCTTATTGGTAAATATGTTTCGGTTGAATGTTTCACTACACTGCCTTCACTCACGGATGAAACAACGTGAATGTTTAAGTCACCTAACACCTGGCATGTGTTGAATTTATCTACGACGTCATATATAAAACTCATTTACTTGTTTTTCAGGGGTTTCCGGCTCGGTTCGTCACGGGGGGAGTACGCTAGCACCTAGCTTAGCTGGCAACAATCCTTATCTTCTTCCTACCTGTAGTTTTGTATTTTTCCGTGGATGCAAAGCTCTTCATCGCGTCTCTTTGTTGCTTATTCTTTTATTATGTAGCCACCTGGTTGTTCACTTTGTCGCTAGTTGTGCTATAGCTTTTTATCGTTGTTATCATGTTATGCATTTCTGTTTTTGGTACGAAAGTTCGAGTACTGACTGACTACCGTTGTAACTGTGGTAGTTTTGTCGGATGATTCTCGGTAGTTTTGTTGGAAGATTCTCGTGTTGTTTTTATCGTTTCAATTAGTTGTTGCTCGATCTTGTAACATGCATATGTTTTTGTTCTATTTTTGACATTCTGAATTGTGAAGTGTTTCAAACTAATGAAATGTGCTGAACTTCTACGCCTTTTTTCTCCGATAAACGGTTCGACACAATGACATGATGGTAAATTCTTTTGTGTCAGGCACTCGTTATGTGGACTTTTTACCTACTGTTTGTGTAAACTCGATGGGAAAATTATGTGTTGTTCTTCTCTAAACTACGCCGCCTGTCACGAAATTTGGCGCTCATGTCGACTGTCAGGAAAGTTGGCCACATTCCAAATTTACTCTGCGTGTCTGACCTAGGGAGAAATTTTTATAAATTTACCAAATTGACAAGTTCACAGTGAACATTATGCAGAGTTATGGGTATAGATCGAATTGTCTCGGTTCTATCTATTATTTGAGTATTCATTTCGGGCCACCTTTAAAAAGGAACGAGCGCATAATGCTGTCCTAGAATATAATGCTCGGCGTGAGGATTTATATTGTTTTTTTTGATGACGTACTCTCGACGTGTCTTCACATTTCTCCCCTCAGTCTATCACAATAAAAAACAAGAAAGAGTATGACAAAAGTGGGCGTGGCTTGTGGCGCGGCTGACTACCTTGGGTGCCCCGATGGCGTCTGCAAAAGAGGCGTTCCTCTTGTCAATGGCCCAATCCAGAGAATCCTCGGGACCGTGGGAAAATTGGCGAAATTCCATGTCAACGAGAAGTGCGAATAGCTCACACAGGGCGAAACCCTGGAAACATCTATTAGTTTGACGCGCCAATCTAATTTGTTTCAGTATTTACGGGGTTTCCAGAAATCAACCGTGTAACTATACTTGTATCCGAAATATGGGTTAAGAGTTCTAAGTGGGAAAACCCGCCCGTGCTTCAACCAAAGCGCTATTAAAAAAACAATTCCGATGGTGTTACCTTACTTATTTGAGTTTATCTGCTTATAAGAGGGAAGATTTTCAGTTCCAATATGGAAATATTTCCAATTGTGAACATGGTAATCCCAAAAACCGGGAATTCACAGCTATGACGGGGTTGTGAGAAACTTCTGAGAACATCGGTTCCAGATGTCACGTGACATCACGTGACGTTGAGCGAATACTATGAGTAGAAATAACTGAACGCACGGTGTTGTTACTGTATGGTATGGACAATCATTCTGCTCATACTATAATGTTTTTTTAGAGATTATCGATTGACCCACAGCGGTGTGTCGTGCCGCGTGCGTCGCGCGTTTTTCGTCCGAAATTCGTTGCGAGAAGAATTGAAGTCGATCGTCTTCGTTCAAATGTTCAATGGAAAACTCATAGAGGGCCAGACAGCGGAGGTTCGGCGAGAGGTGCAGGTACTGGAATATATTGCATTTATTTCTTTACTCATTCATATAAGTACTTAGTTACCCACATTCGAAGATTTTGACACTTGCTCCTCGGATGAGGAGGGGATAAATACGAGTTGAAATAAATTGAATCAGGCTGTGCTGGCTAATGGGAGATTATCAAATTTCCGAGAGATACGGGAATGCATGCAACAAGTGCAACTGTAGGGTCGTTGTAGTTTGATATCGAAATGTCAAATTCCGTTCGAACGACCAAACTACAAACACAGCAGATGGGAATAAATGATCGTATCCAACAGCGAGCTGACATAGAGTTCACTGTCAATGGAGTATGAAATAGTCCATTTTATTCCGTTCTGATGTGATTATAGTTTATCCCCGGGCAGTTCAAACGAATGTACTGTAACTACTGAACAAAAAAGGGATTACACTAACTAACTTCACATTTAGTAAACAACTTTGCCTTTTTTAGTATTCAAACTATAAACAAAACATATAGATACAAAAATTAATCCGCACCTCATCAGTTCGACACGACATAATGACGACGATTTCGGCCGGTTCCTCCATTAGACTACGGAAGACGGACAGAATTCGGGGATATGAAAAAGATAGATATCGATTTATCGATTAAAGGAAAAATACATTATTTCCTTCTCAAATCTATGAGATTACTTTACTTCCATGAATAATGAACCATATTCTCAATCTAATCACAAAAGTCGCTGTGGACATGAAAACACGAACACTATACTTTTCCTGTTGTTTGCGTGTCACATTTTCTTTTATTCCGATTCAAAATGAACTTTTCCGAGATTTCCCGAATTGAATGGGGAGGCAAACAGCACCTTTTTTTTCAATTTGATAAATCTAATCCGATTATTTCAATTTGAAATATCGAGCTTTCATTTGAGAAAGAAAGAACTAACTCTCAGATGGTGATGAATAAGAATCCTACAGATTTCATGGATGAAATACATCTTTTTCCTTTTTTTTTGTTTTTTGATGAAAAAATATTGATTGGTAATAATGTAAATCCTACCGATTTCCGACGAGTTGGCATCATATCCGAGCACATCAATTGAGGTCAAATGAAGAATGCACGGCTGGAAGCTACGGGCTGCAATGAATACACGTGGCCAATACAATCAAAATGTTTGAAGCCCGTAAAGTTTTAGATTATAAAACTCCACCTTACTTGAATTTTATCTAAACGTAATTTTATTGAACTAATAAAACTCAATAAACATACATTTATTTTAGTGTATGCAAGTTGTGCTACAGAACATTTAAAAATAGGATTTAACGATATTTATAAGACTCGATCGGTTTTCTATGACGTAATTTTGAAACGATGAAATTCTTGAAAATAATCCGCATATTTGTCTTTCTCCTCCCCTCTTCACGTGTTTAGCATCCACGGTTCACGTGCTATCTAACATGCGAAAGTATTCTCTAATCGGTGAGAGAGTACGTAAGACTTCGTGGTTGTGCTCGTCAGCCGGAAAGCAATTGTAGAGTGATGCCCTCCCATATACATTGAGAAAAACACACTGACTCTTTCTATCCAAAATTTTCTTTTCTGTGTATTATTTTATTATTGCTAATTTTATTTCTATTCCCACCCACCCCTTTCAACAGCGTTTCTGAGCTTCGCCTCAGATTGCGCGGGAACCTCGCTCCACACATCAAAACAATCGATTTCGAGCAGATTCTAGAATTCAAAAAGTCAATAATTGACTATTTTTGCGGCCAAACTTTTCATTCTCGTCGAACAGAAATGAATTGAACTATTGCAAGAAAGTTGTATGACCTGGAATCCTCTCGGAATAGCACAACTTTGTCCTCTCGAATACCTCAACAACCATAAACCTCGACTATTTTCCAAAATTGACACAAAATTGTTAAACGAAATGCCTAATTTCATAAACTGTCCATAAACCAAACTAGGAGTTTGCGCATAGGAAACAGGGTTTTTTCTTGTTCTTTCCACCTCTTTCTATTGCTCTTTCTACTTATTGGTTTAAAACCATTCAAAATCAACCCGAAAACCTTGAATATTCAAAATCGTTGTTTCATATAAACTTTAGATTTCCACTGGTTTACCAGCCCTTACCTGATGCGTATTGGCAGCCAACTTCTCCGTGAGAAGTCTTTTCCCCGATCCGGGAGAACCACTCAGAAGAAGCACCAACGGAAGCTCACTCACCTGCAAACATACAATACTTCTATGTTTCAACCCAAATTAGGAATTGCGAAATCTCCGTTGTAGTTTGGCTCGAGACACGCCTGGGTTTTGAACGAAATTCAACGACATCAAACTACAAAGACCGCAATACTAAGTGACATACACCCAGACGTATACAATCCCGGACGACGTCTGAATTTTGGTTACCCAAAATTCATGAAAAACTCCAAAAATTCAGATAATCACCCACAAATTCACCGAAATTGGGTTATTATCCGGATTTTCAACAAAAAATATCATTTTGATCACCCAAAAAATAGATAATTGCACCATTTTTCGTCCTGTCACCCAGGATTCTGAGAGTCGTCCAATAATTGTAAACGTCTGCATACACCGTATAGGACCCCTAGGAAACACTTTGAATAGAACGAACCCTATGCCAAATATTAGAAGAACAATTATATTATTAAATACTCTAAAAGTCTCATTCTAAGTAATTTTAAAACCCTTGAATGACAAGCAAAAGCCGCCTTCTTGTAGTCGACTGGCTGTAATTTATTTTTGTACTTTGGACCCTATTACTATCGACACTAAAAAATATAATGGTCTAAGAAGTAATTTTAACAACGTGAACTTTCAGTAGCGAGATATTGGTTAGGCTGAGAATCTACTGAGCAAACTACATGTTACTTCTATATCAATTTCCAGAACTATAGCTAAGGGACTGGGGCACAACTCTAACACAGAAGAAAACGACATCCACCGTAATCCTCACCGATCCAAAGGCCACGATGAGATCAGTCATTCGTTCCAGTACAGTATGAAGTGGTCTCGGCAGGAAACCGTGCGCTCGTTGCAAAGTGGGCGGAGCTTGAGCCCCGTGCGGCAGATGTGTATTGATTGGCGCCGTTTCATAAACAGAAGACGTCGCGTCAAATATACACGGGGAATCAATACAGTCCACCTGCAAAACATATCTGTGAATCGAACACACAGCCAAATGTTGGTCAACTTCTTTTACGAGCAATGCAACACTAGTGTACTCGCATGTGTTGTTGCTACACGAAGAGTTTGATTTGAGATCGCCGATTGTGTAACAGTAACTTGAGCTCATCATAGTTTATTAAGTAATAAAAGTCGTACTAATAGTTGAGCATTCAAATCAATGACTTAAATTTAATGATTATGTAAAATAAAAATACCCCTTGAACTAAAGTTTTTATATTTTATTTTTATTCCTTCGAAAAACGACTGCTTTTCAACATGATCTTGACAAGACCTTCTACAATTACAGCACCAGCAACTCAGAACGATTAGCGACAATTTTCTGCGATTGGCCGGCTACAAAAGCGAGAGAGCATGCAGGTCAATGAGGCAGCAGACGTCTGCGTCTCTCTGACCTACACACTCTCTCGTCGAGGCCGCTCCGAAAGTGGCTGGCCAATTGGCTGGAAATTGTCGGAGGATATAGAGTTCGCCCTCTCGAAGTAGCCAATCGGCGTATTTGTCAAATCACGCGGTGTTTGTAGTTGAATCACGTTGCTTCTCGGTCAAAGTTCGTAAACTCGGGTGCGTGGCGAGAACAAACTACATATAAGATTTGGTCAATGCTCATGGGGCCGAGTGGTCGACTGGTTGTGTGCGCGCTAGCACTAAAAACACCATGGTTCGATCCCACTCGGCGCGGTATCTTCACGGCGGACCGCATGAGCTGGTAATAACGCTCACCCATGCCTAGTTTCTCTTCTACGGACCCCCACCCCTCTACGGATACTTCTATGTGATCACTTCTCTTGGTTGTATTGAAATGAATAAAGTAACGCACGGCTGAAATAGTTGCCGTAAAAGATTATTATAATGCCTATAAACCGTTAGCATTCCAGAAGTTCTCAAGTCACAAGTCTCAACCTAATTGTAAAACTCACTCTAAAACAGCGAACTTTCTGCTGACCGGTGAAAACATCCTTCAAAACCAACGAGATCACGTCGTGTTTGTAGACAATTCTACAACGAAATTACACATCAGAAAACTATGAGTACCGTACCCAGGATCCTTTCCGACCGCTATTTTAGCAGCAGAACAGTGGACTAGGTGGTTCTAGTTCAACGGAAAAAAACATATCAAACACTTTCATAGACAAAACAACGTATTTCAGTTTCTCGAACAGATTTTTTCCAAGCTTTTTTTCTTTTTTTTCCAAGCTTCAAACGCGAACTACAACTTCACAAACTAAGCCCCGCCCACCTGGGAGTGCTGACAAATGTCTTCATCTCATTGGAATAATCCTCGTTTTCCTTCCTTCCCAACTGTTTGATGGGAGCCAATCGGATTGCATCGGCAACGGCCAAATTGCGCATACTCGGCGGCAGAGAAACATAGGCACGGATGCACTGAAAAGGGGCGGAGCCTAAATTGGACTACATTAAAGAAAAGGGGACCTGGTTTGGGATGCACTGAACAGGGGGAGGAGTCTAATTTGGGATTCAATGAAAGCGTGGAGAAGCGTACTTCAATGGCAAAATGTTGGAGTTAACATACCACTTAAAATCAGAGACCCGCAAACAGCCAAAAATGAACATTAGACAGATGCGAAACCTAAACCAAAACATAACAGAGGAAAATTCAGATTTTTCTCTTTCAAGTGTGAGTAAGTCAAGGTTTTTTTTGAAAATCGATACTCATGAAACTGACGTCAATCTCGGATGACGTCACAACGTCGGTTCCGAACAAATTGATGACGTCATCAGCTGAGATGATGAATTCGTTGGGAGAAATTCGGCCAGACAGGGAACGAACACGGAACAGACGCTCACAATGCTTCGTTATACCTGGAATAAGGGAAAAGTGATACAAACATAAATAGAGTCTTCGGAACGACCTGTATAAAGGAAAACGTTGTGATTATACATGGAACGCATAACTAAAGTCGGAAAGAGCAAAGTTGTTTCGTTCAGATGAGTTTGTAGTTTGATGTTTGATACAGGTGCATTTTGAGCTGTTTTCCGACATCTACAAACTCCTATGAAAACTGTGCCAAATTCGAAACTCTGTTCAGAATTTTCATTGTATATAGTTCTCGCCATTCCCACTGAGACCTTGGCAGCGTGCCAATGAAACTTCGAATGCCTGTATTTCATGGAAATAACAGATTTTATGAAGAGAATTCCTATCCACGCATTGTAACAAAAGGTAACTGTCGCTCAGAAAAACTTTCAGTGTTTTAGAAAACATTAAAATCGTGAATTGTCACCTGTAAGTTTTGTTGGCACGTTGCCGAGGTCTCAGTGGGAATGATTGGAACTATACCAGCAAGCCATTTTTGTAGCGACCTCGACGAGAGAGTGTGCAGGTCAGAGAGACGCAGATAGTTTCAGAACTTCTGCGGCCTCATTGACCTTCGTACTGTCCCGCTTTCGCAGTTTGCTAATAGCAGAAGATTCGTGTGAATGTTTCTGAGTTTGTGCAAGACAAGCTCAAACCAGAAAACTTTCGCAGACGCAAACGTTATCTACTACTATTTGTCGACCAAAAACGTAGATCAAACAGGGGAGTATGATTAAACGAGTTGTAAAATCGATAACTAGCCCCCAAACCTGCCTTGTTTCGTCTGGTAGGAGATGAATACTTGCACTATTTGATTGTTCAACAGACCGCGAGACAGCAATGCCAAAGGGTGAAGAAACAGAGATCTGAAACTCAGATCAATCAATAAAATATGTATAATAAATCGATCAACTGTAATCTAGATTCCAATAAAAAGAGATTATTTGAATTGATTGTTTTCACCATTTTTCACTTGCACATGGCGGATTCGAACCAGCGGTCAATTTGTCCACAGACCAAGACTCTAACCACTGCAACACTGCAACCACTATGCAATCAATGAACAACTCAATCATTCAATCAGAAGTGTTGCATCATTTTCTTCATATTCTCTTGAAATTGAAATAGGAGTGGGAATCGTCAATATTCTTGTCAGAGACCTCAGGTTTCGGAAAAATGAAAAGAAATGAAATCTGACCCCAACTGACCCCTGTGCCTGACTTTGCAATGAACTTCTCTGAAGTCGTCTCTTTCTCCATATAAGATGACGTAATTGAGATGGTTTCAGACGAGAGAGCAGGAGACGACAGAGAAACGAGAGCAGTTTCCGAGCCATACAATCCTGCAATAGAAAACGAACATAAGAAAATTATTATATTTGAGTTTTCCTAGTAATAAATATTCTCTATTGAAAAATGGAAACTTTAAAGTTTCCTCAACTTATTTGTGTACAAAACATCGTTATCGACTTAACCAGTCAGAAAACTTCTATATTCTAATTAGACTTCAACAAAGGGAGCAAAAAACGAAAAACCACATTCAAAGTAAATACAGTAAATGTAGAAATAGAAAGACTTCGAGAAGCAAAACAATAATTTTAGCTAAAAACGCAACCCCATATCAATGTGTCACATGATTATAGTGGTTGACGAACAAATATGGGCTGATCTTTGACCATAACTTTCTGCTGTGTATTCAGAATGAATGAATGAATCCATAAAAGTGTGTGTCTGTCCGTTGCTTTATCGTGTACGATAAGCCATGTACACGCGAGAAGCATACCCCTTTCACCCTCAGCTAACATAGTTTTACATCACATTTTTATACTTACATTTATTCATGTTTATATTTTTATTACAAATTCAGATTTTTAGACAGTTAACAAACTTTTCACCCTACTATTACATCACTTTTTTACTTTTATTATTGTTTCTATAAGTAATGTTTCTATAAGTAAAGTTCGTTAGAGAGCAAACAAGCCTTTCACCCTCAGCGAGTATCCAGCGTTCCAACACATTTTTTCAACTCTTTGTTTATTTAAAACTTTATTTAAATGTTGTTCACAAATTCAGGCATGGATCCTATATAAACAATGTATGCACGAGATTTACCAACTAAATGGTAGAAGTTCGCAATATGTTAAAGATCAATATTGTTTTCACAAAAGTAAACTGTAATCATGACATTTGATCGATATTTTCCACCAATTTGTGATGTGTTTTTTAATTAGTAATTAGTAAACACTCAATTTGGATAATCGCGCGCAGCGCGAAGCGCTGTGCGTGATTTGTCTTTGGTCCGGCTAATGCGCGCCTTCATTTTTTTAGTTTTCTCATAAAAAGGCTCAAATTTGCAAAACAAAACTTTTAATGAATTGGGACTTTTCTACAGCATATTTGCAAGTTGTGTATCAAATTTTAACGAAATCGGTTAAGTTTGAGCCGAGTTATGACGTTTTCGCTTCATCCAGAGCGCCAACTTCCGTCGTGTGTCCTTCCTTCCTTCCGTCATGGCGTGCTGTGGTGCTATCTCTGTCGCAACTTAACAGATTTGGCTGAAATTTGGAGTGGTGATAGAACTCTTACAAAAACTGAATGACTGCAAAAAATTTCATGAAAAAAATAATTGTTCACCAAGTTAGGACCTTTTGAAATAAAGGTCTCTGCGTCTCTCCATTCAGTGCACTCTCTCGCTTTCTCTGTCAGGTCGGTTAATCAGACTCACAAACTGTCTTGTAACCTAAGGTATCACTGCCCGATTTTGATAAAATTCAAACAGAATACCATCGTAACTTTAGTTTAAATATGAAGGAATCTATTCATGACGTCATTCAGGATTCTGGAGGCCAGATGACGTCATCTTTGAAAAGTGCAAAGTTGAAGTCAAATATTTATCCAAATGATGATAATAGTTGGGAAGTGGGTAATCAACGATGAAACTTCATCTAAACATGTCGTATTCTGGGATTCTGAAGACCAGATGACGTCAAATTAGAAAAGTACAAATTTGACGTCAATTTATTCTTCAAATGATAATAATAGTGGGCAAGTGGATTAGTAACAATAGATATTTTTCTAATCATTTCGTTATCTTGGATTCTGGAGGCCAGATGACGTCATCTTTGAAAAGTGCAAAGTTGAAGTCAAATATTTATCCAAATGATGATAATAGTTGGGAAGTGGGTAATCAACGATGAAACTTCATCTAAACATGTCGTATTCTGGGATTCTGAAGGCCAGATGACGTCATATTAGAAAAGTACAAAGTTGACGTCAATTTATTCTTCAAATGATAATAATAGTGGGCAAGTGGATTAGTAACAATAGAAATTTTTCTAATCATTTCGTTATCTGGGATTCTGGAGGCCAGATGACGTCATCTTTGAAAAGTGCAAAGTTGAAGTCAAATATTTATCCAAATGATGATAATAGTTGGGAAGTGGGTAATCAACGATGAAACTTCATCTAAACATGTCGTATTCTGGGATTCTGAAGGCCAGATGACGTCATATTAGAAAAGTACAAAGTTGACGTCAATTTATTCTTCAAATGATAATAATAGTGGGCAAGTGGATTAGTAACAATACAAATTTTTCTAATCATTTCGTTATCTGGGATTCTGGAGGCCAGATGACGTCATCTTTGAAAAGTGCAAAGTTGACGTCAAATATTTCTCCAAATGATGATAATAGTTGGAAAGAGGGTTGTCAACGATGAAACTCCATCTAACCGTGTCGTATTCTGGGATTCTGAAGGCCAGATGACGTCAAATTGGAAAACTACAAAGTTGACGTCAATTTAAATTTATTCTTCAAATGATAATAATAGTGGGCAAGTGGATAAGTAACGAGAGAAATTCATGTAAACATTTCGTTATCTGGGTTTCTGAAGGCCAGATGACGTCATACTGGAAAAGTACAAAGTTGACGTCAAATATTTCTCCAAACTATGATAATAGTTGGCAAGTGCGTTATCAACGAAGAAGCTTCATATATTAAACATGAAGTGTTTTGTGATGGCCCGAAGATCTCATAAGTACAATGTGCAAAGTTGGCGTCAAACATTTTTCTATAAAATTTATAGTACCGCTAACATATGTTTTTCATTTGAAGCAAATATATTCTTCATGTCCTATCGTCTTTAAACCTCGACATTTTTGTAATGTATTGTTCGGTCTAACAAGAAAACCAACAAAGCAAATATAGTTAGTTCCTTTATATTTCAATTAAAAATTTAGACATGCCTCCGGAATGTCTACAAAAAGTGTAAAATTCATCAAAAAGTGGGGGACCAACAGTTGTGTAATTTGTACGAGCTACTCAAGGACGGATGAACTTCTAGGGACACTGCAACAAAAAGGGAAAAATATAGAGAGGGTTGTTATGAAGTGGTGATGCCACAAAAAGGGAAAAATATTTTGCTAACTAGCTCACGGTAGATGACAAGACACAGCTAAATAATTGTCTCGACAACAGTAATATTGCTCAATGTTTCTAAATGTCGTAACATATCTGAACAGAAAAGCTGTGACTTGTGATCTACCGTGAGCTAGTTAGCAAAATATTTTTCCCTTTTTGTGGCATCACCACTTCATAACAACCCTCTCTATATTTTTCCCTTTTTGTTGCAGTGTCCCTAGAAGTTCATCCGTCCTTGAGTAGCTCGTACAAATTACACAACTGTTGGTCCCCCACTTTTTGATGAATTGTAATACGCTTCTCCTGAAAAATTTTCAATTGAATTCTATATATTGACCGTTTTTGTTATTGAGTATGTCGTTCATACTATCTTATCGTAATTTGCTGGTAGTAAACAAGAGGTTTACCCCTCACTCACATTAACTATTTGGTCCACTTAGTATGATTCTGAGTTTGAATTATATTTCACTTTAAACAAACTTTTTCATAGATCTTGTTATTAATTTTCATGAAAACCTTCTATTTGGTGTTATAGTCGTCGTCCCACGGAAGTTAGCAGCATACTGTATCACTTAATTACCTATCACTTAATTACCTGTACTCCTCACGAATAGAAAACGTTCTACACATTCACTGAGCTTCTGTTGAAACACCACAGTATTTCGATTTCTTGCAATAATTTGACTCAATGTTTTTGTGTGAAATTGGCCTGTATTCCGTTCGAAAATATAACGCGAAACAACCCCGTTTTTCTTCATTTTTCGCGTGATATTCTGTTTGTTAGGTTAGAAATGTATAACCATTTTCTAGCATTCGCACTCGGAATGTAGCCAAAATCAGCAAAAGTTTGGAGATGACCACATTTTGATAAGAAACAAAAGAATGTTGGCTGACAATTCGTGTACGTATGAAATGACTGAAGTAGACTACACACAATGTTAGAAATCAGTGTTTCAAGAAACCGGTTGAAAAATGTCATTTTTCTTGTAAGCTCGCATTTTCGCAAAGTTAGTTTTACAATCTCGCAATTTCACCGTTGTATGGTCTCTCTCATCTAATTCTCCTATTCCTCTTCCCTCTCTTTCTCTCTTTCTCTCTCTTTCTCTCTCCCTGTACCTCTCCCTCTCTTTCTCTCTCCCTCTCCCTCTTTCTCTCTTTCTCTTTCTCTTTCACAACTCTCCATTAACCACAAATTATATTCATGTCCTCTCTATCTTATCTGCCCGTCGTATTATAACAGGCAAAGCTGTGAAGACAGTTCACTAGGACACAAATATTTACACAAAGTTTGTGTTAGAAAAGTGCACTGATTAATTCTCGTTTCTTAACTCCTCTGTCTATTCCTCTCTTTTGTTCTCTTTCTGCTCTGGTTCTATCAACTCTTCTCCCTTTCCTCTGTCTCTTTATAACCTCAGAACATTGTGTTATGTACCCATGTTACTTTATCTTTTCCCATTCCACGACCTAAAACAAGAGACTAAATATAAAATATAACTTCCTATTTCTGATAATTATCTAGCCTAGCATACCTTCCTAGAAGACTGTTTTCCTCCAACTCCCAGCGCCGTTTTGACGCCGAGAACACCTTCACACAAGAGTGATAGGGGAGAAAAAAAGCTCGTTGTATTGTGAACAGACATTAGATATAAATATAACGAGATAAAAAAGGGAGAGGAAGAAGAAGAAGAGAGAGACCAAGAGAGATAACGAGAAAGAGAGGTAGATAGAGAGCAAAGGGTCAAGAGGAGCATCAAGAGATACAGAGAGAGAGAGAGATAGAGAGAGAGAGAGAGAGAGAGAGAGAGAGAAAGAAAGCGAAAAAGAAAGAGAGATAGAAGTCTGTTTCTACCCCCCCATATTCCTCATGTAGTCTATGAATCACAGTGTAAATAAAAGCCACGCCCACCGAAAATGGCAACTTCGACACTAAAATATTCTTCTGTGCGATAATTCTCTCATATTTCTGCTTTTTCGAAAATGAAACCACATTTTTCATCTAAAAGTTAAAACTTTCTCAAAAAGATTCTTCTCTCTGTTAAATTTCTCCAAATTCAATGTATTTAAAAAAATGATAATGTCCTAAACATAACTAAGTTGAAAACAATTTTTCTGCTAGAAAAGAAACACAATGAGAACAAAAACCTACAAGTTTACCAGTGATCTTCGAAATTCGACTATCCTATCTTTAAAATCAATAAATTCGATGTTCTAATGTTGTGCACAATGTTCTAATGCTTCAATTATTTTATCTTCACGAGAACAAAACTAGATAAATAAGATTCTCAAAAGTGTTTTATATGTATTATGTTATTATTGTATGACCTACTCTTGAAACACAACGACTTTTAAAATTTCATTCATTCTAGAAGATGTCCTCTTCCCTGAGGAGTTCTGTTGTTTCGAACAACGAAAACTCAAAATGGCGATTTTCGTATTTTGAAATTTTGCTGGCTCTCACTCAGGTGTTTGGATTCTCAATGATGATATTGGCAGGTAATCAGGAGGAAATTATTATTATTAATATTATTATAAAAGTCAATAATGATGTTTGATCTCAAATAAGCTTTCATTCCAACTAAGACTCATACAGTAGGAATGGAAAACTTACAGTGCATTTAAATGTTGTTAATGTCATCGAATAAGTTTAAGATCGTCGCATTCGATTCCGTTTCCATATTTCAAAGAATGGTCCCAAATGTTTTCGACAAAGTTAAAGTTCGCACTACAAATTAAAATCAGTCATTGGAAAGTGTGTACCATAGGAGACTCAGTAGGAATGGTGCAAGCAATAATCACGCGAAACTTATTATTATTATTATTATTATTTTAATATTATCTAAGTGTATGTTGATGTTCGTTCTCAAAACTAACACTCGTTTGAGCACAAGAATGACATTTCGTGATTAAAAAACCACCTACGGAACTACAAGATTTCCGAAAAATGAAAAAAGGGTGATAATTCAAATGACATTATTATATGAAAAACGAGAGATAACCGGATTGACCAAATATCAGGGGTGAACTTCAATTTTGGCAAAGATATGAGATGATAAATACTTTGTAGTCTACAAAAAGAAGATTCGTAGACTACAGATTGGTCCAACCCAAAATATAGTAACTGTAGGAATCATTTTCAATTTAGAACAGGACTATTATGTGAACCAATCGCAACGCCTCCGTCCTCTAAACTGCAATTCATCTTTCAATTGCAGTTTAAAGGACCGTTGACACGGGATTGGTCCACATAATCGTCTTTCTTTGAATGTTGCTATTATATACGTTTACTGTGAAAACTTGGTAGTGAGAACACAGTTGTGAGCGCGGTTACATGATACGAGATCCGACTACATGTGACACTATTGAATTTTATTAATAAACTGATTGAAAGTTAGTTAATGTAAAAGATAATTAAGTTAATTGACTACATGTGACCATTGAATTTTGTTCAAGAAAAATTAACTGATTGAAAGTTGATTAATAATCTTCCAGGTTATTTTCTGAACACGGTTGACTACGGAATTCAATGGCCCAAGGAGAAGGTGCACAATCCACAGAATATGCACGGATACTTCATGATAACTGGACTCGTCTTCTTCCAAGGGGAAGGTAAATCTTGTTTTTTTTCATATATTATTTAAAATTATTTTCATCATTATATTAGAATAACTTTAAAATACCTATGATAATATAACCACAAAGTTTTCCATGCAAAAGATACTTCATGATAACTGGACTCGTCTTCTTCCAAGGAGAATCTTTTTTTAGTTCGGAATTGCAGATAAAATGTTTTTTTATGATAACAAAGTAGTCGACAGCGTTCTGAATATTAAAAAGTAGACTCCTTTTCATTTAGGGAGAAGGTGATTTATTTATATATTTTAGATAAAATCAATGTTTTAATGATAATAGTAGTTCACAAAGTATTCGATAGAAAGATATATCAAGATTCAACCCATGCAAAAAAAAACTTTTGATTGTCGAAAACTATGATAAATAAATGGATTTTGATCTACCAGAAAACAAAAATAAAGCGAAATGAACAGTGAAAAGTATTGTTGAACAGTGTAGTTTAGAGACTAGAATGTAGTGACTCTTCAAGGTCAAAACATGCCACGCTCGAATGTAGATATTGAGATGAAACGAAGCAAAGATCATGGAAGCTGCGCTACGGAACTACAATGAAAATTAATGACGATGAAACGTTGTCGCAATCTAATTTAGGGAAATGTACGCGCACATGTTGTACTAACTGGGGGGCAACTAACCTACAATGTATTTTGTACTTCCTACTGTAATAGTCCACATAAGAAGAAATTATGTACATGATTCCATACCAAAGCAGCCCTGCTCTAGATTGAGTCCGTAGTTACAGTACCATACTGCCATTGTCCACGTCAAAATGGAATAGACTATAAATCCTTCTCTCGCACCGTCTACTCCGCTACGACGCGAAAATCATATCCACCATAGCTAAAAAGTACAAGCGAAAAACGTAAAGTATATGTACTTTCACCTACTATATTACTAGTAGAGAGAGAACAAAGTACCTTCAGTATAAGAATCCAAGTGACATTCCGTCCCATCGCAGCCTCGCTCTAAATCGTAGTGACAGATTCATACTGTAATTCCATGATAGTCCATATCAGAGTGAAGTAGACTGGTTTCATGTCGATTACCCCCCTCGACTAAAAGAGGTCAATTCAATTAGCGAGACAACCAGTAGAATGGCACCCGGGGTAGGTAAGCGGTATGTCTTTGAATGGCGGCAAGCGTTTGATTATGTTCTGCGCATCCCTAACAGGGAGCGGAATTTGAAAATAAAAGTTAGCTTACTAGTTACACTGTAATTCTCAAAGTAAACGAAAACTTGTAGTGAATACATCATTTCAAAGCATGGGGACTCAGGAAAACTATCACCTGTTTTGTAGATGCTGTAGTTTTTCCTTGTGGTGTGTAAATAAGGGTAAGCTCATGTAAAGTGATACAAACTAGGAGAATAAGAAAAAAGAGTATAAAAAGTGGTACGTTTTGCCTCTACCCCAAACTTAATCGAATGCAGTGTCCCGGATGGAGCTAAACTTTCAATTAATAACTAATCCTACCACCACACTTTGAAGGAACTTCATCAGGGTTATGAATAGAGCCGAAGGTTTGCAATTAAACAGTGAATATTTACATTTAAGAAATAGGAGAGTTCTGACGCTAGTCAAAAATGCTAGGAAAGCTTTCATATAAGCCGTTTCTATTCTACGTGACTTACATAACTAACTCGTGCTCAGAGTTTCCGTTAGAAAAAAATTTAAAAAAGACAGAGCGATAAAGTTGTGAGAAAGTGTTATGTAGAGTCTGTATCAACGCCTAGGTGATTTTATTCTGTTTAACCTGAGGTGCGAATTCGGAGCCAACTTCGTACGACACCTCACTTCAGCAGGCCATATAACGGGCGCGAAACTATCGTAAATCAAAATTTTTACTACGATAGCACGTAGTCAATAACATTCCAAGATTGTGCATCTTTCGTTAGTTTCCCTAATTTTCAGAGGGGTTCCAACCTGGAATGTTGATTTCACATGAAGCTCGTCGATTGTTGAAGCGAGTAAGCAAGTGTAGTTCAAGATAAACTACAGTTGCAACCCCAACCAGTACACTTGTTCGGACAACATAGCTTTCTGTTCTAGGTATTACATTGTTAGCAGTGTAGATTTTTTAGTGGATCACTCATATTTAAATCAACTACAACGAACACCAATAACGCTTAGTCAGTAGTGGTCTCATCAAAGTTTTTTGGAAGTTCAACCGTCGTAATAGTCTCAATTGGTGGGTCAGTAACCGCGATCGGCTTGTACGGTTCTTAGATTGAACGTAAGCACACTTAGTCTCGCCTCATTGACTTTAGTTTGATATAGGTCGGTTGATGTAGGACTAGCACAAAAATATCCTATAATGTTTGTATGCGTTGCTCTTTCATGATGATCAGCAACTAAATTTTCAGTGATAATAAACATAAGCGGCTTGGTTTTGTTTCTTCGTGAAGGAAAGTGTGCGATAATCCAGAAGACTTACCACAAAAATAAAGAGAAACATTTGTTATTCAATCGTTACGATGAGGCGATTTCTTTATTCAACCCGGTATTTTATTGACCCTATCAGTGAAACATTAACCAGGATACTTGGTTAACCCTTTTGTTAACCATTTGTTTACGGTTAACCCCCAATTTTCCCCAAAAGACATTGTAAAAAAAGGGTAAACAAAAGGGTTAACCAGTTAACCCGGGTAAGGTTTCCTGATAGGGTTAACGAAATACCGGGTTCCTGATGGAATTGGCCTTCCGATGAACTCCATTTGAAAAGTTATGAAACCAGAAAATAATTCTCAAAAAATGAAGAGTTCTCATTTACCGAACTACCGTAGTTAAAGTATTAATAATGACAGTCTCGCGCCCAAATATTCTTATCTTGATGGAAAGCTAAAGTTCGGTATTCCGTATTTTGTACACGCACGATGATAAAGTGCTGAATGTTATATATTTACTGAAATGATTCAAGAATCATTTCATAATGTTTGTACTATATTTTTGCAGCTTTTCAACTGTGTGATTGTCATAGGTAACTATAGATTAGTTTAAAAATGTATCGCTCACCCTATAAGATTTCTAAGTAATCTTTTACGCTTTGTGACTTAATAAATGTACACTAGCTAGCTTTCCATTACCATGACTGTCACCCCTGGTACCAATTAAGAGAGACGACCATCGAACACCTCTGGTGCTAATTAAGAGAGACGACCATCAGGGGGTGAAGGAAGGGGGGGAATCGACGTAAGACCAAGTGGTTAGACTATACATCCGTTTGAAGCTCTTCTCTCGACACTTATTTTCCCTACACGTATCATAACGTGACGCTCACGTATTGTTACGTGAACTCATTTTCCTGTATATGACCTCTTCTAGCCCTTCTCTCGTACCGTCTATACCGCTACGACGCCAAGATCAAATCCACCCCCTATATAACTGAAAAGTTCGAGTGAAAACGTGAAGTTCACGTATTTTCACGTGACGTGACCTACTTTTTCACTAGTATATTTATTAGAATCGCTTCCAGCCCTTCTCTCGTACCGTCTCTACCGCTACGACGCGAAGATCCTCTCTAAGTTCATCCATGTGGTCTTCCATGTCCTGGCAATTGGATTCTTCTCCACAGCCCTCGTTGTAGCACTCAAGCAGAAGAGCATCGATGTATGTTTTGTTCTACTTTTTTGATAATTATAAGTTTTCTATAGTTAGTGGATAACTTTGAAATAGTTACCATTGAAAATAAAAGACAACAAATGGTCAAAGCCGCACTTTTTGAAAAAAAAATTAACTTGGTTTTAAAAAAAATAACTCGAATTTACGATTTCAAAAAAGTGAAAGTCAAATTTCGAGGTCAAAACACTGTCAGATCAAGTTACAAACATCTATCTGCCAATGATAAACAAACGTTCACATTTACGTAATCGAGTTATCCTACGAATAACAATTTTAGAAAATAATTTTTTTTACAAATTTCAGCTGAACCACAACTTCGCCACGGTGCACAGTTGGGTGGGACTGGCAGTGATGGCCGTTTATCTCATTCAGGTACACACTTTCATTTTAAATATACTCTAAATCTCGTGAAAAATGTATTGGAAATAACAAAATAACTGTGAGGAAATATTGCTAATCTTTTCTAATATTTTATCATCTGTATTCATTACTCCAGTTTCTGTCGGATCAGTTCCCCTTTGGAGCTGATAAAAGCGTAACTAAAGAATGGGGGGGAAGAAGTATAAATCTTCCAATCACCACTAAAATGTACTTTTTCCAGCATTCTGTCCAATAAGTTTCGCGTTAGGGATGATACGCTCTTAACTATCGGAGGGTTCAACTATCCTTCATAAAACCCTTCCAATAGTTCATAATATTTTCTAAAGAATTGGTGGGGGGCTTAAGTATAACTTTCCCAAACTTTGTATCGAATATTTCTGTTCAGTACACGCAAGTACCGGAGGAAAGCCAGAGACTGAAGTGGGTGGGTGGAGGGGGTGAGGGGCCTAAGTATAACTTTAATATATCCCTAATTTCAGTTCCTCTTCGCTCTAATCCGTGTACATTTAGAGGGCATTTATGGGCTAACTACCGAATAGTGGGTGGGGGGCTTGAGTATAACTTCCCAATTCATTCATATTTACAGTTCTTCTTCGGCCTGATTAGTTTCGAGTCGGGCTTTAAGCTTATCTGATCACAGCTTAAAAATGGTTCAAAAAAGAATGGAGGGCCTAAGTATATCCCAATCGCTAGTCAAATGTCTGACAATGGCATAACACTTACACTATCGAACGAGAGAGGGGTGGGGGGCCTAAGTATAACTTTAATATATCCCTAATTTCAGTTCCTCTTCGCTCTAATCCGTGTACATTTAGAGGGCATATAAGGGCTAACTACCGAATAGTGGGTGGGGGGCTTAAGTATAACTCTCCCAATCACCACTAAAATGTACTTTTTCCAGTTCCTCTTCGGCCTGATCAGTTTCGCCCTACCGGGGCTGAGTCTGGCCTCTAAACAGGCGTTCATGCCGTTTCACCGCATCGTCGGATGCATTTCGTTTCTCGGTTGTTGTTTCCAATCGGTCATGGGAATGGTACAGTACGTCATCATACAGACGCGCACAGAGTGAGTTCGGACTACAAACTACAGAGATCAGAGATCAGAGAACGAATGACTGAGAGTTCAGAATACAAACTACAGAGATCAGAGAACGAATGACTGAGAGTTCAGAATACAAACTACAGAGATCAGAGTACGAATGACTGAGAGTTTAGAGTACAAACTACAGAGATCAGAGTACGAATGACTGAGAGAGAGAGAGAAAGAGAGAGAGAGAGAGAGAGAGAGAGAGAGAGAGAGAGAGAGAGAGAGAGAGAGAATGAAAGAGAGGTAGAACAGTTCAAAACAACTCACACACAAGTTCATCAATAAACATTTTTGATCTTCAAAAACCGATGATGCCGATCGATAACTTTGAGATCTCTGCTGTTTAATCAATACACTGTGCAAAATCGATAACATCAATCGATAACCCACCCGATCATCTCCGTCCATATTTCAGTTTCGGCTGCTACTTTGGCCTGACGCCGGGCTGTCCGAATAATCTGAACATCATCTTCAATTTCGCCGTCATCTCGCTGATTCTCTACTGCATTACGGTACTCCTGGTGGTAGTTCCCCCCGCGTGGAAACGAGAAAAAACGCCCGAGGAAATGCAGTAGCGGATTACAAACTACAGTTATCGATTGATGTCACTCTCTGCGTCTCTCCTTTTACATTGTCTCTACGTGATCTGATCATCACAACAATCAAATTGAGTGTAGAAAGTTGACCACTTTTTCCACTAAATTTCCATTCTCTAAACTGCCAGCATTCACGATATCAGTGTCAAACTTCTTTCTTCTAGGCAAAAACCATAAACGATGAGTTTCTACTTTCGATATATCATGATCATACTATGTCTATTTATTTCGCTGTGTTTGGGATTCTGTTGGGCGGGGCGTACGAAAACAGTCAACCATACCAATTTTAATTGTCTACAACTTTTCCACAGAAATTTGTTTATATCTTACCTCATATTCAAAATGTTGTTTGTTTCATTATATTGTTTCATTTATAAATATAAGTATTCCAGATAGAGATTTCACTGTTCAAAACAAATACATTGTAGTGTGATGACTGCGTTTATAACAAAAGTTAAAACATTATGCAAAAAAACTGGTTAAAATAGAGAACGAGAGAGGAGGGAGAGAAAAAGAGAAAGGAAGAGAAAAGGGAAAGAGAGCAAGAAAAAAGTTTAGCACCGGGAAAATCACTGGAATAATGTCATGGGTGTTAGTAGATCAACTGAAATCAATATTTAGGTACAAAAGAATGAAACAATCAAAAAATGAGCTAAAAAAGTTTCCCGAAAATAGTTTTAACTGTTAGATCATGCGAATTGTAACGATTAATAGAGGGAAAACATGTTTTTATACAACTACTATGAAAACATATTATGCAAATAAACTTAATTATGCTCATGTATTCAATAGAATTCGTCAAAAACTATAGAACCATATACTAAAAAGTACAAGATTTAAAAATAGAAATTTAAAAGCACGTGTAAGTAGAATAAGCACCGAGAGAAAATAAGCACTTTTTGGTTTCAGGCAAATATCTAGTTTTCTATTGCTTAGAGCTATTGACTAGAATAAAAAACATGGGAAAACAATCATAAACTAACACTAAGAAAATCGATCTATATAGAGACTATGTACACTAATTTCGACAAGTTACCAGAAACAAACCCCAACTGTCAAGATTCGCAATATTAACGGTTCTACTCTTTCAAAAAGGGTAAATTACACCATACAATAGACTGCCTGGCAACACACCGAACTAATTGCTCATACTCATACTCGAGTAAAGTTGTGTTGATCTGTTGATAGCCAGACAAATTCACAAAACTTCTCCATTCTTCCTAAATTCTGAACGATTGCCGAATCGACCCGAAAAAAAGTACTTAAAGACCTTCACTTATACTTTACTGGTGTGTGATCATGATACTATCGCCCCCCCCCCCCCTAATGACAGCCGCACTCCTGTACCACCATGTCCCGGTACCTCTTCATGACCACATTCTGGTGGTTGTCAATAAAGAGAATCTTCATTGGAGCCAGCCGGACCGGGGCGCACTTGGCCTGGTCCGCGCGGGAAGGATGCACTAGGTGCGCCTGCAAATAACCATTTTATATTATATTATATAATTTTTAGAGGAGTTCATAGTTGAATTGTAATTGAATTGCAACCATGGAAAAGTAGAATAACTGAATGGGCAATGTAGTTGAGTTGCAACTATAGAGAACTACACATCCTGTATCGACTCTGCCGTCACTGCACACAGCTAAGAGCCACAACAATACGAGAACTATCCGAATAAAATGGCACAGACACATTCTCGTTGTAGATTTTATGAAACTTGTATTTTCTGAAGCAAAAACCGGTTTCTAACGCGGTAAACAAGAGAAAAGGAGGAAACCTCATGTTCGCTGAGTTAATACACCCGTAGCGGAGGCTAAGCACGTTCATTATAATTCTCTTGTGCACTATAAGTTCACAACAGATATTAAACTACGTTACCTAGCACGACAACAACAAACAAACAAACAAACAAACAAGCGAACTGACCAGTGTCTGTACAATCGCGTGGTTGGTGGCGTTCATTCGATTGTGGAGGGGAAAAGAACATTCGCCCCCGCAGAAGTAGGCCATATAGCCCTCGGGGGCTATCACCCATTCCTAGAAATCAATACGCATGTTATGCATGGAAGACAACATATCACCCCTTGCTGAACAAAAAATCAATACGCATTTTATTTGTTATACAGGGCGATACAGCTCAAAAATCAGTTGTCCAACACTTGAAGAATAGTGCCACCTCACTGGCAAGTGCCTATACTCCAGTCTCCTATACATACATCGCCAAGGCCTCTCATGATATGGGGGGGGGGGGGGGGTTCCCAACTAATTTTCATGAAAAGTAGGGGTCGCGAGTTGAAAGCCAGCAAATCTCATACAAATCTGTCCAAAAAAAATCCTAAAAATGATGAAAACCGCAGTTTTGAACTACTTTGGAGGGGTAAAAACCGTTTTGGCTGATGGCGCAACGTTATTGAAGTTATCATTCCGTTTTAAAACGGTGTTGATAACAGCTGAACCCCACACCAGTAGTCTGGCCAATATGGTGAATTCTATATCTAACCGGGTTTTTAGGTAACCTAACCCTTTTTTGGTAACCTATTTTTCAGGTTACCTCAGTAGGTAACCGGTTGGTAACCTAAAATGAAAAACTGGTTACCTGTTTTTCTAACGCGAAACGTGGTTTTTACCGTTAGTTTGAACGGTAACCGGATATTATTTTCAGGTTACTTTCAGGTTACCTATCAAGGTAACCTCAAAAATAGGTTACCAAAAAGGGTTAGGTTACCTAAAAACCCGGTTAGTTGTAGAATCGGCCCACTTATTTCCGCGTTTGAATGTTTTCGTTTCCTACTGTCCATATTTTCATTTTCTCCTCTTGTATATCACATGCTTGCACGTTATTGTAAATGAATCAATCATACAAACCACACTCACGGATCTACTTCTACAGTGCAGTCACCTGATGGATAATCTCGTTGCAAACAACTGCTAATTTATACTCAACTCATTTTCTAAATATTTTCCCATTAGTTTTTGTAACATCTGTACACTCTCCCTCTCTCCTTTAAATGTTTTCCATCTCCTCTTTCTTTTTTCCTCTCTTCATATTTCATAAAATTAAATTTACCTTCCAGCCGAGATCCTGGAAACTGACATAGAGACCTTGCTTCCTACATCCACCCAGAGGGCCTGAAAATTGAGAGTATTATAATGAATAATATAAGAGAATGGTATTTTTCGCTGGCGTTCACTCTCAGCTATGTTAATTCTTACCAGAACCACTGTCTTAAAATAGAGCCACATCATTCCTTACTCATTTGCTTAAATCTGTTTTTTCTCTCTAGCGAAATATCATCGGTACAATGGAGAATGAAAAATGGGTGTTCAATTACCTAGAACAACTATAGATTGAACTTAAATACTATTTACGATGCGTGCTCTCATAATCCCTCTCTTTTTTCTTTTTTTTTTTTGCGGCTATTCGAACAACTTTACTGGGATATGCCCCCCCCCCCCCCTCAATTACCATCCTGGGAATATCCAACTACCATTCATCTTCTCTTCAACGCAGAGCTCAACAATATCCGGAAACTTCCGAAATGAACTGATTTCTAAAAACTGTAATTAGGTTATAGTAGGTTCCATATTGAAATTTCAAGCCTGACAAGTTCTGACAACTAATTACAGCTTAGGTACCCCTTTGAGTCTTGGTGAGAAAAACTGGGTGGAGAACAAAAAATTCAACTTAATTAAAATTTAATGTCTGAACCCACATCCCTCTAAAAGAAAGGGAACTGGCAAACTGCCAGAGGCAACCAATGTATGTTCTTTTTTGAAAGTGACGTCTCGAACAAATAGGATGAAATTACAACCACCCAGCTGCCCCCCCCCCCTATCTATTTCCATTTTCAAGTGAAACTGGCGCTTATGTGGTGCAGCAAATTGAAAGTACAGAGTGAAACCTAATTTAGAGAAGAGACAGTGATCTGCCAATTACAATCAATATACCCCAGTAACATTGTCCAAAACGCCAAACAAAATGTGAATAACCATCTGCCTTTCCGCCGAATCAGTTTATCCGTCGTCCCAATTAGTTAATTTTCGTGCAAACTCGAAACGTTTGACATATACTGGAACGGAAAACCAGTTACCACAAGACACTCACAAACAACTTTTTTCCTATTAAAGTATATCAAAAACTACGTAAGTGTGAACTAACTCGGTTGGACATTTATACGAGTGATGTACAACATAACCACGTGAACATATAATACCACACTAGGTTACTTACAAGTTACGCGGAAAACTACCGCTGAACCGTCCTCCGTTACAAAACTCGATTGAAAATGATATATGATAACGTTCAACATAATTTATATTAATTCACAAAAACTGAACAAATCTCGTAAACTGACTCGGCTTTGCATCTCTGAGTGGATCCTTCCGTTTGCTGTTTTTCGTACTGGTTGAGGGGGTCGGAGAAGAGGAGGAAGAACGACGGTTGCGACGACGGAACGAGGGAGCGTCTGGACGGGGGATGTTGGTTGTGTTGTTTGTTTGTTGTTCAGCGTTACTTAGTGTTTGTTATTCACATATTTCTAGGGCTGATAAATCCTTCGAATATTTTGATAAGAAGCTCAGTAAAAACACTGAACCCACACAAAAACCCGTAAGGATGGACATTATTCAAAAAGAAACTCGTTTTTCGCTTTCAAACGTCGAATTCAGGCAACTCTTCAAACCTCTCAGCTTTCCAGGATGAACACTTACACTAAGAAGACACCCGGTCATACAATTCCTCGATTCCAAGGTCCGAGCTATTCCTATTCGAAAGACCTGAACCTTGTATTATTTAGATAGTAGTTTGTAGAAAAATCTGTAAATATTGTTAGATTCTAACCTTCTTGAAACGCAGCGACGATAAAAACATCCGTCAGACTGTGCTCCACGTGAGAAAGTTCAGCTGAAACATTGAAATGAGTCTATTTCTACAATCAGAATCAAATCTCAATAAGTGTCGTGTGAAGTAAATATTGAACGGCCGAAAAACTCATAACTGGGCTGTGTAGGACTGTTATTCAGTTATGAATTCACAGACAATTCGAAAGGAGGCGAATAGAAAGAAGCACATACAAATACTCAAATTCATCCAAGAACAACCCCCCCCCTCCCAACAAGAACACGCTCATTGTTCGTCAGTTTTTGATAAACATGAATATGATATTGAAAACCACTACTGATTCCCATTTTGAACCAACAGTAATCCAGTGAACCCGCCAAAACTGGGAAACGTGAATTGATGACGACAAAATAAGTTCTAATAACGTGAACGACCATGTTTTCATTGTAAAACTACCCCCCTTTCAACAAAAAAAAGAAATAAACATACCCGATTCGATATGGATGAACATCTCGGGGCTCTCTGTGTGAGATATCCATTGCCCAACCAATCCAGTCACATTCATCACCAACGAATTTTGGACGGGCGAAAGAAAAGAGGAAAAGACTGCTGAAGAAGCGTCTTCACTGAAATACAAGCGGATAAACAACATAATTTCCCGAAAGAATATTCGTTACATTTCCAACGTTGGAATTGAAAAAAATCAAATCAAAAAGCCGAGCTACGTTTCTGACAAACTTTGAGAAATTTTGCTGATACAAAGATACAAGATACATTTTGATACAAGATTGCTGATACAAGATACATTTTGCTGATACTATCGATTTCCACGTATTTCAATCAGAAACACACTGTTTTACCTGATTTCATTCGAAATGAAGGCATCAGACATCAGACTTTGTGCAAAATCATACGTAAAATACCCCCTTATTCTGATATTGGCTGATGCTCACTTTCGCCTGATTCCAATTGTGCCATGATCACTTTTTGGGCTAAATGTTGAAGATTCTACGCAAAATAACTATTATTTTATGTGTTCGGGGCTGCTCATGCTTACTTTTGGGGCTGCTCATGCTCACTTTTTTCGGCCCGACTCGGAACTATTTCACGTATGTGCAAAATACCCCCCCCCCCCCTCACTTCCCAAATAGGGATCTCCATATGAATATCTGAACCAAAAAACCACTCACCTCGACCGAACGGTTATTTTGGCCACCGTTACATGATGAGATACGAAGACGTGGAGTTGTGCTGCGTTGAGAGAGGTTGGAGACGCAGACGTCAGAGTGGCGAGAGAGAAGGAGACTCTGAAGAGACCGCGGGTGGCCAGAGCAGAGATGTCTGAAAGAACGCTATTTGATCACTTTGGATTTGGAGAATATACAGAGCTTACAACTGTCTGAATTACATTGCGTGAGCATAAAAAAAACCTCCTCTCATCTAGACGACTCAAATTGACAGAAAACACATCAATTACTTTATGGTAAAAAGTTTGAAGATTCTCTGTTCTAGGTCTACGATCTACGAAAAGAAACATGTCAAATTCCAAGTTCTTTCCATCAAAGCGGCTAGCGGCAGCTTCCTCAGAAAACGCATTGGAAGGCAAGTTAACTTGTAACTTGTAAATGGTCAGAACGTTGAAAAAATATATACGAAACGCATAAAAACCTCGTGTTTGACTAACGACAACAAACTACAAAACGTGACCAACCCAGCGGGGAAAGAGAGACAATTCTGTCGGCGGAAGACCAGGCCGTCAGCTCAGTCGCCATCTCTTTCGGGGAAATTCCACTGAGAATTGTATTCATTATAATACTTCATTTATTCATGTACATGCAAGCATGTGATATACAAGAGGAGAAGTGAACACAGACGCAGTGAGATACGAAAAAGATTAGGACGAGAATCATTGTACGAAAGTCACAACTCTGTTCGCGCACAACCACCAGTAAGGTCCGACTAAGTGACAAAAAGTAGTCCATTTTCAGCTGTTATCGTGTGAAAATTTATGATTTTTTCAACAGAAGTAGACCTATTTTCTTCTTTCCGGCAAAAACGTAGTCCGCTTTCAAAAATTTTCTGAATATTCGGACAACTTTACTGGTGTATGTTCGCACACACATGAGCAAACTTTGTGGTCCTCCAAAATTGTTTAAAAATCAGGTGTACTTTGTGAAAATCAAACTACAAACCTAGGCGATAGGTGAAGTTTTCGCTAGTGAGTTAATCAACCAAAACCCCGCCGCTCTGTGTCCTTCTTTGGCACTTCTGTTTGTTCATATATGAACTAAGCAAAAAAAAAAAAAAGAGGTCACATTTTTCGAATTCACCGTAAAACAGCATGCAGGGCCAACACTGTTATGTAACATGGTGATGCGATGAATCACAGGTGCGACACCTCGGTTATCTGAACTCGCGATTCTTAACTTTGCCTTCAACTGGGCTAGGGGAGACCCATCACTTTTCCAATATTTCTGAGTTTATCGGGTAATTACCTAGGGGGACCTAAACGTTTTTCATACACCGCCAAGCGCATCTTATTCCTTCAAAATTCTCGCAACCCTTCCGTGTTTTCTCGTGTCGCGACCCCCCAAAACGGCGACATTCAACTAAATTCCGTACGATTATAGCTGATTTTATATGAAAATCGTCAGTTAACAGCTCGCGACCCCTACTATTCACAAGTATTTGTTCGCGACTCCCCCTTTTATGAGGGGCCTTGGCGGTGTATGACGTTTTTTCTGTGGAGGGAATGTTCAACTGTTCAAATCTATGTGATGAATGAAACTTGAACTTGAAACCGTGAGAAAAATAGCCAAAAAGCCCACCTCCGCGTCTCAGCATCTCCCTCTTCTATCTGCTGGTATAACCTGGCCATGAATGTGGATATCCTCCCATCTCTCTTCTTTTTTGATGACGTCATAATGGGCGCGTCATTCAAATCGAGAATATCCAGAATATGGTCGCCGAGACCGTCCGCCACGTGACTGAAATGACGCGAGAACATCGAAAAACGACCTCCTTTACGACAATGGAAACGGAAAATGTACCCAATTTCCATACTAAATCATAAAGTTTCACGAATTCGAATCGAAAAACGGGTGATTTTAAAAGAGTACCTTCACTGGTGTACGAAGTACGAACTGAAGGAGAACTAAAAAGGAAGCCACACAACTTGACACAACAGTAAGGTGTGAACCCGTTGTTCAAGTTAAATACGGTGAAGGTCATAATATCGGCCCGAACTATTCACATAAACAAATCGGAAATTTAAATTGCTCTACGAGCTGGTTCAATGTAAGACTCAGTCTAAAATCGACCTACTTCTGGGCAAAATGTAATGAAACACACTGGAACCTGACGGGAAGCGAACAAACGAACCATCTATTAGGAGAGCTTCCCGGTATGAATCCCTCTTTACATAAAAAATAAATACAAACTAAATAAATACCTGTCGGCGGGGCTGATATATGTTTGTTGTCCGGCTTCTTCCAAATAAAATGCCCCTCTTTTACAGAAAACGACTGCTAAGTGTAGAAAATGGAGAACGAAAATACATCGCAGCAACATCTGAAAATCAAATTATCCACTTAACAAAATCAGTTACTTAGTTACTTTAAAAATACCTGACGAAAACATGAAATATACGTCGGGATCAACACAACTCTGTTTCTGTAATTTCCGCATTATATTACGAACGATTGGAACATTAAATATTTTCGTGTTGAAGTTAAAGGCAACAACTATGCGGAGAGGGGTGAAACATAATACGCAGATACACCGCACAGCAGGGTGGTGAAACTTTTCGTCGAAACGGCATGTAAAGATAGAAAAACTACCGGGAATAGCTCTAATTTGAACGAAATGAGAGATAGAATCCCAGAGAATGATAAGGAAAACACGAAACATTAGTTCAATTTGTTGACTATCCTACTCGGTCCATTTTTTCTTCAAAACCAAAAGTATTCACTATCTATTTTCCAAGAATACTGGCCAGTTAGCCTTCTGACACAAAATCTTATTTTCCGACCAATTTCTAGGGTTCTCAACCTATCTCATGCCCTGATTTTCAACCATTTGATATGAACAACAAAGCTTACGTCAGTTACGAAACCCTCCGATGCGAAACCTGAGTGATTTAACCTAGAAAAGTAACCCCGATTATAGGTATAGCGGTATGAGAATTGAGATGCGTAAAACTGTCAGGGTATCTGAAAAATATACGTCCGTTATCCCAGTAAAAACCGTTTTGGCTGATGGCGCAACGTTATTGAAGTTATCATTCCGTTTTAGAAACGGTGTTGATAACAGCTCAACCCCACACCAGTAGTCTGACAAATATATAAACCAAATCAGCTAATTTCCATTTAAAACCGCGAAAATTAGTGATTTCATCTTTAAAAAACCGACAAGTTTATGGCTCAGCTGACAACTTTACTGAACTATCAGATAAACGTACCTAAACTTCCTAAACTGAGGTATAAACCGGTGTGTGACTAGCAACAAAATCACGACCACGAGATTGCTACGATCGAGGAACAATTCTGAAACATGCATTTTAACAGATGACATCGTACAGTATCACATAACCCAATTACAGGTAAACACCCAATTTTTGAGATACTATAAAGAAACTTGTGAACACCTAATCCGAATCGAACCGAACCAGTCCGTAACGAAAAGGAACCGTCACCTGGAACAGCCGGCTTTTCGCAAATGCAATAGAGGCGGGGTTCTTACATAAAGATGAAGAATAACTACCCCCCCCCCCCCTAAAATGGGGTAATGAGGTCTGACAGCAATGTATACTGAGAAAAACATAAAGTGCTCCTGAAGGTCTAATATTACAGCCTTTTAACTTGAAATGAAAAACTATGAAATGAAAACAGTTGTGTGTTTTGTAAATTATTCAAACCCAAGGAAATGATTTCCCAAATTGAATATCGGAGTCAGAAAGTGTGTTTTTTATTTTAAAGTCGATAATTCAATCTTCAAACGTAGAACTACTGGCAAACCAGGCACTCGAGAACCAAGCCACAGAGTTGAAGTTTTTTTCAAAAGGCACGTAAAAAACCTCGTTGACTCCAAATAAATAGCGCTAAAACACGATTATTGCTCACACAAAAAAAGAAATCCTTCCAAAAACTTCATTGTAAATGAACACGTAAAAACAACATAGAAAACTAACAAACAACAAAAAATAACATGGTACAAGAAAAATGAAGGCCGATTGCGAGAAAATCAACAAATCAGCACGTGAATTTTTTTTAAATACTCTTGCAAGACAATGAGAAAATGATTTACAGACAGTTCATCAGAGTGAGAGGTAATTATTGATTATGCAAGAGTATGTAAAAAAACAATATAATTATCCAACTTAATTCTTGCGGAGCTTTCCCTTCAGCTTGTGCAGATCCAACTTCATTTGAACGATCGCCTTCTTTGCTTGGCTGGTCTCGCTACGCAACAGATCTCTGAAATGGCACGATTAGATGAAAACATGACACACACTGCACACACTAGCAAATTGTCAGTATTATTCGGAGAAGATACAGCTTTCTATTGAAATACCTCAAAGCTCGTTATTTTGAGTCAATGAATAGCTGGTTCAAATCACTTTCTGGGATGGACAAATCATACATGTATCCTTGTTACACAACATCATACACACACCACAAAGTGTAACTAATCCACAAACAAAAAGAGCCCGTTATTTGATTTGAATATAAAAATTCATAATTTTGCAATTTGCATTAGGAAAGTCGATATTGGATATTGGCGAAAAGAGAGGGCTTTTGAATTTGTGTAGTAGCTATTTGGGCAGCTCAACCGTAGTATGACATAATAATAATGAGTATATAAATGAACCCACATTGCCACCTGTCTGTCAGCACTGGTGACCCCGTGACAGCGTTGCGCGGCCATTTCAGCCTGCAACTTGCGCACTTCCTCTCGCTTCTCAGCCATTATCGCCTCGAGAGAGAAAACTGGAAACACAGAAATCAGCCATTCAATACTCAGTAGGATTGAACTACTCTATAGAAAGGACTCTTTTTCATATTTAAACCCGGAAAATAGATGACGTTGTGTCAAAAATAGGCAATTCTTTTGTTTTCAGAGAAAAGATGGCCCGTTTTTCGAATTCTTTCAGTTCAGTCGGACAAGTTTTCCGCGGTATGAGAGGAATCAGCCATTGCACACTGACAACGCACAACAATCACACTTTCCAGGATAGACCAGACCAGCTACAATTCTATTGATACTCGTAATTTAGACGAGCGCCAAGCTGCATCTATCCCTAACTCCCCCGTTCTTTCACGTACGACGTACCTTCCTCTTCGATGGCCCCTCGCTTCTCGGCCACCTTGTCTTGCTGCGAAGCTCTTGCCGACAGTCTCTAAAAAGAAAAATAAGTTCAGGATATTGAATAAACATGCTTTCGGAATGAGTGAAAGAAAATGTTATGGGTTATCGTTGTCAATAACAAGTCAGAGACAGTCATCTATAACCGACACGCGCATTTTAGTTAATTTATTACAATATGTGAATAACACCAATCACCCGAAGATTGGGAACAAATGCATATATTCCTGAACTAATAAAAAAATCGAAATGAAACTATCAAAATTTTGAGGTGTGCTACGTACCTGTTACGTATATAATAAAACCGAGAACAGACATACCCCAGTAAAATTGTACAAGTAGCTACAGGAAATTCGAAAAATTAACTACTTTTTAGAAAAATTTTCCCTATTTGTCAGCCATACGATGAAATTTTACGATTTAAATTTTTAAACAACGGGTTTCTTTTTGAAGAATAGTCAAACCTTACTGGTCTACTATGCACATGAGAACAAACAACGAAAATAAGAAACGAACCAGCGCGGTCGCCTTCTCCACCATATCATCGTACAGATCGTTGACTTGTCCGGTGGAGCGGCCCCTCTGCTCCTCCAGTGACTTCTGAAGTTCCGTCGACTGCAGTTGGCAACTCTCCAGCTTCTGCTTCGAGTCCCGAACCTTGTCCTCGTAGCTGAAAAACCATGAAATCATAATCTAGGAAACTGTTCTGAAAAAGCAGAAAACTTCAAGAAAACCTAGTCACATTGGTGTTTTACTAGGAAATTATGAAACTCGCGAGTGCGAGTGATAAATCAATGTTTTCCCCCAAATTAGGTGATGTTGATGAGAAATTGCAGAATTGCAAAGGTTTTCTATGACTATAATTCAACTATATGATACTATATAGAATAAGGCAAACGGGTAAAGAACTTACACTTTGAGCATCGGAGTCAGATCGTTGAGAGTTCCCGTCAAAACCGTGTTTTCTTTCTGCAGAAAACACTTCTCCGCATGAAGCTTCTTGAGGGTCGTCTTCTCTGCAATAAATAACGGTAGGGATCAACGTATACAAGAATGAAAGAGTAGTCAACCGTATCCTATAGGCAGGAAGGTTTGAACAGATTTGAAAAGAAAAGGGAATCTTTTCGCCATTTTCGACAAAAGTCACCTATCATTGATACTTACTTACATAGTCGAAAAATACTGGTTGTATTCTAAACAGTAGTAACAAACATTTCCAAATGTGATTCGCTATCACATAACGATGTTTTTGTCATGCAAAGTCCAGAAACATTGATTTTTGGCGGAAAGTTTTTTAGACTGGCATATGGGTGGTAGATATGCGAACATAGTTCGGGGAAACCGGTCCGCTTTAACCGGAATACAAATTATAACCAACCAGCCAGTGCACTAAACGAGCAAATTTATTTTCCAGTTTTCCAGAAAGGTAACGTGGTCTGTTTTTGATGTAAAATACGTCAGCGGTTCTCTAAATTTCCTAATTTATCAAGAAAACTTTCCACTTTCCAAATTCGACATGAAATGAGCCGGATTTGCATTTGGATTGGTTGAGTAATAGTTCGTGTGTGATTTTCGTAATATTTCCACTTACTCTCCATTATTTTATATACGACTACAATATAAATAACTCACTATTGATTAAATCCCTGTACATGACCTTCGCTTCAGCCTCCTTCTGGTTGACTCTCGCGACCGACTCTTCTGCTTCTGTAAACGAGGGACAATGAGAAAAGGTCCGTTTTAATGTAAATTTACAAACAATATAGAAAAGTCAAAAATGAGTATTATAGCACGCAACTGATAGTTTAGTCAAGTAGTTTACTTGCGAACATTGGCAAATTTTCTGATTTTGTCCCCACAAATTGGTTGAAACTCAGCTGGTAACTAAAAGGAGCGAACCAAAAACCATTCATGAAAAAATACTACGCAGAATTGGATAAAAAAACTAAGAGCTGTACAGGCACTTCTAGCTAAAAACAGCAAGATTTTCCATCAATATTAGAGAAATTACAATTTTTTTTGAAAAAAACTTGAGGAGTACGCATAGGATTTTCATATTGAGGTTCGAAAACGGATTCCCGAAACAGTTTTATGAACTTACCCTTCTTAAGTTTCCTCTCGTATTTTGAGAGAGCGTCGATGAAGAGCTGGGCGTCGGCATCTCCGGTATATTGAGCCATCTGGAATCTGGAAATAAACGAAATAAGATGAGGAAACATTCCAACAGTGAAGAGCAACAAATACTTGCAAAATAGAGATGTAGATATTGAAACACATACACTCTAACAGTGAAGAACAGCAAGCAAGAGAGGAATGAACGATATATGATATAAACGTATTTGTGCACTTTGTGGAACGCTTTTTATCGAAATTCAACCTGCTCTAGCACAAAATGTATTATGTCGGTCGGACTCACGAAACTAGTGAAAGAATTCGTCTGAGAGCTTTCTTCACTATAGTTCACGGTACACCAGTAGAGCACATCACATTCTATTTATCCAGCCCTCAGCACACAATCAAAACTTGTGCATTGCGTATGCGTGCTTCGATCTCTCGAAATGCATGCTTGAAGTATGAACGCAACCACGAACTAGCAAATACCATTTATTCATTTTCCATTTTTTGAATGCATCGGCAAATATTTTTCTTTGGACCTCAATATAATGCGGTCCATCGGCCTAATCAGTTCATTTAGTTTTTTACTACATAGAAAGTAAGAAAACAACCTAAAAATAGATCAAAAATAATAAAAAGGTGTTG